>SJYW01003996.1:168744-199739 GCA_006410735.1 Raphicerus campestris | reverse complement strand
GTTTCAGCTTCAGCATCATTTCTTCCAAAGAAATCCCAGGGCTGATCTCCTTCAGAATGGACTGGTTGGATCTCCTTGCAGTCCAAGGGACTCTCAAGAGTCTTCTCCAACACCACAGTTCAAAAGCATCAATTCTTCAGTGCTCAGCTTTCTTTATAGTCTAACTGTCACATCCATACATGACTACTGTAAACACCATAGCCTTGACTAGATGGACGTTTGTTGGCAAAGTAATGTCTCTCCTTTTGAATATGCTATCGAGATTGGTCATAATTTTCCTTATAAGGAGTAGCTGTCTTTTAATTTAATTGCTGCAATCACCATCTGCAGTGACTTTGCAGCCCAGAAAAATAAAGTATGACACTGTTTCCAATGTTTCCCCATCTATTTCCCATGAGGTGATGGGACCAGATGCCATGATCTTCATTTTCTGAATGTTGAGCTTTAAGCCAACTTTTTCACTCTTCTCTTTCACTTTCACCAAGAGGCTTTTCAGTTCCTCTTCAATTTCTGCCATAAGGATGGTGTCATCTGAATATGTGAGATTATTGATATTTCACGTGGCAATCTTAATTCCAGTTTGCACTTCTTCCAGCCCAGCATTTCTCATGATGTACACTGCATATAAGTTAAATAAGCAGGGTGACAGTATACAGCTTTGACGTACTCCTTTTATATTTGGAACCAGTCTGTTGTTCCATGTCCAGTTCTAACTGTTGCTTCCTCACCTGCATACAGATTTCTTAAGAGGCAGGTCAGGTGGTCTGGTATTCCCATCTCTTTCAGAATTGTCCACAGTTTATTGTGATCCACTCAGTCAAAGGCTTTGGCATAGTCAGTAAAGCAGAAGCAGATGTTTTTCTGGAACTCTCTTGCTTTTTCCATGATCCAGCGGATGTTGGCAAATTGATTTCTGGCTCCTCTGTCTTTTCTAAAACCACCTTGAACATCTGGAAGTTCATGGTTCACATACTGATGAAGCCTGGCTTGGAGAATTTTGAGCATTACTTTATTAGCATCTGAGATGAGTGCAATTGTGCAGTTGTCTGAGCATTCTTTGGCATTGCTTTTCTTTGGGATTGAAATTAAAACTGACCTTTTCCAGTCCTGTGGCCATTGCTGAGTTTTCCAAATTTGCTGGCATATTGAGTGCAGCAATTTCACAGCATTGTATTTTAGGACTTGTAATAGCTCAGCTGGAGTTCTGTCACCTCCACTAGCTTCATTTGTAGTGATGTTTCTTAAGGCCCATTTGACTTAAAAATCCAGGATGTCTGGCTCTAGGTGAGTGATCACACCATCGTGATTATCTGGGTTGTGCAGATCTTTTTTGTACAGTTCTTCCATGTATTCTTGCTACCTCTTCTTAATATCTTCTGCTTCTGTTAGTTCCATACCATGTCTATGCTTTATTGTGTTCATCTTTGCATAAAATATTCCCTGATAACTCTAATTTTCTTGAAGAGATCTCTAAACTTTTCATTCTATTGTGTTTCTCTATTTTTTGTATTGATCACAGAGAAAGGCTTTCTTATCTCTCGTTGCTATTCTTTGAAATTCTGCACTCAACTGGGTATATCTTTCCTTTTCTCCTTTGCCTTTCACTTCTCTTCTATTCACAGAGTTTTGTAAGGCCTCTTCCAACAACCATTTTGTCTGTTTGCACTTCTTTTTCTTGGGTTTGGTCATGATCCCTGCCTCCTGTACAATCTCATGAACCTCCATCCATAGTTCTTCAAGCACTCTGTCTATCATATCTAATCCCTTGAATCTATTTCTCACTTTCACTGTATAATTGTAAGGGATTTAATTTAAGTCATACCTGAATGGTCTAGTGGTGTTCCCTACTTTCTTCAATTTAAGTGAATTTGGTAATAAGAATTTCATAATCTGAGCCACAGTCAGTTCCTGGTCTTGTTTTTGCTGACTGTATAGAGCTTCTCCATCTTTGGTTGCAAAGAATATAGTCAGTCTTATTTTGGTGTTGACTGTCTGTTGATGTCNAGGTTTCTCAGGAGGCAGATAAGGTGGTCTGGTATTCCTATCTGTTTAAGAGTTTTCCACAGTTTGTTGTGATCTACACAGTCAAAGGCTTTGGCATATTCAAGCAAGCAGAAGTAGATGTTTTTCTCAAATTTCTTGCTTTTTCTATGATGCAATGGATGTTTGCAATTTGATCTCTTGTTCCTCTGCCTTTTCTAAATCCAGTTGAGCATATGAAAGTTCACAGTTCACATACTGCTGAAGCCTAGGTTGGAGAATTTTGAGCATTACTTTGCTAACGTGTGAGATGAGTGCAATTATGCAGTGGTATGAACATTCTTTGCCATTGCCTTTCATTGAGATTGGAATGAAAACTGACCTTTCCTAGTCCTGTGGCCACTGCTGAGTTTTCCAAATTTTCTGGCATACTGAGTGCAGCAATTTCACAAAATTGTCTTTTAGGACCTATACTAGCTCAGCTGGAGTTCTGTCACCTCCACTAGCTTTGTTTGTAGTGATGCTTCCTAAGGCCCACTTGACTTCAGACTACAGGATGTCTGGCTCTAGGTAAGTGATCACACCATCATGGTTATCTGGGTCATGAAGATCTTTTTTGTATAGTTCTCTGTGTTTATAGATCCAAATGATACTCTCATCTAAAGAATTCAGAGTCTGAAAATATTTGATGGTGACATTTGGACCAGTCATAAGTGCATGTAATGAGAAGGGGTTTGAAGGGGAAGGCTCTGTAGCCCTCTGGGAGAATAGCCTTCCATTGCTTGCTCTTGCTGAGCTAAGGGTTTAGGAACTCATTCAACTATAAACCTTTTGTGGTTGTGGTTTGAGTCATGTCCAACTCCTGGCAATGCCATGGACTGTAGCCTACCAGGTTCCTCTGTCCATGGGATTTTCTAAGAAAGAATACTGGAGTAGGTTGGCATTTTCTTTTCCAGGGGATCTCCCCTACCCAGGGATTGCATCTGGGTCTCCTGCATTGCAGGCAGATTTATTTTAGATTATTGTTTTCATAAGTTGAGCCTCTAGATGAAAGTGAGATAGGAGAGTGAAAAAGCTGGCTTAAAACTCAACATTCAAAAAACTAAGATCGTGGCATTAGGTGCCATCACTTCATGACAAGTAGATGGGGAAAAAAATGGAGACAGTGACAGACTTTATTTTCTGGGGCTCCAAAATCACTGTGAATGATGCCTGCAACAATAAAGTTAAAAGATGTTTTCTCCTTCGAAGGAAAGCTATGACAAACCTAGACAGCATATTCAAAAGCAGAGACACCACTTTGCTGACAGATATTCATATAGTCAAAGCTGTGGTTTTTCCAGTAGTCATGTATGGTTGTGAGTGTTGGGCCATAAAGAAGGCTGAATGCTGAACACCTGATGTTTTCAAATGCTAGTGTTAGAGAAGACTGTTGAGAGTCCCTTGGACAGCACAGAAATCAAAACAGTCAATCCTAAAGGAAATCAACTCTGAATATTCCTTAGAAGGACTGATGCTGAAATTGTAGCTCCAGTACTTTGGCCAGCTGATGTGAAGAGCCTACTCATTTGAAAAGACCCTGGTGCTCAGAAAGATTAGGGACATGAGGAGAAGCAGGAAACAGAGGATGAAATGATTGAATTACATCACTGACTCAATGGACATGAGTTTGAGCAAACTCCAGGAAATAGTGAAAGACAGGAAAGCCTGGAGTGCTACAGTTCATGGAGTCTCAGTATGTCGGACATGACTGAGCAGCTGCACAACAAATACTGGAATCCCATTGGTATGATGAGAAGAAAAGGAAGCTTTCCATAATTTTATAATGAAATCTCAGTCTTTAATTGGTGTTTCTTCATGCTCTGACATTCTCATATTTTTCCAGTGCTCTTTCTCTCTCTTTTTTTTTTTTTCCTTTTGTCTTATCCTGAGATGAGAAGGCTTTAAAGGAACTTGAGGAGGAGATCCCTTTCTCCAACTTCTATAAAGCTTTAGTAAAGTCTTTTCATCTGGAGAGTCAGTCCTATTCATGGAGGAGCAGGCAGCAGGCTTTTCACAATGATTACTCTTCCCCTCTCCCTGCCAGAGCATTTCATGAGAGGATCTGTTTCAAGATCAATGTAAAACCCTGGTAGGTTTATTGGATGAAAACCCTTCAGAAGTTGGGAACCACCTCTAAGATTGAGACTAATATGAATTTCTCAGTTTTATGCTAGTCTCACCAATCCATCAAAATAAATAGTTTCATGTTTCTACCAGTTTATAACTGGCCAATTCTGCTTCACATAAGTCAACCTCAGATGTGCCTTTTTGGATATACACATATCTCAACATATCTTAATAGTGATGTGCTCTATGAACTCAGATCTCTTATGTGTCTAAGAAAAGTTGGTGATTTTCCATTTTTTCAGTTTTCCTTTAAATATGGGAGTGACATTTTCTAAGTTCTCTTTATGTTGGCCCTAAAACAGTAAGTCCCTGTTATTTGGATTTAATAGACACTTCCCTAATGACTAGACTACTGACATTGGACTATTTTTTCATCTTTGTTGGCTACTAGCTTACCTTTTGGAAAAGGCAATGGCACCCCACTCCAGTACTCTTGCCTGGAAAATCCCATGGATGGAAGAGCCTGGTAGGCTGCAGTCCATGGGGTCACTAAGAGTCGGACACGACTGAGTGACTTCACTTTCACTTTTCACTTTCATACATTGGAGAAGGAAAGGACAACCCACTCCAGTATTCTTGCCTGGAGACTCCCAGGGCCGGGGGAGCCTGGCGGGCTGCTGCCTATGGAATCACACAGAGTCAGACATGACTAAAGTGACTTAACAGCAGCTTACCTTTGTTTCCTCAAATACCTGTTCAGTTTCTTTGTTAAGTTCTGTTCCTGGTTTTCAGAAGCAACCAACATACTGACGCCTTGATTTCAAACATCTACCTTTCAGAGTTATAAAAGAATACATGCCACTTGTTTTAAACTTCCAGTTGGTGTTAATTTGTTATGGCAACCCTAGGAAACTAATATACTTATCTTACTGAATTTTTAAAAGTCCTTTACATGTAACTCCACTCATCTCATCCAAAATCACAAGAAAAAAGCTGATATCAATGGGTACATAAAGATAATTGTCTCTGGGAGAGACAGTAAATATTTTGTGATAATAGACATAGTCTACTATACTTAGTTTTATACTATTATATGCATAATTTTTAAACATTAGTAAGCTGGAATCAAGATTGCCAGGAGAAATATCAATAACCTCAGATATGAAGATGACACCACCCTTATGGCAGAAAGTGAAGAGGAACGAAAAAGCCTCTTGATGAAAGTAAAAGAGGAGAGTGAAAAAGTTGGCTTAAAGCTCAACATTCAGAAAACGAAGAGCATGGCATCTGGTCCCATCACTTCATGGGAAATAGAAGGGGAAACAATGGAAACTTTATTTTTCCACTGTGTCAGACTTTATTTTTTGGGGCTCCAAAATCACTGCAGATGGTGATTGCAGCCATGAAATTAAAAGACACTTACTCCTTGGAAGGAAAGTTATGATCAACCTAGATAGTATATTGAAAAGCAGAGACATTACATTGCCAACAAAGGTTCATCTAGTCAAGGCTATGGTTTTTCCAGTGGTCATGTATGGATGTGAGAGCTGGACTGTTGAAGAAAGCTGACTGTTGAAGAATTGATGCTTTTGAACTGTGGTGTTAGAGAAGACTCTTGAGAGTCCCTTGAACTGCAAGGACATCCAACCAGTCCATTCTGAAGAAGATCAGTCCTGGGTGTTCTTTGGAAGGAATGATGCTAAAGCTGAAACTCCAGTACTTTGGCCACATCATGGGAAGAGTTGACTCATTGGAAAAGACTCTGATGCTGGTAGGGACTGGGGGCAGGAGATAAAGGGGATGACAGAGGATGAGATGGCTGGATGGCATTACCGACTCAATGGATGTGGGTGTGTCCATCACCGGGAGTTGGTGATGGACAGGGAGGCCTGGCGTGCTGCAACTCATGGGGTCTCAAAGAGCCGGACACGACTGAGCGACTGAACTGAACTGAACTGAACGTCTATACTAATATAGCATCGATATCTCAGATATGCAGAAACAGTTAATGGATAAGGCTGGATTATAAATGAATTTAATGATAATTATTAATGGTATAAGATCCATTAGTTCTCACTTTATGGTTGAATATGCTATATGATTTGTCATGTTTCACCAAAATTGTGATAAAATGAGTTTATGATATTACATTCATGTCAATGTATGGCAAAACCAACACAGTACTGTAAAATAGAATAAAGTATTAAAAGGGAAAAAAAAATAAAAAAAAAATTCTAATATCCAAGGTTAGTTTATGTCTATGGCATTTTTTTACTGGTGATCCTAAATAGAAAAGATATATAGTGAGTTACATATACCTAAATGGAAAGATGATATCATATTCTGTATTCTCTACATCATCAGTCTTCTCCAGTTTTATATTTTGTAGGCAATTTTCTCTCATAATGATTCTCACATTTACCATAGTTAACAAAACCAACTGCAGCTCTTCATTTGGAAGATTTTTACATAGAGTAGAATATTTGTTTCCCCTCATAGGACACACCTGTTTGTTCTTACTTTTGAACTTAAACATAGTTTTTAGTGTTTTTTTTAAATATAATTTTATTTGTTTATTTATTAAGTTAGTTTTGGCTGTGCTGGGTTTTCAGTGCTGTCTGAGGGTTTTCTCTGGTTGTCGTGCACAGGTTTCTCATGTGGTGGCTTCTCTTGTCATGGAGCAGGAGCTCTAGGCACACATATTTCAGCAGTTGCTATGCACAGGCTTAAATGTCCCTTGCCATGTGGGATCTTCTTGGACTGGAGGTAAAACTGGTGTTCCCTGCATTGCAAGGTGGACTTGTAATCACTAGACCACCAGAGAAGCCCTAAACATAGTTTAAGTATTAAATTACCTAATAATGGAAACATTTTCAAACATATTTTTTAAATTGCTTTCTACATAATAAATTTATTTAGAAAAGCACTGCTTTATCTTATTATTTGTAAAAAATTTTTCCCTTGCATTGAACAGAATTATNGAAGCCCTAAACATAGTTTAAGTATTAAATTACCTAATAATGGAAACATTTTCAAACATATTTTTTAAATTGCTTTCTACATAATAAATTTATTTAGAAAAGCACTGCTTTATCTTATTATTTGTAACAAAATGTTTCCCTTGCATTGAACAGAATTATTAATATTCCTTTTCTCTTTCAAAATTTCTGTTGCATACTCCTGCCTTCTCACTTGTCATCACATACCATGTCATCAAATGCAGAATGGTCTTGTTCTGTAATCTCATCTGAAGTTCTATATGAACAGTTAACCAGCATCCCTGTGTAAAATAAAAACCATCCTGATAGTGTGTTATCTCATTACAAAGCATTAAAAATCACAGCACTTATTGTTCATTTTCAATTAACCATATGAATAATACCATAAAACTTCTATTTTTAAATGTGTTGACATTTGATTGCCTGAACATGATGATTTAAATGCATCTCAAACATTCATATGGAGAAGGCAATGGCACCCCACTCCAATATTCTTGCCTGGCAAACCTCATGGATGGAGGAGCCTGCCTGGTGGGCTGCCATCCATGGAGTCACGAAGAGTCAGACACAACTGAGCAACTTCACTTTCACGTTTCTCTTTCATGCATTGGAGAAGGAAATGGCAACCCACTCCAGTGTTCTTGCCTGGAGAATCCCAGGGGCGGTGGAGCCTGGTGGGCTGCCATCTATAGGGTCATACAGAGTCGGACACAACTGAAGTGACTCAGCAGTAGCAGCAAACATTCATAAATGTAACATCAATTTTATTTTATAACCAAAGCAAATATATCATATTTACTTTTAACTTCAAATTTTCTTGGTAAAATTTTCTATCAAACTTGGTTAGAGTGTTCTTGTTTTAATCTTTTAATATTTCCAGGGAAGAATTTTAGTAAAGTGTCTTGTCAGCATTGTGATTTTTTTATTCACTTGTGTTCACATGAAATATGTCTCCAACAATTTTTTAAAGACAAACGTACTCTGTGAGGGTCAGTTTCTTTCTTCAGTTATATTTGGATATGATGTAATGTGTAAATGGAGATAACCTTGCAGGAGGCTACAAGTGAGTGACAGTGCAGCTGTCACTGTGCTGCACTCCAGGCCTCCCACTGGACATGAGCTGGCTTGTCTCTGACAGGTGACCATCTCTCATACAGCCTGAGACAAAGGCTCGCTCTTTTCAAATTTAAACAGTTTGTCAAAAGATTATGTGATATTATTTTTCATACCAACTGTTGGCTTTCACTTCTTAATGATGTTCTATAATCAAATTTTGGACACTGTGGTCTTTGAGGAAATTTCAAAGTGTCTCCCTTACCTGATTTTCCATACAGGATCAGTTCTGTCCTACTCCTTTCCTTATCCCTCATTCTGATCAATCCTACAGGGAAAAAAAAAAAAAAAAATATATATATATATATATGTGAATTTGCTCAGGCGTGTCCGACTCTTTGTGACCCCGTGGACTGTAGACTACCAGGCTTCTCTGTCCATGGAATTTTCCAGGCAAGAATACTGGAGTGGGTTGCCATTTCCTTCATATATATATATATATATATATATAGAGAGAGAGAGAGAAAATTGAAGGTATAAAAGTCCACCTTTAATTTGCATTTTATATCATCTTTGTAAATGATTTTATATTTAAAATCATCTCCTAAGAAGTTTTCTTTTAGTTTTTAAATTTTTACAATGGCTCATTTTAACAGCTTTAAGATTTGGTCCATATACCATATAATTATTCTACTTAAAGTTTATAATTCAAAGGTTTTTAATACATTCATAAAGTTGTACCACAGTTATTACCATGTAATTTAAAAACATTTTTACAATACTCCCAAAAAAACTCTTTAGACATTAGTAGTTACTACCCATGTCTTCCCTGGTGATGCTAGTGGTAAAGAACCTGCCTACCAATGCAAGAGACATAAGAGACGCAGGTTTGATCACTGGGTCTGAAGGATCCCCTGGAGGTGGACATGGCAACGACTCCAGTATTCTTGCCTGGAGAACCCCATGGACAGAGGAGTCTGGCAGGACACAGTCCATATGGTTGCAAAGAGCTGGGCATGGCTGACCTGACATGACTATATTTTGAAGACATTAGCATGCATGTAGTCATTACCCATATCTCCACCTCCCACCCCCAGGTTTAAGCAACCAATACTCTACTTATTATCTCTCTAGATTTGCCTATTCTGGAAATTTCATATAATAGAATCCTAAAATATGTGTTCTTTTGTGACCGGTATCTTTTGCTTAGCCTACACTTTTGAAGGTTTTTCCATACCATAGGAGGTGTTGGTATTCCATTCTTTTGATTGCTAAATAATATTTCTTTGTATAAACAGACTACATTTTGGAGACATTCATTACTTGGTGGTCATTCCAGTTTGAGGCTATTATGAATAATGTTGTTATAAATATTTGTTTATAAATATTATGTGGACATATGTTTTATTTTCGGTGAATATCTACTCAGGAAAGGAATTGCTTATTTTATAATATTTGAACAACTACTAGCCTGTTTTCCCAATTCCTATACTTCTTTCCATATTCTCACACACATATACCCAATATGTATAATGGTTCTAATTTTTTTTACGTTCAACTCATTTCTTTTCTTTTTTTTTTTTTTTAATCATTGGCTTTCTACTGTGTGTGAAATGATTTCTCATTGGAGGTTTGATTTGCATTTCCCAATGGCTAATAATTTTGAGCATCTCTTCATAGCTTATTGAATATTTGTATATGTTCTTTCAATAAATATCTATTCATATCCATTACACATTTTATTGAGATATTTATCTTTTCATTATTGAGTTATGTGTTCCTTATATTTTCTGAGTAAACTACCTTATCAAATACATGACTTGTAAATATTTCTTACTTTCTCTGGGTTTTCTTTTTAATATCACCTTCCACTTTCTTTTCACATTTTTGTATGGCTGAAATTCCAAAGCTTCTTAATTTTGATGAAACCCAATTTATCAGTGTGTTTATTTGGTCACTTGTGCTTTTCAGTGTCATATTTAAGAAACTATTGACTAACACATGGTCATGAAGATTTATGTCTGTGTTTTCTTCCAAGATGAATACAATTTTAGCTCTTATCTTTAGTTCGACAATTTATTTTGCAGCTATTTTTTTTAGTGTGTTAAAATCAGTGTCAAAGTTGTTTCTTTTGTGTATAAATAGATAACCTAGTTGATCTTGCACCATTTGTTGAAAAAACTATTCTGTGCTCCAAGGAATTATCTTGACACTACTTCAAAATCAATTGATAGTACAATAAGGGTTTATTTTTAGACTCTCAATTTTTTTTCATTGATGTACATGAGTACAGTGGCTTTGCAATGTATTTCAATCTCAGAAAACATGAGTTCTTAAACTTTGTCCTTCTTTTTCACCATTGTTTTAGCTATTCTCAAAATGCTAGTCCTGTGCATTTCCAAATAAATTTAAAAATCAACTGGCTAGTTTCTAAAAACAACTTTGTAAATTGTTATGGAAAAAAATTTCTGTAAATTCAGTAGGAATTTTTTTGAGCTGTAGATCAATTTGGGAGTATATTATGTTAATAATGTTGTCTTTTAATACATGAACAAGGAACTTTTTTTCCATTTTTGACATAAACATTTTATAGTTTTCACACTACAAGTCATGAACTTCTTTTATTAAATTTATTCCCACCTGGACTTTTGGTTTGATCTTGATAGTATTTTGACAGATCCAGGTATTAAGTTTGATATAGCTTTAATGTAAAACATAATATATAATTTTTATTATAAAATGTATATTCTGGACTTGCAAACACACAAATATACAAGCACTCAATATACTCTCAGTAAATTACTTCTTTTTTTTTTTAACATTTCTTAGTAAGCTACATGAATAATTTTCCCTAAGAATGAATTGGATTAAGAACAAATTCAAAGAACTCTATTTTAAGAGAGTTGAAGTTAGGCAAAACATTGATACTTAGCTTTAAGCAATTTAAAGATAGAAATTAGTGATTTGAAATTTTTTAATTATTTAATTGATGAAATTATTCAATTAGTGGAATGTAAATATAGCTATTACTGTTTGCAATAACATTTGGAATGGTAAAAGACGATAATTGACAGGAGCAAAATACTTAGAAAAAAAATGAGCCAAGTGGAAATCAGTTTTGTGTTCTTTCCAGTGGTAGGCAGAAAAAAATGCCTCCTCCAAGATATATTAACTTCCAAATTCCTGGATCAAATGAGTATTGTGTTCTATGGTAAAAGAGTAAATATTATTCTACATGTAAATATTACTTTACATGACAAAATGTGATAGTTAAGGATTTTAAGAGGAGAAGATTATTCTCAAGCAGACCTTAAATCCAATGGCAATTGTCCTTATAGGAAACTGAAAGGATAAGACATAAAGAGGAAAAGACAATGTGAGGACCGGGTTAGAAACTGGAATAATACGGTCATGGACCCATAAAAAAGAATGCCAACAGTCATCAGAATTAAGAACAAGCAAGGAAAGATTCTCCCTTAGAGACTTCAGAATAAGTGTGTCCCTCCCAACACCTTGATTTCAGAATTTTAGCCTTTGAAACTGAAAAAGCAAGTTTCTATTGTTTTAAGCCATGGAGCTTGTAGGGATTTGACACAGCAGTTCTAAGAAATGAATACATGTTTTTTTCAGAAATATTTGATCTAGATTCTAACATTTCTGTTTCCAGATTTGTTTAAAAATTTTTAAAATATTGATTTATGCAGTGTATTAAGTATTAAATTAGCTGTTTATATATTAACAAGGAGATTTAGCATTTTAAATTGAATTATAAGAAGTATAAATTTGATTTCTCAAAGTTAAGTTTCTGCCTTTTTAAAAAATATAATTAAAATCAAAAATTGAAACTGAGACATATACATCAAGTCTTAGAATATGTGTGTGTTCAGTTCACTTAGTCTTGTTCAACCCTTAGCAACCCCATGGACTGTGGCCTGTCAGGCTACTCTGTCCATGGAATTTTCTCAGGAGGAATACTGCAGTGGATTGCCATTTCTTCCTCCAGGGAATCTTCTAGACCCTGGAATCAAATCTGTGACTCCTGCATTAACAGGAGGATTCTTTACTGCTGAGTCATCTATTTCACAATAGCTTTGTGTAATGCAAAGCATTGAGAAATAGTTTAATATTAAAAATTATTGTGAAACATTAATTTACCCATTTTGCTGGCCACCATGTGTATTGGCAGAATAACTGAGTTAATATTTATCAAGAAACATATTGATATTTATAAAAATAAATCTGTCTTTCTATACTAAATATAGCTGCTACCTTATATGCTACCACTGCTGCTGCTAAGTCGCTTCAGTCGTGCCCAACTCTGTGCAACCCCATAGATGGCAGCTCAGTAGGCTCCTCTGTCCCTAGGATTCTCCAGGCAAGAATACTGGAGTGGGTTGCTATTTCCTTCTCCAATGCATGAAGGTGAAAAATGAGAGTGAAGTCTCTCAGTCGTGTCCGACTCTTAGCGACCCCATGGACTGCAGCCTACCAGGCTCCTCTGTCCATGGGATTTTCCAGGCAAGAGTACTGGAGTGGGTTGTCATTGCCTTCTCTGACCTTATGTTAGATCGTGTCAAATTTCAGACTGTCATAATATTGATGATTTCCATAGGAAAGAAGATTTAGAGGATATTAGTTTATGTAGCCCTTAGAATTCTATATCATCTGTATCTTAGCATAAATGTATTTTTCAGTAAATAAAATCCTAGATACAAGCTTTTTAAACTCTTAAATAATAGAATAAAAATGCATTATTATTTTAGAATTTTTTAAATGGCTAATATAAATTCAAATTGCCTTAGTATCTTTGATTTAGATAACAAAAGTTAACTAATATGTGACTATCTTAATTTTTATCTGTTAAAATTCATATAGACATACTTTAAGCCTCATAAAATATTGAATTTATTATAGATTACATGAAAAAGAATGGTAATTTTAAAAAGCATCTTTCTGACCAGATTTTATTCTTTTTTCCGTAATAAATATTTAGACCAGTATAAACATGGCATCCCAAGTGGCATCAGTAGCAAAAAACCTGTCTGCCAATGCAGGAGACATAAGAGACTTGAGTTCAATCTCTGGGTTGGAAAGAGACCCTGAAGAAGGAAATGACAATCCACTCCAGTATTCTTGCCTGGAGAATACCATGGACAGAGTCACCTGGTGGGGTATGGACCTTGGGGTTGCAGAGTCAAGCATGACTGAAGAGACTTAGCATGCATGCAAAAATAGCTCCAAGAGATATTATTGTACTAAATAGCTTTGATATTTTTACCTTCATATTTCTTTTAAAAAAATTATTGCAGTATAATATGAAACTTTGGAGAAAGGAACACACTTTAATCTTGAAATGAAAGCTTCAGTATGCCCTTTACTCTGTCTCCAGGGTTTAGAACCCTGACATAGTTAATCACATAACCAGTCCAGGGCTGCTATTCAGTTTTGAATAATCACTTTAGGTAGACCACATATTAACATAGTAACCCTTTTTCAACACTCTTTCCCTTTTCCCTCTATGTAATTTTTACAAATCTTCATTACTTTCTTTCTGTCTCCACTCGACTTCTTGCTTCTACCCTACCATAATGTCCTTCTTCTCTACCCAAAAGCTTTTGCACCTCTGTATTTATTATTTCTTTCTCATCTTACATCAAAGAAACTATTAAGAGTGTGCAATACCTTCAAACATTAATGTTAATCTATGCTATCTCTCATCTTCACACATGACATACTCTTTCTGATCTCTTTCTTGCCCATATTTACTTTTCTTAAAATTTTGAGTATATTCAAATTTCCATTGTCAGACTTCTTCTTCACTGTATTGGTTATTTTGGCATGCTTTCCCAATGCTAACTTTGAAAAACTACCTACTACATTCATAATTCCTAACTTATTTCTCCAAGATTGAAGCCATGCATGTCATGCCTTGCAGCTTCATATATCCAATTTCTTGCTGAATTTCTTCATGCAGGTGTTTCACAAACTCAGCATGTTCAATAAATAGCTTCATAGTTGCTCTTAGAACTCATCCTGTTTTTCTCTTCTATACTTGGTAATTTCAACCTATAGTTTAAAATAATGTTAGTGACTTATGTTCCTCTTTATTTCTAACTGTTCATTAAGACTATAAACAGTCATTTTTCACCTAAGTAATAGACTACTAAAATTCTTCTTTATATTCTTTCTGCATCATAGATTTTTGTGAAGATTATTTGAGATAATTAATGCAAAGTACTTAAAATAGAGTTTGGCTAATGGTACAATGTCAAGACGTTAGCTTCCACCACTATAATTTTAGCAAAATTATTTTCCAAATGTACTGAATGAAATAATTCAAAACCAAAATGAGCAAATTGAACTAGGGAGGTGTTGTTCAGCTGTTAAGTCATGTCTAACTCATTGTAACACCATGGACTTCAAGACACCAGGCTTCCCTCTCCTTTACTATCTCCCAAAGTCACTCAGACTCATGTAGATTTGAGTCAGTGATGCCATCCACCATCTCATCCTCTGTCACCAACTTCCCCTGCCCTCAGTCTTTCCCAGCATCAGTGCTTTTTCTAATGAATTGGCTTTTTGCATCAGGTGGCCAAAATATTGGCAAAATATTGGAGCTTCATCTTCAGCATTGGTCCTTTCAATGAATATTCAGCTTTGACTTATTTTAGGATTGACTGGTTTTACCCCTTTGCTGTCCAAGGGACTCGCAAGAGTCTTCTCCAGCACCACAGTTTGAAAGCATCAGTTCTTCAGTGTTCAGCCTTCTTTATGGTCCAAATGTCACAGCCATACATGACTACTGGAAAACCATAGCTTTGGCTGTAAGGGCCTTTTTTGGCCAAGTGATGTCTCTGCTTTTGAATACGCTATCTAGGTTTGTCGTAGCTTTCCTTCTAAAGACTAAGTGTCTTTTCAGTCCATGACTGCAGTCTGTCTGCAGTAATTTTGGAGCCCAAGAAAATAAAATCTGACACTGTTTCCATTTTTCTCCCATCTATTTGCCATGAAGTGATGGGACCAGATGCCATGACCCTTGTTTTTTGTATGTTGAGTTTTAAGCCAGCTTTTTCATTCTCATTAACCTTCACAAAGAGACTCTTTAGTTTCTCTTCACTTTTTGCCATTAGGGTAGTAGTATCTGCATATTTGAGGTTGTGGATATTTCTCCCAGCAATCTTGATTCCAGTTTGTGCTTCATCCAGCCCAGTGTTTCTCATGATGTACTCTGCATATAAGTTAAATAAGTGGGGGTGACAATATACAGCCTTGATGTACTCCTTTCCCAATTTGGAACCAGTCTGTTTCCATGTCCGGTTCTAACTTTTGTGTCTTGACTTGCATGGGCAGAGAAAAAGGAAAAACAAAGATAGAATATAAAAAGGTGAAATGTAGACAGGAGAAGTAGATGATTCAATGTTATATTATAAAATATTTCCAGAGAAAAGATACAGACATAGTTAGAAAATGAGGTTGGGGTCAAGTTTTAACATATACAGATGTCCATAGTAATAAAGAACAGCAGAAAATATGAAAATTTCAATGACAGAGAAAACACTTGGAATGATACGGTAAAGATCTTAGAAAAGTGTTCCTTCACAAAAATAATGATGTTGTAAGCGAAAATGACCAGAATCAATATTTTGTTTTACCAAATTCTGGAAATCAAAGCTTTGGAACAATATGAAGGTCACTTATTCAAGGAAAATGACTGAACTGTGGTAGAAACAGTGATTTTGTGGAGTTTTTACTTGCCCTATTTCTATGTTCCTCTCACTAGTCCCATATTAGTTTTAAAACTAGTAGCTTGACAGACACTGGAGAAGGAGAATAGGTTTGGAACCCCCTCAAATGTCCCAGATTAATAGACTGTTTAGTTGTATTACCTCTTTGGCACCTCTGTTGTGAAGTCCCATTCATAGGACTTATCTTCAATTGACAATAAAATTTTGCTCAGTGGGAAAACTCTGTTCTCAAGAATTTTTTCAAAGTAGTGATACCAGTTGGGGCGAATAAAAAGCTGGCCAAAGACTTAAAAGGGAAATCTGGGGGAATAAAATGGCTCAAAATGAACCTGAAAAGTTCTAACATATTCCTGGAAATTTAGATACTCTGTGTATATGCAGGGTTCTGTGTATGCTGAGGAAAGATTTGAGGCTTNCTTAAAAGGGAAATCTGGGGGAATAAAATGGGTCAAAAGGAACTTGAAAAGTTCTAACATATTCCTGCAAATTTAGACACTCTGTGTATATGCAGGGTTCTGTGTATGCTGAGGAAAGACTTGAGGATTTAATCTTTCATATCTCTCTGACTTTATGTCCCCAAGTAAGAAGGACATAAATGCTAGAAGTTTTGAAAGCTTGCCAAGTTCAATGGGGCTTCCCAGATGATGCAGTGGTAAAGAATCTACCAGCCAATGCAGGAGATGGAGGAGACTCAGGTTCTATCTTAGAGTCAGGAAGATCCCCTGGAGTAGGAAATGGCAACCCACTACAGTATTCTTGCCTTGAAAATTCCACGAACAAAGGAGCCTGTCTACCTACAGTCCATAGGTTTGCAAAGAATCAAACACACTGAGCGATTGAGCACCAATATCACCAGTTCAATGAGCCCTTCAGTGATAGGTCAGAGAATAATTAGTAAAAAGAAATCTAATTAACAGCTGATTACTAAACGTACAGAATAGTGACTTTACTGGTCTCAAAAGACAACAGAGACTAGTATAAGAAAGTCACTAAACAAACAAATAACAACAACAGCAAAGCCCTAGAGGGGAGGGGGAGGATATGTTTCCCAGTGTTGCCAAGTTATCATTTAAAATATCCAATTTAAAAAATACATGAAGCATTCAAAGAAATAAGAAATAAATATTAAGTCTATAAAAATTCTCCCAGAACAGGCCTACATTTTCTTTAAGTAGATAAAGCCTTTAAAGGGTTTATTACAAAGTGTCTAAAGAACAAAGAACAGAAAGTATGAAAACAATGTCTCATAAATAAGGCAAAATTTAGCATAAGAAGGAAATGAATATTATTAGATCTATGGTTACTTTCATGTGATATGATTTAAAAAAACATTTTTCATGTTTTGCTTAGTTATATGTTTTATATATATATATATATATATATAAAACTGAAAGAAGACTTCCAAAAAAAGTATCTTGCCTCTAAGTCCCCATCTCTAGATAGATATTTTGTGTGTTTGCATAACAATAAAATGGGTGAATAAATTTTTATAAGTGAACAATAAAACATTGTAGAGAAATAAAAATGACACTCTATAATTTTATCCAACTGTACACATATTACAAGCATAATTGGGAGTAAAATAATTTGTACACAAAAACAGTAGATGTCACATGTTTCAATATATAAATAGTATTAAAAGCAGAAATTATTTTCTATGCTTTGAAGGTAGGATAATCATTGCCTTGTAAGTTATAGGACCTAGAAACCTGGACTTCTGTGGTACTGGTAAAATTATTTTTCTTAATCTGGGGATTGGTTTTACAGTACTAATAGTTCACANAAATAGTATTAAAAGCAGAAATTATTTTCTATGCTTTGAAGGTAGGATAATCATTGCCTTGTAAGTTATAGGACCTAGAAACCTGGACTTCTGTGGTACTGGTAAAATTATTTTTCTTAATCTGGGGATTGGTTTTACAGTACTAATAGTTCACAAAAATTCACTGAACTGTTCATTTATGGGTATGTAGAATTTTCTTTATGTTCACTATACTTAAGAGAAAAGTTTTGAAAGGAAAATTATATGTTGCCACATAATTTAGTGTTTATACTATAGAATTAAGTAGAAAATTAAGAGAAATATATCTGGGAATTGCAAAATGTAAAACATCATTTAAGTAAGCTAGATAGGCATACAAGTAATTGACTGTATAAGTGTATTTAAATAATATGTAATGGTTAAATCAAAATATTAAGGGCAATAATGATTATAGATTATTCTCATATTTTAATATTGTCAATGAATAATATGTATTTGAGAGAGTGGACACAAATTCTTCTGACTTTTTCATATTATTTTTCTTTAGCGGTGAACTTAATAATTTATTTTCCTTATAGGCTTATTAGTTATTACTAACAATTTAATAATATATTTATTATATATGCNATAGCATCACTGACTCAATAGACGCAAGTCTGAATGAACTCCGGGAGTTGGTGATGGACAGGGAGGCCTGGCGTGCTGCGATTTGTGGGGTCGCAAAGAGCGACTGAACTGAACTGATCTATATAGATATGCAAGACATATATATATATATATATAGCTATATAGATACAAAATTTTCTCACTAAGGCCTAGTATTTCCAATAAATAAAGTAGAAAACCTTGTAATGATGACCTTAATGATTCATTTTTATTAACAAAAATATTTATACATTTATTTGAAAAAGAGAATTTAAACCACTAACTTGCTGAAATGGCAGATCGATTTATGATTTAGGCTGCATCAAAGGAATGAAAATACAGGTTAAGATGACCAATATGATGTTTCTCAGAAACATAAATAGTAACTGCTCATTAATAGCATAAGAATGTACATCTGAAACTCACTAAAGCTTTTGGTGTCTCCAGACAGATCGGATTCCTTTTATGTTACAAATGGTGCCTTATAGTAGCTGCAATAAGAAAAATTCCTCCTCCTAGAATTTAAAATGATGAAAATTAAGATCCAGTCTTATAGAAAAGGGCAGCTCCCAAATAAAATAGAGTCCTTATCTGTGTTGTAAATGTATATATTTTGTGTATTTGTGTACTCAGTCATGTCCAACTCTTTGCAACCCCTTGGGCTCCTCTATTCATGGAACTTTCCAGGCAAGAATACTGGAATGTGTTGCCATTTTCTTCTCTGGGGGACCTTCCTGGCCCAGAATCAAACCCCCATCTTTTACGTCTCCCGTGATACAAGTAGACTCTTTATCACTGCACCACCTGTGAAGCCATACCACATTTTAATGAAAGGCAGTTAGTTGAAAACATGTAATAGTTGAATGTTTTACTTTTGATTCTCCCTTTTATCTAAGGAATGTTCTTTCTAAAAGGAAAATAGTTCTGAATAGTATTGAATCTTTACTTCAAAAATTAGCATGCACATACACATACAGTATTCCTATGTGCTCAATCACTCAGTTATGTTCTTTGCAACCCTATNCTCCCTTTTATCTAAGGAATGTTCTTTCTAAAAGGAAAATAGTTCTGAATAGTATTGAATCTTTACTTCAAAAATTAGCATGCACATACACATACAGTATTCCTATGTGCTCAATCACTCAGTTATGTTCTTTGCAACCCTATGGATTATAGCCTGTCAGGCTCCTCCATCCATGGAATTCTCCAGGCAAGAATAACAGAGCGGGTTTCTATTTCCTCATCAGGGGATCTTCCTGACCCAGGGATCGAAGCCATGTCTCTTGAATCTCCTGCATTAGGTGGATTCTTTACCACTGCACCACCTGGGAAGCCTAAAGATAATGATTTCACCATTTACTAAGATGATACTTACTTGATATTTACTTTTACAAATATGAACCCAAATATGATATGTAGGGGCCAATTTCAAGTGGGTTTAATTTATATAGAGATATTTTCTTCATTTATTTAAATCATTCTTCAGCTATAAGCTTATTAAATCCTAATCTTATGGTATTATTTAAATGGAAGCTATTTTTAAAAATAAAGTTCTAAAAGATGAGAGTCAATTAACAGTTGAAATTCAAATTAAAGACCGTAAATCTTCTAACCTACATAAAATCCCAGAGATACGTTTTGTAAGCCATGACCTATGAATTATTTCTGAATTCCAATGTCTTCAAAATAACATTGTCTGCAAGTCTCTGTCTAATTAGAAATGGCAGTTAATAACAACACTTTATATTATGCCACCAACTACCAATTTATTTCAGTGTTATATGTCAATAACATGAACCAAGCAAAGATTTTGCGTGCACAGAAGTGGCCTCGCCTATCATGATAAGCAGCTGAAAACCACACATAAGGTGTATGAACCCAGCAGAATCCATCTGGTGAACCATCTGTGTGAGGACTCACAAATATTATATGCCATCTGTTGTTTCATTTTTGCTAAGACTGCCAACCTTGTCCTCACTCCATTATCTAACTATTTCCCTCCCTGTGGACCTCGTCTGTACATTTGCTTTTATTCCCCCTTGGTACCATATATCTAATTTCCAAAACACTCTCATTTTTGAAAGAAATTAATTTATGCATTTAATTTATGCTGTGAAGAATCCAAAAGAATTGCAATAATATCATAGGGTTGTTAGAAAATGAGTGCATTATTATAAATACCAATTCCTGCCTGGTAAAGCTGAAATATATATCTCTTGCTAGATTAATTTCAATATCAGTATAGTGTATAGTATCATGTTTATTTGGTCACCTCTTCATCCTCTAATCTATTCTCCATTCTATACCATAATATTACTTCCTAAAACATCCTCGCTGCCCCACTTCCTCCAATCAACACCCATCAATGATTTTTCCATATCTCTCAAAATAAACTCTGCTAAGATTTTAGCTCAAATTCTCAGGTCTTCACAGAAGTTTTCTTAACAAACCTGCAGTCATTGTAGGCACAGTCTATACCAGAAATACTCACCTGCTACTTGTTCCATTATCTTGTTCTATGTTGTCAACATGGCTCTTGCATTTCCATTTATTTCTTACAATTTCATAATTTTTCATATTGTATGTCTTGTATCCACAAGTAGATAATTAAGCCTCCAGAGAGCTGGAACAATGCCTCCATATATTTTGCATCTTTAACATGTACACAAATGGCTCTGAGCTCTGTCCTCTTAAAGGACCTCTGTCTTTATTTTGGTTTAAAATATGGAAACTTAACTAAGTAACACATTCTGATTCTATTATACTGAAGATAAATCTTAATTATATTGTCTTTGAGAAACTTCAAATCTGTGTTTGAAGACACCCATTATAAAGGAAATACTACTCTTGATAAAGTATACCCACTTCACTTTTTTTTTTTTTTGACCCTGTCTTCTTAATAAACACCAGCTGCATTTGCTGTGGACTTTTGGAAAAGATGGAGAAGGAAATGGCAACCAACTCCAGTAGTCTTGCCTGGAGAATCTCAGGGACAGAGAAGCCCAGTGGGCTGCCGTCTATGGGGTCGCACAGCATAGGACACAACTGAAGCAACTTAGCAGCAGCAGCATGATTCAGACACCTCCTAAGAGTTAGTCTCTGTTCAAGTCTGTAGAGGTGAAACTACATTCTGGGACTTGTCCAAGCATAAGACATATTGTCATGACATCAGACGACATATGAAGCCAAAGACTTTAATAGAAACCTATACTGGTTGATCTCCATCTATGTGTGTGTCTGTCTCTTTATACGTATCTAAAACAGTATATCTTTGTTTCTGTATCACCTTATGTAAAATGTATCAACAGAAAATATACATAGATAGATGGATATGAATAGTTATAAATAAATAAGGAGATTATAAAATACGATGGGAGATAATACATAAGTACAATTGTGAAGAATGCAAACTAGCATTTTTAAATAGAATAAAATCCCATCTATCTAAAGACCTGAGAGGAACAACCACATACATTCATGAGGGAAATGAATCAATAGTTTTATGTTTTCCATTATGAAAGAGCAATTTTCAAAATATGATATGTCTTGGATATTAAGAAGAAACATATAAAGTAATTACAGCAAAATTATAGTCGTTCTAAGAGCAGAAAATAGTAAATCACACAATGATTTACTCTGATCAGTTGCTCAGAGAAGCTTTCCTCCACCACTGTATCAAAAATAGCATTATATGTCATTTTCTGGTAACTTACTCATTATTCTTCATAATATTTAGCAAGATGTGATTTTTAACTTATTAAGTTGCTTATCTCTTTGCTGTCTTTCTTACATTATATTAGAACACAAACTTTCTCAAAGGTAGAGACTTTGTTTAGGCCCCTTTGTCCCCTTGTGTGGCCCAAAGCAGCCACTCAATACACTTATTCTTGTCTAGGAGACAGTATAGAGGATACCTTGGAGGGTATCATTTTGTTATATGTATATAAATGTTAAGTATTAGTCACTCAATCATGTCTGACTCTTTGCTACCCCATGGATTATAGCCCACCAAGACCCTCTGTCCATGGAATTTTCCAGGCAAGAATACCAGAGTGGGTAGCTGTTTCCTTCTCCTGGAGATCTTCCCAACCCAGGGATCAAACCAACGTCTCTTGCATTGCAGGCAGACTCTTTACTGTCTGAGCCACCAGGGAAGCCCTTTCTCTATAGGACAAATCACAAAACTATGCTCTAAATTAAATTCATGTTCCTACTGAATCAATAGTTCTAAATCCAGTTTAGTTATTGTCTTGAATTGTTTTAAATAACCTCATGAATGTTGTTCACATACCCTCAGCCTTTCTGGCAAAAGAGAGAACAGCACCACAATAATTAAAACCACACATTATATGTCTTCTTTACATACTAGAAAAAAATAAGATGCCTTCAGCTTTCTTCCAGTAATTTTTTAAACCTCCCATCATGTGTTGTACATATGTCTCATGAACCAATGCTTTGAGCCTTGCTGTTGTTGTTCAGTTACTCAGTCATTACTGATTCTGTGACCCCACGGTCTGCGGCATATCAGGCCTCCCTACCCCTCATAATCTCCTGGAGTTTGCCCAGGTTCAAGTCCATTGCATCAGTGATGCCATGCAGTCATCTAATCCTCTGACATCTTCTTCTTCTGCTGCTCTGTCTTTTTCAGCACCAGGGACTTTTCCAGTGAGTCGGCTCTTTGCATCATAAGACCAAAATACTGGAGCTTCAGCTTCAGCATCAGTCCCTCCAAGGAGTATTCAGGGTTGATGATTGACTGATTGGATCTCCTTGTTATCCAAGTGACTCTCAGGAGTTCTGTCCAGTACTACAGTCAGAAGGAATCAATTCTCTGGCACTCTACCTCTTTATCGTCCACTTCTCATAACTCTGTGTGACCATTGAGATGACCATAGCCTTGATTATATGGACTTTTGTTGGCAGAGATGTCTTTGCTTTTCAACACATACTCTAGGTTTGTCATAGCATTTCTGCCATGAAACAACCATCTTCTGATTTCAGGGCTACAGTCACCATCCACAGTGATTTCAGAGCCCAAGAAGAAGAAATCTGTCACTGTTTCCACCTTTCCCCCTGGTATTTATCATGAAGCAATGGGGCCAAATGCCATGATCTTAGGTTTTTTGGGTTTTTTGTTTGTTTGTTTTTTGTTTGTTTGTTTTTTATAAATATTTAGTTATAAGCTGGCTCTTTCACTCTCCTCCTTCACCTTCATCAAGAGGTTCTTTAGTTACTCTTTGCTTTCTGCCATTAGAGTGGTATCTTCTGCATATCTGAGGTTGTTGATGTTTCTCCCGTCTATGTTGATTCCAGCTTGTAACTCTTCCAGCCCAGCATTTCTCATGATGTGCTCAGCCTATAGGTTAGACAGACAGGGTGACAGCAGATGCCCCATCTTTCTCCTTTCTCAGTCTTGAATTGATCAGTTGTTTCATACAATGTTCTAACTTGCTTCTTGACCTGCATACAGGTTTCTCAGGAGGCAGATAACATGGTCTGGTATTCCCATCTCTTTAAGAGCTTTCCACAGTTTGCCATGATCCACACAGTCAAAGACTTCAGTATAGTTGATGAAACAGCAGTGGATGTTTTTCTGGAATTCCTTTGCTTTCTCTATGATCCAGTGAATGTTGGGAATTTGATCTCTGGTTCCACTTCTTTTTCTTTGAGCCTTTTCCTCTCTAATTCCATGGCTCTGTGATATGTCACTTGTTACTGTTAATGACAAAAGGAAGAGGCGGTGGTGGGGCTAATCTGATGGAACCTACCAAGGATCACAAAGGCTTTGTTACTGGGCTCCATCAAAGGGAGCACTCCTGCTNCAGAGATGTCTTTGCTTTTCAACACATAGTCTAGGTTTGTCATAGCATTTCTGCCATGAAACAACCATCTTCTGATTTCAGGGCTACAGTCACCATCCACAGTGATTTCAGAGCCCAAGAAGAAGAAATCTGTCACTGTTTCCACCTTTCCCCCTGGTATTTATCATGAAGCAATGGGGCCAAATGCCATGATCTTAGGTTTTTTGGGTTTTTTGTTTGTTTGTTTTTTGTTTGTTTGTTTTTTATAAATATTTAGTTATAAGCTGGCTCTTTCACTCTCCTCCTTCACCTTCATCAAGAGGTTCTTTAGTTACTCTTTGCTTTCTGCCATTAGAGTGGTATCTTCTGCATATCTGAGGTTGTTGATGTTTCTCCCGTCTATGTTGATTCCAGCTTGTAACTCTTCCAGCCCAGCATTTCTCATGATGTGCTCAGCCTATAGGTTAGACAGACAGGGTGACAGCAGATGCCCCATCTTTCTCCTTTCTCAGTCTTGAATTGATCAGTTGTTTCATACAATGTTCTAACTTGCTTCTTGACCTGCATACAGGTTTCTCAGGAGGCAGATAACATGGTCTGGTATTCCCATCTCTTTAAGAGCTTTCCACAGTTTGCCATGATCCACACAGTCAAAGACTTCAGTATAGTTGATGAAACAGCAGTGGATGTTTTTCTGGAATTCCTTTGCTTTCTCTATGATCCAGTGAATGTTGGGAATTTGATCTCTGGTTCCACTTCTTTTTCTTTGAGCCTTTTCCTCTCTAATTCCATGGCTCTGTGATATGTCACTTGTTACTGTTAATGACAAAAGGAAGAGGCGGTGGTGGGGCTAATCTGATGGAACCTACCAAGGATCACAAAGGCTTTGTTACTGGGCTCCATCAAAGGGAGCACTCCTGCTGCCTGTTAGTGCTTGCCAAAGCACCAGCCTCCAGGTTTCTGCCAGAGTTATTTTCACTGATCATCATAATGGTGCTGGCAATGCCCATTACTGAGGGTCCTGATGTTATTCTTGTGTTATTTTGAAATCAGTGGGATTTATCCCCAATGTTGTAGACGCTACTGGCAATAACATACCTGAAATATATATGTTCAATTTAAGTAGATAATACTGGAAAGAAAAAGGACATTATTTTATTTGAATCTCATCTTTCATTTCCCTTGGTCTTGCCTAAGGTCTGAGGTATATGTCCTTGGCAGCTGGATTGAGGGATTAACTAAGGGAGAGCTCTGACCCTTTTTCTCTGATCCAGACTCACCATCCTTGAAACAAAACTCTATATCACAATATCCTTAGTGCAAATTCTTTCTCATGAGGTACCTTGCTCCCTCACATAAATCTTAGGGTGAGTATAACTTAGTCTCAAGCTGGGATGCCTACTATAGAAAGCACTGTGACTGAGCAGCACATTGGATCATCAATGAATTTTAAACGCTTTTGAGTCTGTGGTTCAGTATAAAGGGTAAGCATGAAAGGTAATAGCTGGCAGCCTTCTCAGGAGGAACAATATTCAAAGGCACTTTGATGGAAAGCAGGTGATTTTTTTTTTCTTTTCTTACCTGGAGTGAGGCAGCATAGCAGCACTCCCTCCATACCTCTAAGCCAATGAGGTCAGACATGCAGCAGCAGCCAGCTGTGACCTTAAGACCATGATATTCTGGCATAGTTAGGGAAATGGAGTGTGAGGTATCTCCTTTATTTAAGGAATTATTATGACAGGTCTAGTTTGTCAAGTTGCAACTTCTCAAAATCTGGCACCTGTAAGAGTGTGATTTATGTTACTGGAAGAGATAGATACACAGTGCAACTAAAAATAATAAAATCAACAGATAATTATACAGGCTTAGGAGTTCATGTCATGACACATTCAAGCTACAGGGTGCTGCCACCTGTTGCTTTGAGACATCTGACAGCCCACCAGGAATTGAAGTAAGGACCTCTAAGGAAAGACTGGATGCTTCCCCAAGAACTCTGTTGGCAAGATACAACCAAAATGTTTGGCTTCTTTATTTTAGTGCAACTCAAAGACATTTGCAAAATATTAGAATTGTTAAAAAGAAAAAAAATCTCTGAACATTAGCGAACAAAATATTATATTTGAATGTTAAACATGTCTTTTTTTATACATGTAAACTCATTTTTATTTACTCACCTTCCCCTTTCTTCAGAATGCATCCAGATATACTATTACCCAAGGAAAGACATCTCTTATCTTTATATCTAAGGAAAACCCAAGTACATGACTGGAAAGTGCATTTTTATTCAACATGTTTTTGTATATAAAGTATGAATGAAGGTCTTTCTATATCTTTAAGGTAGAGAAATTAAGTACTAAAATGAGAGTTATACCACAGGAAGTACATGACATTCAAAAACCTACAAAACTCTTACATGTTTGAGGGGTCATGACTATAATATTATATGCTCACAGTCAAAAGCGGAAAATGGACTATTAAACTGATGCTCTGTAAAAAAAAAAAAGTGCTCAATATATCTGGCATATTCTGTTTTGCAGTTTATTTGGAAGTACTTTTACAGTTATTTCCCATGCTTTAATGGGATATGAAAGCATAAGCCTGTCAGGGAAGTGTTGTGCAATGCCATATAATTGTTAGATGGATTACTACTGTCAATGGCTTTACTTGAACTGTATTGATTTACCTTATATTATGTGATACTCTGGTTCACATAATGTATTTAGCTGTGAAGTTGTAGGAGCTACCAAGCAACCAGATTTTATAATAAATCTACCTTGTGGTTTGACAGAGACTAAAAATGTGGTAGAAGAAACAACTGCAATAATTAGATGGCTATTAATTCATATCTAGCTGCCTCTATCTATTGCTCTCATACCTAGGCTTTTCCCAAGTAAATTCCTAGATCTTCTCTACAGAAAATGAAACTGATCATCCAACTTCATCTTAATCATATTTCCAATGAAGAGTGTTAGAAGTCAAGAGTTTAGTTAAAATACATAAATACTAGTTGATTGTTTATGTCAAGCTGCATGACAACTGTGGTTCATAAATTATGCACATACTTGTGGAAGCTACAGTATGATGAGAAAAAGACACATAAGGCAACATAAAAATGTAATAAGAGTACTTAGCAAATTTTTCTGAGAAAAGGAATTACTTTTAAACTTCAAAAGCTTTAATATAAGCTCCTATAAAAGTATATGTTCAGTAAAAGTTAAGTAATGATAATGATATTATTATTGCATACATCATTATATGAATATGTTTATATGATACCTGCACAACACAAATCAATCACTCGCCATTAGAAAAGAACATTTTCATCTCTTTAAATTTTTAGAAGTAATTTCTTAGATAAAATAGTCTCCCGTGGCTGTCACATATACTAGAAATGTTTATATTAAGAAGCAATAATTAGCACCCTGCATGGAACAGTTGATTGGCTCAAGATTGAGAAAGGAGAAAAACAGGGTGAACTACATCACCCTATTTATTTCACCTATAGGCTGAGCATATCATGTGAAATGCCAGACTGGATGAGTTACAAGCTAGAATCAAGACAAGTGGGAGAAACATCAACAACCTCAGATATGCAGATGATACCACTCTAATGGCAGAAAGCGAAGAGGAACTAAAGAACCTCTTGATGAGGGTGAAGGAAGAGAGTGAAAGAGCCGGCTTACAACTAAATTAAAAAAAAAAAAAAACACTAAGATCATGGCATGTGGCCCCATTACTTCATGGTGCATATGAACAGAAAATGTGGGAGCAGTGATAGATTTCCTCTTCCTGGGCTCTGAAATCACTGTGGATGGTGACTGAAGCCATGAATTCAGACGACAATTGCTTCTTGTCAGGGAAGCTATGAAAAACCTAGACACTGTGTTGAAAAGCAAAGACATCACTTTGCCGACAAAAATCTGTATAGTCAAGACTATGTTCTTCCCAGTGGTCACGTAAGCTTGTGAGAGCTGGAGAGTAAAGGAGGTAGAGCACCAAAGAATTAATACGTTCAAACTGTGGTGCCGGAGAAGTCTCCTGAGAATCCCTTGGACAGCAAGAGATCAAACCAGTCAATCTCAAAGGGAATCAACCCTGAATACTCTCTGGAGGGACTGATGGTAAAGCTCCACTATTTGGGTCATCTGATGAGAACAGCCAACTCGTTGGAAAAGTCCCTGATGCTGAGAAAGATTGAGGGCAGGAGGATAAGAGGGTGTCAGAGGATGAGATGGCTGGATGGCATCACTGATGCAATGGACATGAACTTGGCCAAATCCAGGAGATGGTGAGGGACAGAGAGGCCTGGTATGCTGCAGTCCACAGGGTCGCAAAGAGTGCAGGACCAGGCACTAAACAGCAACAATATTAAGAAGGTAACAAACTATTTTTATCCTTATATTATTCAAATTTGTAAATCTATTTACTGCGTAGTTGGTTTTTTTTTTTTTTACAATCTTAGCTGTACTACTAGTTTCTTCTGAAAAATAATAAAAGATAATAACAATAAATGGAACATTTATTCTTTAAAGGACTGCTTGTTTTAAAATGTATTGAAGGTTAATTTTTCCCTCCATGAATTCATGAAAGCCTAAATGTAGCCTACAAAATGTTAGCTAAGATTTCTCTCATACAGAAAATGTTTTTTTGTTCTGACATGTTCAAGCATTATGATCTGAAGCACTGTTAATTATTTAACATTTTATGTTATTTACTGAAAAGTCCTTTTGCCATTGACTTATAACCTTTGTGTACAATTTATGGATAATAACTTATTGATTAGTTATATCAACATAAGATGCTTGATATTCTTTAAAGGAAATTCAATTCCATACTCAGTGTTGTTTCTTTCTTAGTCAATGTTTAATGATGACCAGCTGGGAAAGAAAGGAGGTGCGTATGTTTGAGCAAATCGTTTTTCTAAATATGAATGACACTCATCTTAAAGTATTTAAGGTGAATGTTAAACTGCTATTGCATTATTGCTATTAATGANACATAAGATGCTTGATATTCTTTAAAGGAAATTTAATTCCATACTCAGTGTTGTTTCTTTCTTAGTCAATGTTTAATGATGACCAGCTGGGGAAGAAAGGAGGTGCGTATGTTTGAGCAAATCGTTTTTCTAAATATGAATGACACTCATCTTAAAGCATTTAAGGTGAATGTTAAACTGCTATTGCATTATTGCTATTAATGACAAAGGCTGGCTGAGAGGTACAGTTCAGAGGCTACCTGGTGGGACTGTAAATTAAGATGTAAAAAGGCAGAGGGAGGGATCCAACTCAAGTGGAGGAAATGAGGGGGTGAAATGTCTGTAGAAATCTTAGAAACAAAAATGCAACTGACCAAACTTGTTTTGACTTTTATTGTAACCATCCACCAGCAATCCTAGACAATATTAGTTATAAAGAAGTACTTTCTTACTTGATAAACCACTCCTCACCTCACTTCACCTTGGTTCATCATCTCTAACAGGCAAACTTACTGTCNAAAATGCAACTGACCAAACTTGTTTTGACTTTTATTGTAACCATCCACCAGCAATCCTAGACAATATTAGTTATAAAGAAGTACTTTCTTACTTGATAAACCACTCCTCACCTCCCTTCACCTTGGTTCATCATCTCTAACAGGCAAACTTATTGTCACAGGTAACCATGGATGAGAGCAGAAAGAGCCACCAGAGGTAGTGTAGAAGGAACTCTTGTTTCTCAGGAAAAAGAAGGCAAAGACTGAGCTGAGCATGACTTGGACTTCTTTTTCCAATCTACCAACCATAATTTACCTACCTCCAATGGGACAAAATATTAATACAGAGGTATAATTATAATTAGGTTTCATAATCATGGGAGAAAACATGAAAATTGGAAAGAAATAATCCTTTAAGAAGAATTAGATATATAATAAGGGAGGATGGCAAGAGAAATAAATAAAATATCTACCCTGAAATTAGACTATTCACAAACACATGAATAGCATTTGGTTTATTTATTTTGTATAGGTATTGAGGTGAGGTGAGCTGAATCCTATTCTTTGTCTCTGCTTATGACAGTCTCCATACTCTATTGGTGGTGTGTGAGAACATACTTCTTTCACTTTACACCACTCCTAGCTTTTTATTTCAGGAGAATATTGCAGGACTTGGAATTTGAATTTCTCTCCTTAGTGGTCGGCCATCNCAATGCCTAACACCATTTGTCAGAGTGAATCTGATGAGGCAGACAAAGGTCACCAGAGGGCTTCCGAGGAGCCCCCTCCAGCCACGCACTCTGGACCAGCCGTGAGGCAGGCAGAGCAGAAGGGTTCAGGGTGCCTTCAGTCCGCAGAGAGGAAAACTGAGACCTAACCCAAACCAAACATGACATAACGTGAAGTCTTAAGAAGTGTGTAGTTGGAATTGTTAGGGCCTGACTGGAGCCAGGACAGGCTCTAAGGGGCAGGCTAGGTCTCTAGGAAAGCTGAGGCCCTGGGAACTCCCACGGACAGCGTAGCTTGACCAATAGGAAAAAGCCCCTAAGAAAGCCCGCCCGTGTGGGAATCTAGCCAATTAGTTGGTGCCAAGAGACCCTTGCAACCAATCCGCCCTTACCAACTCCCTTTCTTTGTTCTAAGTTTATAAATACTGCTGTAAATCAGGGCTCGGGGCCCTTTTGCCTTACTCCACTGTGTTGGAGGGGGCAGGGGAGCCCTAACTCGAGTTAGTAATCAATAAACTCCCTTCTTGCTTTTGCAGTACTTTGGTGGACTTGTTCTCTCAGTCTATTTGGGGTCTTGGACTCGGAGCATAACATATGGGGGCTCGTCCGGGATCCCCCTTCGACTGGGCAGGACAACTCCCCTGGTAGGAGGGAGACCTCACTAGGAGGTAAGATTTCTGAACACCGGTGTTAGCTCTGGA
>SJYW01003996.1:147511-166785 GCA_006410735.1 Raphicerus campestris | reverse complement strand
TGATACCATCCAGCCATCTCATCCTCGGTCGTCCCCTTCTCCTCCTGCCCCCAATCCCTCCCAGCATCAGAGTCTTTTCCAGTGAGTCAACTCTTCGCATGAGGTGGCCAAAGTACTGATGTTTCAGCTTCAGCATCATTTCTTCCAAAGAAATCCCAGGGCTGATCTCCTTCAGAATGGACTGGTAGGATCTCCTTGCAGTCCAAGGGACTCTCAAGAGTCTTCTCCAACACCACAGTTCAAAAGCATCAATTCTTCGGCGCTCAGCTCTCTTCACAGTCCAATTCTCACATCCACACATGACCATAGGAAAAACGACAGTCTTGACTAGACGGACCTTTGTTGCCAAAGTAATGTCTCTGCTTTTCAATATGCTATCTAGGTTGGTCATAACTTTTCTTCCAAGGAGTAACTGTCTTTTAATTTCATGGCTGCAGTCACCATCTGCAGTGATTTTGGAGCCCCAAAAAAGAAAGTCTGACACTGTTTCCACTGTTTCCTCATCTATTTCCCATGAAGTGATAGAACCAGATGCTATGATCTTCGTTTTCTGAATGTTGAGCTTTAAGCCAACTTTTCCACTCTCCTCTTCACCTTGATCAAGAGGCTTATCAGTTCCTCTTCACTTTCTGCCATAAGGGTGGTGTCATCTGCATATAAGAGATTATTAATATTTCTCCTGGCCATCTTGATTCCAGCTTTGCTTCTTCCAGCCCAGCATTTCTCATGATATACTCTGCATATAAGTTAAATAAGCAGGGTGACAATATACAGCCTTGACATACTCCTTTTCCTATTTGGAACCAGTCTGTTGTTCCATGTCCAGTTCTAACTGTTGCTTCCTGACCTGCATATAGGTTTCTCAAGAGGCAGGTCGGAGGTGGTCTGGTACTCCCATCTCTTTCAGAATTGTCCACAGATTATTGTGATCTACACACTCAAAGGCTTTGGCATAGTCAATAGAACAGAAATAGATGTTTTTGTTTAACTCTCTTGCTTTTTCCATGATCCAGTGAGTGTTGGAAATTTGATCTCTGGTTCCTCTGCCTTTTCTAAAACCAGCTTGAACATCTGGAAGTTCATGGTTCACGTATTGCTCAAGCCTGACTTGGAGAATTTTGAGCATTACTTTACTAGTGTGTGAGATGAGTGCCATTGTGTGGTAGTTTGAGCATCCTTAGTATTACCTTTCCTTGGGATTGGAATGAAAACTGACCTTTTCCAGTCCTGTTGCCGCTGCTGAGTTTTCCAAATTTGCTGGCATATTGAGTACAGCACTTTCACAGCATCATCTTTCAGGATTTGAAATAGCTCAACTTGAATTCCATCACCTCCACTAGCTTTGTTTGTAGTGATGCTTAAAATGTTGACTCTTAATGAATTTTAATGAATCATATAGAAAATTAAATTTCTACATCAAAATTCTATATGAATTTTCAATATGAAAGTACTTTTGCTGAAACATACAGTGAGAGAGAGCATAGAATTTGGATTTGAAGGATGTACTTTATGCTCGCATATCTTTTCTTAACAGTTTTGTCATTTTGCACAGAGTACTTAACTGCCCAGAGCTGCCTCATTTTCCTTAACTACAGGACACAAATGATGAGTATATCCACCTTGAGGATTGTTGTGAGAGTTAAATGATCAGGGTATAGAAACATTTCATAAGTTGTAAAACACCTTCTAAACATGGGTTGTTCTTTTACTATTGTACTTAAATAACTTAGGGCTTCCCTTGTGGCTCAGGTGGTAAGCAATGAAGGAAACCTGCGTTTGATCCCTGGGTTGGGAAGATCCCCTGGAGAAGGGAAAGGCTACCCACTCCAGTATTTTGACCTGGAGAATTCCATGGACTGTTCAGGCTGCTACTGCTACTGCTAAGTCACTTCAGTCGTGTCTGACTCTGTGCGCCCCCATATACGGCAGCCCACCAGGCTCCTCAGTCCCTGGGATTCTCCAGGCAAGAACACTGGAGTGGGTTGCCATTTCCTTCTCCAATGCATGAAAGTGAAAAGTGAAAGGGAAGTCACTCAGTCATGTCCGACCCTCAGCGACCCCATGGACTGCAGCCTTCCAGGCTCCTCCATCCATGGGATTTTCCAGGCAAGAGTACTGGAGTGGGGTGCCATTGCCTTCTCACTGTATAGGCTATGAGGTCACAAAGAGTCAGACAGGACTGAGCGACTTTCATTTTTCACTTTAAATAACTTAAAACATTTCTTTTGTTTTTAAATTGTGCTATTGTTTAGTAAATCTCATTTAAAAATTTTAAAAGGGAAATGTGAGGGACAGTCTAGTATGTCCCTACCCATGCATGTGAAATTCAAGGGAGCTATTCTAACAGGGCATTTTCTGGCTTATCGGGTTCTGATAAAATTCTGGAAAATTGTTCTAAATGAGAGAGGTTGGAGCAGAATATTTTTAATGAATAAAAGGGATTTTTCCTCAGCAGATTCATATTGACTTGTAATAAATCCTCTCTGGAAGTTTTCTGGATGGTTCAATCATTGCCTTTACAAATGTGAGGGACACTGGGGACTGTCCAGCTAGAATCCAAGAAGCTTCCCTGACCTAAGCCCCATTGCCTTTGCCAGCTCTCCTTCTTAATCTCCCTCTCCTGTTCACCCATTTCCCTTCCTTTCCTTTGGGTTATCTTGTTCACCAGGCTCTCTCTTCTCTTTGATTTTCCCCTTGAGAAGTTTCTGAAACTTTCTCCTGCAAGGCATAAATCCTTTCTCTGTTGCAGGTGTTCTGACAGCCCCTCAAAAGTGGATTTCTTGCCTTTGTTCTGGAGGTACCAGCATGTCACTTAGGGTATCAGGGTGCCCTGTGAGCTGTGGCCAGTCGTATTACTCATCCCCCTGTCTATGCATCTTCATCAGTTTCCTCTATAAAAAGCTCACTGTGGCTGCCATATGACATTAGCACAAACCTGGTGGCTTAAAACAGTATAATTTTTTTCTCACAGTTATGAGGGCCAGAAGTCTGAATTTAGGGTATCAGCAGAGCTATACTCCCTGTAAAGGCTCCAAGAGAGAGTCCTTCCTTGACTCTTCCATTCCGGTGGCTCCAAGATGTTCCTTGGTTTGTGGCTGCATCACTCTAGGTTCTGCCTTTGTCTTCACATGGCCTTCCCTCTTATCCCTGTGACTCTCCTCTGTGTATCTCTTGTTAGGACACTTGTCAATGGATTTAGGGCCTCCTTGACAATCAAGCATGATCTCATCTCAGGATCCTTGATTACACCTGCAGAACTATTTTTTCCAAATAAGGTCTCATTAACAGGTTTCTAGGAGGACTGCAGTCCATGGGATTGCAAAGAGTCAGATAAGACTAAGTAACTAACACTTTTAGCAGGTTTCTAGCTTAGGACATAGATGGGCCTTTTGAGGGACCACACCTCAACCAATCAGAGAATGATCTTGCTATACTTCATAGAGTTGGTAAAACAAGTATATCAAGCACTTAGCACCAAATGGATGCTCAGGCCGTGGTGAGTGTGGGTGGAGGAGTAGGGTGTCAGGAAATGGAACCAGTGCGCTTATGAGTTTATACAGCTTTCTGAAGAAGCTTTACCCCAACGTGAGGGCAGGAGAGCACCAAGTGCCTAAAAAAACAAAACAGTGAAGCCAACCCAACTGGTGTAAAAGTTCCCAGGAAAGATTTGCAGAGACTGAGTGCAATAGGGCTAGGAGCTTCAGGGACAGGAGGTGCACACTGAGGCTGAGCCTCTAGGGCAGGAACGGCTCTAGCCGAGATTCCCAAGCCCATGTGTAGCTGGTACACAGGCTGCATCTCCTGACCTTGCCAGGGACTGCAGTGCTGGGTATTTGATGACAAGAGACAAGGATTCCCTTGAACTGTGATGAGTGAGTCTGGTTAACACTGAGCATAAGGGCTTTAAAGATTTCCCTGGGATATTCTCTCAGACAGCTGACTCCCACAGGGCAGAGCCCAGGCTCTGTGCTGGCAGCTGCAAGGTCTGCTAATCATCATATGGCTTGGGAGAGAGCCTGGACCCCTCTGAGATGAAAAGATGCTACAGTGTACTTTGAAATACCTTGGTTAGGTGAAGAAATGAGAGCATAACCACCTTCCCCCAAAGCCAGAGTCCAGATGTTACCTGGATGGGGGACCAAGTATTGTGCCCAAGGCCCTGCTGGGTTATGCTCCAGCATCCAAGGTTGCAGTGAAAATTGTATAGGAAGGTGATATGTGGAGACAGTTGAAAGCTCTCAGTCAGGGCACTTGAACAGGGGTGGTGATTATTAAGACTCCAGCTCAGGCCTGGAGGCCACTAGGAGGTTGGAGGAGTGCCAGCCTGCAAGAAACCTGAGTTGCTGGGCAACTTTNTTGTGCCCAAGGCCCTGCTGGGTTATGCCCCAGCATCCAAGGTTGCAGTGAAATGTGTATAGGAAGGTGATAGGTGGAGACGGTTGGAAGCTCTCAGTCAGGGCACTTGAACAGGAGTAGTGATTATTAAGACTCCAGCTCAGGCCTGGAGGCCACTAGGAGGTTGGAGGAGTGCCAGCCCGCAAGAAACCTGAGTTGCTGGGCAACTTCCATGTCTGAACACATGGGGTCTCATCTAAGTACTTGGAGCAGAGCCAAAAATGTTGAGTCATAATTATTTCCACCATTGNAGTCCATTTTAGTTCGCTGATTCCTAGAATGTCGATGTTCAGCCTTGCCATCTGTTGTTTGACCACTTCCAATTTGCCTTGATTCATGGACCTGATGTTCCAGGTTCCTATGCAATATTGCTCTTATATTTTGTCTCTTATATTCTTCTAAATTTTCTCCTCTCAACATCCACTCATGTAATGATCTAAAATTCACTCACATTAAGTTGTAAATAAATGAAAAACTATGTTACTCCTATTGAATTTTTACATTCAAAATATTAAACAAAATAAATGAATATCTAAAGGTATTTAAGGAACAACCAATAGACTGATCATCTACGATGCACAGCAAAAGATCAATCTTTGTTGACTGGCTAAAGCCTGCCAACATGAATCTGCTAGAGAGTGTTGTCATAGCAAATGAAGATACAGTAAGCAAGTAGCATTTGGTGATTGCATAAAAGTTTGCTGATATTACGTATTTAAAGGTAAAAATAGTTTGATAAATAATGATATAAAACCTATATCATCTCAGCCACAAAACTGTCCTTAAATGTATTGACTAACAAAGAATATGAGATTGCAGAAAAGCACTGAAAAGCCACTTATTATACTTAGCTAATTTTAGTGATATAAATTTTACTGCTCTTAACCAGTCACATTTTGCAAATTTTGTTCTCAGTGTTTCTATTCTGACTGCCAACATGGGTGCTAATTAGCATCAATTTTCCTGGTAATATTTTTCTCCTCTTGGGGACTGAGTACAGCTGTTCACTAGGAACAGAAATGAGAGTATCCCCTGATTTCTGCAGACCAATGGACTGTGGTAATTGATTTTAGTCATAGCTAATCCAAGTTAGTTTAGAACTCCATAACTGACTATATATCCTATTTGTGATCCCATTAACCATCAAGTTTGCCTTAGGTGACAAGGAAAGCAACTCAATAGCATCAAACTCAGTCACCATGGAAAATAAACTCACCTACTGTGGAGTGACAGGACTCACTTGGGAACCAGGCTTCTGTAACTGAGTACATTTTCAAGAAGCTCTCTTCAAGCACTTAATGAAATGGAGTTTTCTTTATGACCCTCATTTAAAAATACATTATGAAAGCCACTTGGCCCTTCTTGGTTCTTGCCAAGTTTTGGATACCTGATTGTCAGACCCACAGCAGAGCTATAACTAATTTTATATATTATGAACATGTGATTTCATTTCAATTTATGGCAGCAAGTATCCAAGTTTGAAACTCATTCATTACAGAGGACGAATACTGTTATCAACTCAGCATATTGTGAAGGGACACATTTAACAAAACATTAGTGTTTGCTGAGATGGTTAAAATTTTGTTTTTAAATTAAACTTTGACTTCTATGGGGGTACTGGATGAATATTATTGTATATGAAAATATCTTGTTGCCTCTAATAAATCTCTACCTGAGCATATTACCATTGAATCAAATAAATCATCACCACCAAAGACTTTCCAAACACTTCCCTATAAATACTCTGCAAATTCACAATTTAGTCTATAAATTATTCACCTTCTTTCCCACATCTTCTTTGTCACTGAATACTGACATTTCTCCCTTTAAATATTCTAACTTGTCTTATTCCCTGTTACTAAAATCCAGAGATCATATTGCCAACACCTCTTGGATCACAGAAAAAGCAAGAGAATTCCAGAAAAATATCTGCTTCTTTGACTATGCTAAAGCCTTTAACTGTGTGGATCACAACAAACCGGAAAATTTTTGAAGAGCTGGGAATAAAAGATATCTGCCTCCTGAGAAAACTATTATATAGGTCAAGAAGCAACAGTTAGAAATAGACATGGAACAGTGGTTCAAATTAGGAAAGGAGTATGTGAAGTCAGTATATTGTCACCCTGCTTATTTAACTTATTTGCAAAGTACATCATGTGAAATGCTGGGCTAGATAAAGCACAAACTGGAATGAAGAATGATTGATTGATTGATTGAAAGGCTCTCAATCATGTCTGACTCATTGCGACCTCACGGACTATATGGTCCATGGAATTCTCCAGGCCAGAATACTGGAGTGGGTAGTCATTTCCTTCTCCAGGGGATATTGTCTAACCCCGGTCCCCCACATTAAGGCAGATTCTTTGCCAGCTGAGCCAAAAGGGAAGCCCTAGGATACTAAAGTGTGTAGACTATCCCTTCTCCAGTGGATCTTCTTGACCCAAGAATTGAACCAGGGTCTCATGCATTGCAGGTGGATTCTTTACCAACTGGACTATCAGGGAAGCCCTAAAGCTTTGACTAGACAGAACTTTGTCAGCCAAGTAATGTCTCTGGTTTTGTATTCAAGATTGCTGGGAGAAATACCAGTAACCTCAGATATGCAGATGACACCACTTTCATGGTAGGAAAAGAAAAAGAGAGAAACTAAAGAGTTTCTTGATGAAGGTGAAAGAGGAGAGTGAAAAAGGTGGCTTTAACTCAACATTCAAAAAATGAAATTCATGGCATCTGATCCCACCACTTCATAGCAAATAGATGGAAAAACAATGGAAACAGTGACATACTTTATTTTCTTGAGCTCCAAAATCAATGCAGATGGTGACTGCAGTCATGAAATTAACAGATGCTTGCTCCTTGGAAGAAAAGCTACGGCATACCTAGGCAGCATATTAAAAGGCAGAGACATTACTTTGCTGACAAAGTTCTGTCTAGTCAAAGCTATAGTTTTTCCAGTAGTCCTGTATGGAAATAAGAGTTGGACCATACAAAAGGCTGAGCATCAAAGAACTGATGTTTTTGAACTGTGGTGCTGGAGAAGACTCTTAGGAATCCCTTGGACTGCAAGGAGATCAAACCAGTCAATCCTAAGGAAATCAATCCTGAACACTCATGGGAACGACTGATGATGAAGCTCAAACTCCAATACTTAGACCACATGATGTGAAGAACTGATTCATTTGAAAAGACCCTGATGCTGGGAAAGACTGAGAGCAAGAGGAGAAGGGGACAACAGAGGATGAGATGATTGGAAGGCATCGTGGACCTGAGGGACATGAGTTTGAGCAAGCTCCAGGAGATGGTGAAGGACAAGGATGCCCAGTGTACTGATGTCCATGGGATCACAAAGAGTCAGACACAAGTGAGTGACTGAACAACAACAGCAAAAAACAAACTCCTTTTCATTTAACCCCTGGATTATAGGGGCAACCTCACGACTGTGCTACCTGCCTTTAGTCCAGGAGTGCCCCACCTTGGTTCAGCCAAGGAAAATTTGAAAAATACAGATACCTGAGCTCCAGTCTAAGAACACCTGATTTAATTGGTTTGTGGGGCATCCCAGACACAGGGTTTTTCTGAAGTTCCTCATGTGAGTTTACTATTCAGGTTGAGAACAATGGCATCTAGTTTCTCTTCAGTATTATCACCAGGGTTATCACATCAGGATTCTTATCAGCTAAGGAACCAATAGTGACCCTTTATTTGCCACAGTCGCAGGTTTAAATATCTTCACCTGTGTTTTAAAGTCTGTCTTTTTAAGCCATGACCCTAATCTTATTTCCATATATAACTCCTACGTTTGGTTTCTTTGAACCAGACCTATGCATATGAATGTTCATAGCAGCTTGACTTGTAGCAATCAAAAGCTGAGACCAGTCCATATGTCCTTCAATAGATGAATGGTTAAACTGTGGCCCATCCACATCATTGACTGCTACACAGTAATGAAAAGGAAATTATTGATATATGCAATGACTTGGATGAATCATTAGCCAGTTATATGAAGTGAAAAAAGTTAAAATGTTACGTAGTATACAGTTCCATTTATGTAACATTTTTCATGTGACAGAATTTATGAAATGGAAGACAAAATAGTGGTTGCCAGGGTTGGGGACAAGTGGGAAAGATTGGGGGTAAAGGGAAGGAGATGAGTTGCAGTTTGGTTTTGAAAAAGCAAAACAGAGAACTTGTGATGTTTGAGCTGTTCAGGACCTTGATTTTTGTGGTGGATACACCAGTATTCTTCCCTGGACATCTCTATGGACAAAGGAGCTGGGTAGCCTACAGTCTATGGCATCTCAAAAAGTTGGACACAACTGAGTGACAGAGTGCACAACACACACACACACACACACACTAACCAATATTAGTGATAAAATTGCAAAAAAAAATTTTTTCACACACACACACACAAAACTACATAAGTCTTGAAAATCTGAATAAGTAGATTGTATTAATGCCGATGTCCCATATTATTCCATAGTTTTACCAAATATTACCACGGTGTAAATTTGCAAAGGGTATAGGACCACTCCATATTATTTCATGTAAAATAGCATGTGAAGCTGTTATTATCTTAATAAAATTATTGAGGCAATTTTTTAAATTCAAAATACAAATTAAAATAAGTTTTAAATTAAGTTAAAATTTTGAATTAAAAATATCCTACCCATTTCTCAAGGCCCAACCACATACTGTCTATTTGCACACATTTTGTTCATTACTCAACAATTTCTGTATAGAATTATCAAAGCTAGGAATTGTACATCTATAAAGTCTGTTTGTATATGTTAGTGTTTTTCCCATGAAGGCCTAACTCTACACTGTATTTTCTTTGATGTGGATTAAGCAATTGATAACTGATATCAATTTGCTATGTACCATGTTTCCCTTTACTTAACAAGTTGTTAGTAAATTAAGTATGTAAAAGGAAACATCATAGATTTCATTCATATTTTTTTTCCACAAAAAAATTATCCACTTGCAGTTGGAGAAAGGGCACCTTGCTATACTTTCCATTTTCTATTTTGATATACTTATTTCCTCTTCTTAAACTTTTTTTTTTTAAACTGAGCAACATTAAACATACAGAAAAGAAGACATATCCTAAGGAACTAACTCAATAGACACTTATAAGCTGAGATTTTACACATCCATGTAACTGAAAACCAGATCAAGAAATAGAACCTAAGGAGGGTTCCAGAATATTCTTATACTCCCTTGTAGGTAGTACAAACCCCAGGGGTAAACCAGTGCAGTTTTTAGACAGTATATCATGCAATATGCTTTGTTGCTGGTTTCCTTTGTTCAGCAATGCTTGTTCAATTCCTGTGCATTGTGTATGTTGTGCTATATTGTATTGGGTGATTTTTTATTTATTTATTTTTTTGATGACCATTTGAGTAGTTTCTAGTTGTGGCTAATATGGATAGNTATCATGCAATATGCTTTGTTGCTGGTTTCCTTTGTTCAGCAATGCTTGTTCAATTCCTGTGCATTGTGTATGTTGTGCTATATTGTATTGGGTGATTTTTTATTTATTTATTTTTTTGATGACCATTTGAGTAGTTTCTAGTTGTGGCTAATATGGATACTGTTGCTATGAATATTTTTGTCTGTACCCTAATTAGTACTTCCTGAAGATCAATTTGCTCCTCATCTTCATCCTCCTTTCTTTTTAGATGATACTTAGAAAATGATACATTACATAAGCAAAAATGATCTTTTTCTGCAGATACTAAAAAGTCAAGCAGATCTGAAAAAGAAAAATAATTCAGAGATTCATTTTTCAGTTTCCACTTTCAGGAAAGATATATGACACCTAAGCCCTTAATTATCTTTCCTATTTCAAGAAGTCGTATGAGACAGAACAGAAGCATAGATGTGAAAATTTCAGGCATCAAGAGTAAAAGTAATGCTTCCTGTTAGATGGCACTAAAGATTCAATAGGGACTCCAAGAAGCTCTCCCTTCCTTTATGAGGCAGACTTAACAAGATAAATAACTGATTTGCTCTGAAATTTATAAACAACAAAGGAAACTTTCAGCAAAACTAATTATAAAAATAAAGTGGATTGTACCCCTAGTTCATGACTTCTCTGATTAAGCATGGCTAATGCAACCGAGGGTTAATTGCAAATAGAACTGATTAAATAGCATTCATTTTGCATCTATCCATTTAATCTGACTCCAAATAGTGAAAAAATGGAACGGATTGACTTCATGCCATTTCTTTCTTCAAGAAAGAGTGAAAAATAGTTAGAAAAATAACTAATATGTTTAATACTAGGCACACTTTTCCATCTATAAGGCATACAATGAATCAGTATTGAATTTGATACATTGTAAAATAGTAATGAACAATGACATGTAATTTGATTTAAAGCTAAGTCATATAACCTAAGTAGTTTAGATCAAAGTTTCAGTGAGGCTGAGGTAATCATGAAAGTTCCTCAGCAGTTAAGGAATTTGTATAGAAAGATAATTTACTCAGATAAAGAGAGAAGGAGGTGACAGATGACTGAGGAGAGGTAACTAATTCTAAACCTAATTCCAGCTATATCATATGCTAACTGATATTTCTACAGTACTGAAGTATGAATCAAATGGCATTGGAAGGATTGAGAGTATTGCAGTCAGTGTACAGTAAAGTAGTCTAACNGAAGGAGGTGACAGATGACTGAGGAGAGGTAACTAATTCTAAACCTAATTCCAGCTATATCATATGCTAACTGATATTTCTACAGTACTGAAGTATGAATCAAATGGCATTGGAAGGACTGAGAGTATTGCAGTCAGTGTACAGTAAAGTAGTCTAACATAACTAGAGCAGAACTAGGTGATTTGCCAGGGTAAAAATGGACGCAACTTTAACAGCCCGCTGTTATATTCTTTAATCAATTTTTCAATAATGAAGTATCAGTCCTCGTATTTTTATAATAAAGTGACATTTTACTCTGAAGCTTTGTTTCAGATGAAATGAATTCCAGAACTTCAACTAGAAAGTATTGTTCTCCATGATGATCTGTATTAGTTCATTCATACTGGTGTAGNCAATAATGAAGTATCAGTCCTCGTATTTTTATAATAAAGTGACATTTTACTCTGAAGCTTTGTTTCAGATGAAATGAAATTCCAGAACTTCAACTAGAAAGTATTGTTCTCCATGATGATCTGTATTAGTTCATTCATACTGGTGTAGTGTTTGGAGACATTTTTAACACATTGAAACTTCTGTTTAATCAGTTAATTGATTATTAGATATTTGGCTCTGCACAAAATGTCCATTGAGATATTTTCAGTTCAGTTCAGTCGCTCAGTCGTGTCTGACTCTTTGCGACCCAGTGGACTGTAACTTACTAGGCTTCTACGTCCATGGGGTTCTCCAGGCAAGAATACTGGAGTGGATTGCCATTTCCTTCTCCAGGGGATCTTCCTGACCCAGGGATCGAACCCCGGTCACCCGCATTGGAGGCAGACACTTTAACCTCTGAGCCACCAGGGAAGCCCATTGAGATATTTCAGTATACACTAAAAGGTTTAAAATGTGATTAAAAAAAAAAAATCTGTGAGCACATTTGGTCATGACAAATGGTCTTTGATATTTGCTCCTGTAAAAAAACCTTCACACTTAGAAAATATACCTGGAATCAAATAGTCCATAACAGTTGCTTATACTTTTGGTTTACAGGGTTGAAAACTTTAAAAAATGCTATCATGTTTTGTTGGCCCAATAACCATTTTGTAGTTCTATTGCCGATAGCAACTCTCTTGCCTTGGGAGTCTAGCTAATAATGGCATATTGGGTTAGGTAGCTGCATCAGGATTTAAACCTTGCAGAAGAGTGGGATTTATGTTAATTATGCATACAAGAAATAGCCCCACAGATAGAGAAATGCACAGACAATAAGTCAAGGATGAGATTTTGTGATGTTTGGTGCATTAATATTTTCTTGGACATTTGATTGGATGTGGCTGGTTTCAACAAGGGTAGATTTCGAAAGGAAGAGCTAGGTCAAGTGCAAGGTAAAATGGCCTGAATATGGGCCTTCAAATGGGCTGCCATAAACAATTTACAGAGTGTATTGCTTGTTCAGGAGGATGAAATGGGGGTGACTCTCTTACCACAAAGTGGATGGGTGTAAAATCGCCCATTTGAGGGGGTGTTTTGCATCTAATCAACCCCCCACAACTATCCCATCATCCAGGGTTAATGGTAATGTTTTCCTTGAATCAATGTCCCATAAAGGTATCATCTCACATGCTAGTAAAGTAATGCTCAAAATTCTCCAAGCCAGGTTTCACCAATACGTGAACCGTGAACTCCCTGATGTTCAAGCTGGTTTTAGAAAAGGCAGAGGAACCAGAGATCAAATTGCNGAGTCAGATATGGCTGAGAGACTGAACTGAACTGGATAATGAAAAGGCAAGGAAATATTTGCATGGGAAAGAAATCTTGACAGTAACTCCTTCATTGTGCTTGATGGCTTTCAAGTTTGCAAATGTGAACATAGTTTGACTACTATTAAATGCACAAATAAAAAGATACTTTTTTTTTTTTTACTTTTCACAATCACTTTGGTGATTGTATCTTTTTTGGTGAAAGGTATCTTCTTTGGTTCTAACTCATGGGTACATGACAATGGAGAGCCATCCATTGTAACTGTGCATCCATTTGGGACTTCCTTTATACTTGTGGAAGATATAAATGAAATGAGTACACTGCNGTGAAAGGTATCTTCTTTGGTTCTAACTCATGAGTACATCACAATGGAGAGCCATCCATTGTAACTGTGCATCCATTCGGGACTTCCTTTATACTTGTGGAAGATATAAATGAAATGAGTACACTGAGAAGAATCCAGAAAATTTAAATGACCTAATGGATCATATTGAGAGGATGTACATCTGTGGAAGGCATGGCACAGACAAAACAAGACCAGGAACTCCAAGATTTCCAGAAGAAACTTGAAGTCTTTATAAGTCAGTACTGAATGGTGATCACAGGATGAACAAGGCTAGTGGAGGATGGCAGAGCAAATTTCAAAAGCTTATGGTAGTGCCTTATCCTTTAATTAGGAAATTTATTGAAGTGTTGAAAGATGAACAGTAAAGCAACAGACAAGTTACCACCTACGTTTTGAACTCNCAAGGCTAGTGGAGGATGGCAGAGCAAACTTCAAAAGCTTATGGTAGTGCCTTATCCTTTAATTAGGAAATTTATTGAAGTGTTGAAAGATGAACAGTAAAGCAATAGACAAGTTACCACCTAGGTTTTAAACTGTCTGTCAGGCAATTCGGCCCTTTTTCCCAACACCCTGGACTCTCACCTAAAAAGACCCTGGATACATTAAATATACCTTAAGTACTGTAAGTCTGATTTAACAACCAAGAACAAACTGCTTGTATATGATGACTGTATCTCTGTGCATTGTATTAACTTATACCAGCCAGAGTAATGGTTGAATAAAAAAGTACCTTGATGGGCTTTAAATGTTGAACTACTACCTGCACATCTAGATGTTTGCACAGGCTAGTTTCTGCTCATAGGAAAATTATTGTAGTTCATAGAATTTCTGAGTCAGCAACTTGATCTGTAAACAATTTGACCTTCTGATCCTATCCAGATTATCAGTTTCGGTTTAAAAATCTATGCTCATCCATACATTTAGATAAGGCATTATATCAATCTGGAAATATCTTTCCTCCATCTTGAAAGTTGTCTGGAAAATAAATATTCAATGTCTGTCTTTCAAGTCTCTCTGAAGACATCTCTCTATTTCAAACATTTTTGCTCTGAGTTCCAACTTTGAAATTGCTATCAACTGTATTCATAGAACTTCAGTCAGTGAAAGGAAGTCAAAGTCCAAGCAGTACAATAAAGAGTTAATTCATAGTCACCAACATAAGATGTTTTAGTCTTATGTTAATGTACATATCCTCCAGGATAAATGACTTGGAGGCTGCTCTTTAGAACTAACACCACTTTGCATATCATACAGTGCCTTGCACACAGCATGACTGTAATGGAGAATTGGGAAACCAAATGAAATATTCTGTTTATGTTTGAAGTCCCATATTATTAATGCAGAGGATTTCTACTAATGCTTGAAAAAAATGTGTACTTTTTGAAGTTGATTGAGTTAAAAATTACTCATTAGAACCAACAAATATTTATGATTTTTGTTGCTGTTGTTTTGACTACAGAGTAAAAAATGTAACTGCTTGACAATGATGGAATGCAAAGAACCAAAGTGAATGTACTTGCAATGCAAAAAAATAAATCCTAGGAATTCGAACAAATGACATAGGGAAAAAGCAAACAGCTTGAAAGCTCCTGGTTGGATTTTGGTCACAGTACAAAAATCAGAATTCTTTTTGCCCTTTCCTTCTTTAGAGAACAAATATAAAAGATAAAGTTTGAACTAAAAACAAGGCTCTCAGTTTAAGAACCTGGTTGTTAAAAAGCATTCTCCTTTCCAAATTTTACTCAAATTGTAATCCTCTTTAATCTCTTTTTTCCCTTGAGCTCCATTAGAATAAAATAAGCTTTCTTGTATAAACTGTATTGATGATTGAGTTCCTAAAATGAATTTCTATGAGCAGAGTTTTGAAACTATGTGTTTATAACCAAAGTAGTTTTCACCAACCAATGCTATTAATAGTCATACTTGAAAACACACATTATTCAAACTATATCTGATAATATAATATTGTCCCAGTTGAAGATAAAGGGCTTGATACCCTACGAGCTATGCCCTCAACAAGCTCAAATCCCCAGCCCCAATTCAGGGTAATGTTATAATTATATTAGACTTTAGTATGTATGTGAGTGTGTGTGTGTGTACATAATATAATAAATTATATATTTAATGTTATATTAAACATGAACCTGAAGTGAATTTATAGGCCACTTTATTCTACATCCTTCCTCCGCATCTAAGCCTGCTTCCAAGTCTTTATATGTGAATTTTAAAATACATATAATTTTGCATTTTCATAAAATTTACCTAATGATAAAATTATCAGTATGCCCTTCTAGTCATTACAGACATAGAAGATATTTCATACTGAATTATTTTCCCCGCTTTTAATATTTGTTATCCAAATTAAATATAACAACATTGAAAAACCATTTTCCTGTGTAATAATCATGACTGAGCAGATAACCCAGAAGAAATAAGTCAAGAATCTGCTTAATTTTAACTATTTTTTAAGTGTTTGAAAACATTTTCTCATTTGCTGCTCACTGTATTGTTATAAACCAAACATGAAATATTATTTAATAATTAGTACTCATCACCTATTTCATGTTTACTTGATAATATGAAAAACACTTGATAAATATGAAGCAACCTTGGGATTAGATTAAAATTTTTAATAGACAAAATACTTGTCTTTCGGGCCCCATTATAAAGTGCATTATGTTCTGAAGAGGAACTTTGCTCCATAGGTGCAAAACTAACATCATCCTTTGGTTACATTCTCATCAAACTTTCAGGTAGTATTAGTGTAATATTATTCACCAGTAGCTTTACGAAAGCTGCAAATTTGTATCATATTTCAAATTATGTGAAATGATTTTCATATGAAATTATCTGGGGAATTGTCTTCCAATTGTTACCTGCCGAACTGCCATAGTTTTTCTAGGTGAACATTTAAAATGTTAGTAAAGGTGTTTTTAAATTCATTTAGAGTCTAACCACCATGAAACTTTAGGATCTTTAAAAGCATTTTCTTTACTATTTTAAGTATGTTTCTTCTAAAACTAACAAATTGGAATATAACATTTTTGATCCCTAAGTGAAGAACACTGCCCGTAGGCCATCTTTTCACAGACAAAGAAAACATATGGAAGAGTGTCTGAGAATTACAAGTTAGCCTAATATCTCTAAGGATAAGCTTTTTAAATTTCTGATGTCTTCAAATACCTTGAAAAAGCATACGTACATAAGTCATTGTTCATAATATCATGAAAAACATATATTCTACTGAAATATATTTTATAGAAATGATTGCTATAAGATAATCTAAATCAATAATATAATATTAATGCCCCTAAGTAGAACAGTGTCTTCCAGGTAAAATTCCAGATGGTTCCTTATAACAATTATATAAGTTAAATGAGGGCAGAAAAGTTAAAATATAAATACTTTAAAAAATTAACTACTTATTCAGATATTGGTAAACACATAAAGACCAGTGAACGGTCAGAAAGCTTTCTAAGCAATTTCTCATTGCCACCTGACTTGTGACTTTTCACTATAATTTTAAGTATATTTTGACAGTTCCTGACAGTTTTTGAAAAATCCTGGTAATGTATGTTTTCCAGATAAAAATCACGTTTTTATCTGAACCAAAACTAGCGTATATTATACAGTATTTGCAGTAAGTGAAAGTTGCTCAGTAGTGTCTGACTCTTTGCAATCACATGGACTATACAGTCCATTGAATTCTCCAGGCCAGACTACTGGAGTGGGTAGCCTTTCCCTTCTCCAGGGGATCTTCCCAGCCCAGGGATCGAACCCACATCTCCCTCACTGTGGGCAGTTTGTTTACCAGTTGATCCACAAGGGAAGCCCAGCAATACTGGAGTAGGTAGCCTATCCCTTCTCCAGCAGATCTTTCTGACCCAGGAATCAAACTGGGGTCTTCTGCATTGCAGGCAGATTCTTTACCAATGGGCTATGAGGGAAATATTTGCAGTATGTTCCCATTAACATAGAAATATTCTTGTAGATTAATTGGTCAATTTCTCCTTTTCTGTTTTTATAAACATATACATAGAAGATGTCTATACTGATAGTTTCCAAATGTTATTAAAATTACTGATTACCTTGTATGATGGGATTTAGAGTGATTCATCACAGTTGTTTTGATGTGTTGTTACTATTAGAAATTTAATAATGAATTTTACAAATGACAGTCTTGATGCAAATGTTTTAGTATTAAATTATCTTTGCTATGTTTCATTGACTACTGCATTTCATGTGCATATTTGTTTAGTATACTGTTCTCTGCTTGTTTTTTTTTTTCAAACGTGTGATTTTGTGTTATATTAGTATATCACTCTAATATGAAGACCTTGGAATTCTCCAGGCCAAAATGGGTGGCCATTTCCTACTCCAGGGGATCTTCCCAACCCAGAAACTGAATCGAGATCTCCTGAATTGCAGATGGATTATTTACCATCTGAGTCACCAGGGAAGCCCAAGAATACTTGAGTGGGTAGCCTATCCCTTCTCTAGCAGATCTTCCCAATCTAGGAATTTGAACAGGGGTCTCCTGCATTGCAGGCAGACTCTTTACCAGATGAGCTACCAGGTAAGCTCATATACAAAAGATTCTGANCTTCTTCTTCTTTTTTCCTTTTTCAAACGTGTGATTTTGTGTTATATTAGTATATCACTCTAATATGAAGACCTTGGAATTCTCCAGGCCAAAATGGGTGGCCATTTCCTACTCCAGGGGATCTTCCCAACCCAGAAACTGAATCGAGATCTCCTGAATTGCAGATGGATTATTTACCATCTGAGTCACCAGGGAAGCCCAAGAATACTTGAGTGGGTAGCCTATCCCTTCTCTAGCAGATCTTCCCAATCTAGGAATTTGAACAGGGGTCTCCTGCATTGCAGGCAGACTCTTTACCAGCTGAGCTACCAGGTAAGCTCATATACAAAAGATTCTGATATTAACTGTCTTGTCCACACTCTAGTTTATTAGAATCTGCTCTCTTTCCAAAAATCCCTAAAATAGCTGACTGAACACATGAGACAAAAGGTTCTTCCAAAATAGATACTGTTGTTGTTCAGTCCGGCTGTCTGCAACCCCATGGACTGTAGCAGGCCAGGCCTCCCTGTCCCTCACCATCTCCCAGAGTTTACCCTGTCCACCCCATTATACTTGCCTTGAGAACTTCATGAACTGTATAAAAGGCCAAAATAGATACTATGAGCTGTTAATAAGATTCTTTTCCTTGAAAAAATAAATTGAGATAGAGACAACATAATTTTGACATTCAAATGTCCTCCTTCCCTAACATGACTTTTCTAGCTTTTTCTTGGCCTTCTGGAATCCAAATGCATTAATGACTCTTAATTTTCCATTCAGATTTTTAACTCACATCAAAATGAGTCCTATTTAAAATAATTAAATGAACAACTTATATTATTTGGCTCTCCTTAAAATTTAGATTCTGTTATAATCTAAGAATATTTGCCTTTTGATTAGAAAGCTTCACCCATTTATTGTTTTTTATAATAGAAAATGTCTCTTTTTCTCCTTTATTATATTTTCTTCTCCCCTTGCTGTTGTGTACATTAATTTCCATATTCCTTCATTTCTGAGATGTTTTATAAAACATTTTAGACTCTTTTATGTCCTAATAATGTATATCTTAATTTTTTAAAAAAAAATTCATAATATCAAAAGTTATTTTATTAACATACTACTCAAAGCAACATTCAGGTTCACTGTAATCCATATCAAATTACCAATAGAATTTTCACAGAACTAGAACAAATGACTTTGAAATTTGTATGGAAATACAAAAGAACCCAAATAGCCAGTATAGTCTTGAGAAAGAACTGAGCTAAAGGAATCATGCTCCCAACTTGAGACAATACTACCAAGTTACAGCAATCAAAACAGTATGGTACCAGCACCAAAATAGACACATAGATCAATGGAACAGCATAGAAAGCCTAGCAGTAAATCCATACAGTCATGGTTAATTAATCTATGCAAAAGGAGGCAAGAATATACAGTGGAGAGAAAACAGTCTGTTCAATAAGTGGTTCTGGGGAAACTGGACAACTACATGGAAAAGGATTAAACAGAACATTTTCTAATAGAAAGATAAAATCAAAATGGATTAAAGAA
>SJYW01003996.1:124485-138273 GCA_006410735.1 Raphicerus campestris | reverse complement strand
TCAAACACAGAAAGAAAAACATCATATGATATCACTTTAAATGTCACAAAATAACTTATTTACAAATTAAAAGTAAATTCACCAACATAGATAACAAAGAAGAGGTGGCAAGAATACACAGAACTGTACAAAAAATATCTTCACGACCTGGATAATCATGATGGTATGATCACTCATCTAGAGCCAGACATCCTGGAATGTGAAGCCAAGTGGGTCTTAGAAAGCATCACTATGAACAAAGCTAGTGGAGGTGATGGCATTCCAGTGGAGCTATTTCAAATCCTGAAAGATGATGCTGTGAAAGTGCTGCACTCAATATGCCAGCAAATTTGGAAAACTCAGCAGTGGCCACAGGACTGGAAAAGGTCAGTTTTCATTCCAATCCCAAAGAAAGGCAATGCCAAAGAATGCTCAAGCTACCGCACAATTGCACTCATCTAACATGCTAGTAAAGCAATGCTCAAAATTCTCCAAGCCAGGCTTTAGCAATACGTGAACTGTGAACTCCCTGATGTTCAAGCTGGTTTTAGAAAAGGCAGAGGAATCAGAGATCAAATTGCCAACATCCTCTGGATCATGGAAAAAGCAAGAGAGTTCCAGAAAAACATCTATTTCTGCTTTAATGACTATGCCAAAGCCTTTGACTGTGTGGATCACAATACACTGTGGAAAATTCTGAAAGAGATGGGAATACCAGACCACCTGACCTGCCTCTTTAGAAATCTGTATGCAAGTCAGGAGGCAACAGTTAGAACTGGACATGGAACAACAGACTGGTTCCAAATAGGAAAAAGAGTACGTCAAGGCTGTATATTGTCACCCTGTTTCGCAGAGTAACATCATGAGATGTCAGAGTACATCATGAGAAACGCAGGACTGGAAGAAACACAAGCTGGAATCATGATTGCAGGAGAAATATCAATAAACCTCAGATATGCAGATGACACCACCCTTATGACAGAAAGTAAAGAGGAACTAAAAAGCCTCTTGAGGAGAGTGAAAACAGTTGGCTTAAAGCTCAACATTCAGAAAACGAAGATCATGGCATTTGGTCCCATCACTTCATGCGAAATAGATGGGGAAACAGTGTCCGAATTTATTTTGGGGGGCTTCAAAATCACTGCAGATGGTGACTGCAGCCATGAAATTAGAAGACGCTTACTCCTTGGAAGGAAAGTGATGATCAACTTAGACAGCATATTCAAAAGCAGAGACATTACTTTGCCGACTAAGGTCCGTCTAGTCAAGGCTATGGTTTTTCCAGTAGTCATGTAGGGATGTGAGAGTTGGACTGTGAAGAAGGCTGAGTGCTGAAGAATTGATGCTTTTGAACTGTGGAGTTGGAGAAGACTCTTGAGAGTCCCTTGGACTGCAAGGAGATCCAACCAGTCCATTCTGAAGGAGATCAACTCTGGGATTTCTTTGGAAGGAATAATGCTAAAGCTGAAACTCCAGTACTTTGGCCACTTCATGAAGAGTTGACTCATTGGAAAAGACCCTGATGCTGGGAGGGATAGGGGGCAGGAGGAGAAGGGGATGACATTGGATGAGATGGCTAGATGGCATCACTGACTTGATGGACGTGAGTCTGAGTGAACTCCAAGAGCTGGTGATGGACAGGGAGGCCTGGCGTGCTGCAATTCATGGGGTCGCAGAATTGAACACGACTGAGCGACTGAACTGTACTGAACTGAAGTGAAAGGGGAAAGTGGAAGGAGGGACAAATGTGGAGTTTGTGGTTAATATATAGACAATACTATATATAAAATAGTTAAACAAATAGGACCAGTTGTATAGCACAGGGAACTATATACAATATCTTCTAATAACCTATAATGGAAAAGACTTTGAAAAAGTGTGTATATATATATATATACATATATATTTAACTTAATCACTTTGCTGCACAACTGAAGCAATGTAAATCAATTATAGCTCAATAAAAATAAAAAGGTTATTTTCACTCTGAATATTTAAGTCTATTGTATGACTGTGCATATGTGTATATGTGTGTGGGGGGTGGGGTGGCAATATGCATGTGGCAAACTCACTCACTTGTGTCATCCTTAGATTCTATGTTGATGTGTATTTATGATTCCTTATGTTATAATTCAGGCTTCCCTGATGGCTCAGAGGTTAAAGCGTCTGCCTCCGATGCGGGAGACCCAGGTTCGATCCCTGGGTCGGGAAGATCCCCTGGAGAAGGAAATGGCAACCCACTCCAGTATTCTTGCCTAGAGAATCTCATGGACGGAGAATCCTGGTAGGCTACAGTCCACAGGGTCGCAAAGAGTAGGACACGACTGAGAGACTTGACTTCACTTCACTTCACTTCATGTTATGATTGGGATACATTTGTGGAGCTTATAATTCAGTAAATTAACATAGCCAGTCAACACATTACATGTTTTTAATGTTTGTTTATTTTGACTAAAGTACATGTATATATTGAATTCTCACTCCAAATCACATTTCTAGCAAGATTTTACCTTCTTTTCAGTCATAATTTCTTTCTGCTACCATTAACTATAAGAAACATTGTAATTTATGGTAATATAAGTGAAATTCCTGAATCCCTGACCCAACATCTCCTGAGTCTTTTTATCTCCACCTCTTGTTGCAGGGCTTTATAGAAAGGTATTTCTTCTTTTTACAGCAATTTATGTCAGTATTCTCATTTCCTCCTATATCTTTTTAATAATCATCTGCAATTTAATCTACCTAGAGGGACAAAAAGGCTTCCCTGGTGGCTCAGACGGTAAAGCGTCTGCCTGCAATGCGGGAGACCCGGGTTTGATTCCTGTTTCGGGAAGATCCCCTGGAGAAGGAAATGGCAATCCACTCCAGCACTGTTGCCTGGAAAACCCCATGGACGGAGGAGCCTGGTAGGCTACAGTCCCTGGGATCGCAAAGAGTCGGACACGACTAAACGACTTCACAGAGGGACAAAAATAAGCTAAATATGCACTTTAGGCGTTATACTCTTCCAGTCTTGTTGAGCAATATCTAGTATGTAGAAATCAATATCTATTTAAATTTTTATGTTGTACATATTTATTTATGTATCTATCAATTTTTGGCCATGCTGTGCTTTTACTAATTGCGGTGAGCTGGCACTACTTTTCATTTCTATGTGTGGGCTTCTTATTGTGGTGGCTTCTCTTGTTGTAGTGCCTGGGTTCTAGCTGCTCAGCAGCTTCAGCACGTGCAACATGTGGGCTCAGTAGTTGCAGCACGTAAGATCTAGAGGGCATGGATTCTAGAGCAGAGGCTCAGTAGTTGTGGCATATGAGCTTAGTTGCCCCACAGCATGTAGAATCTCCCTGGATCAGGGATGGTATCCATGTCTCCTGCATTGGCCGGCGAATTCTTAACCACTGGACTGGGGAAGTCCCATATGTTGTACATTGTTCAGCCATAGATGTCATATAGATTATCATTTATAATTATATACAATAATTATATATAACAATATACTATGTAATATATAATGAGATGATATATAATACATGCTAATTATAATATATAGAATTACATATATTGGAATTTATAAATATATTGTTTATATATAATGGAAACTATAATAATATATACCATGTCCTAGATAGAAAGGATGCTTAAATCCAATTTATCTATCTGATAATATTAGCTAATTTTTNTATATATAACAATATACTATGTAATATATAATGAGATGATATATAATACATGCTAATTATAATATATAGAATTATATATATTGGAATTTATAAATATATTGTTTATATATAATGGAAACTATAATAATATATACCATGTCCTAGATAGAAAGGATGCTTAAATCCAATTTATCTATCTGATAATATTAGCTAATTTTTTTTTAGCTTTTTAGCTTTTGAAATTAGATTGGATTTTGATCTTTTTCTTTGTTATTATACTATTGCTATGAGGTTTTTGTGTTTTTATGATAATCCATATTTCAAGGGCTATTGTATTTTTGCACTAGAAATAAATATATTAAAAATTATTTTTTACATTACACTCCCTCTTTCATTTTTTTGGAGTTTCTTTCTTACTATTAACTTTTTTTCGATAGTTTGTTTTTTTTCTACCAGACCTCCGCATAAGCAATTATAAAAAGAGGAACTGAAGACTTCTTATGTTTGAGTGATAATAACCTCAACACTTGAAAATACCTTTAGAGCAAACATACAAAACATATCAAACCAACCAATAAGCAAAGAAATAGAAGATAAAGAGACATGATTCAGAGAGGCTACTTTATCGTGATTCTAGCTAAGGATGTGATTCTGAGAGACAAAACAAATCCTAATAGCCCTCAATTGATTCAGTATCATCTTCAAATGAGAAAATGGCATAGGAATTTGCAGTCAAAATCCTAAGCAGCAGGCACTTACCTGAAGTACTCTCTTTCCTGGAGTGCCCTCTGTGTAGATGAGATGTCTCAGGAAACCAGAGAAGTAGTAAACAGATGGACATATTTTAAACTGTTCCAAGACTGATCCTGGCCAGCAGTATCTCGACTACCATAACTAATCTCCTCCTGAATGGTCTCACATCTAATTGATTTTTGGTGGCATTGAGTGCTCTTTTTTTGCATAACCTTACACTCTGCACTATAGTCATGAGAAAGAAAGGTGGAAAGGCACATTCTGAACAAAGAGAAAATTAAGAAAAATTATCTTAATTTCTTTTTTATTCAGGTACCTTATATCATGCTTCTTAACAAGGCCACTTTTTGATATGGCTAATGCTGTCAAACAAGAAAGATGGAAAAAGATTAATTAATCAATATCTCCTAAGGGCTTTTAGCTAAAAGGCTAATGCAAAGGCCAAGCACTGTCATTATCACTGTTTGGTCTGATTATGGTGATTATGTGACCTAGAAGAAAAATGTCAGAAGGGAGACATTCCCGTTAATTTGCTTTGTTAATATAACTGTTGACAGCAAAGAAAAGTTTGCATATTTGAATCAGATCCCTCAACAACAAAAATCCAGCTGTCTTATAGATTGATGTATTTGATTAAACTAATTTGTCACAGCCAGAATCATCATTGTCATTCAGCACTAACATTAAATGTCCATTCACTAGAGCTCAAGAACAATGCATATGAAGTATAGGGCTCAGGAGGATACATGAAAACATTTGTAGCTTTTCAGTGAGTGTACAAATAACAGAGGCCAATATTTACAGCATCAATCTTAGAAACGTTTCATTTTTCACACACACAAAAGATATAATAGCATTACCATAATTCAGATTAAAATAAAATAATATCCACAAATACATTTATAAGTACATAAAGCTATAGGAAAGAAAATAATTTATTAAAAATACTCTAGACTGTAACTTAAAATCTTTAACTGAACATTTAAATTTGGTCTTTAAGGTTTCTATGAAGCATTTTGAAATCGTAAATGCATAAAATACATTGATTTAAATGTTTATTATTTTGATTTATAAGCTTTCCCAGGTAGCATTAGCAGTAAAGAACCCTCCTGCCAATGAAGCAGACATAAGAAATTCTGGTTCAATCCCTGGGTTGGGAAGATCCTCTGAAGAAGGTAATGGCAACCCAATCCAGTATTCTTGCCTAGGAAGTCCCATGGACAGTGAAGCCTGGTGGGCTACATTCCATAGGGTTGCAAAGAGTCAGACACAACTGACAGAATGCATAAGCTTTAAAAATGTGTAGGTCTTAGTTTATAATCTTGCCCCAATCCTGAGTTTGCAAGGAGGACATCTGGCTTTTTAAGTTTAAAATTATTTGACTCCCTTTGGTTTGATTGTAAGATTGTAGTTTCACAGAGAGGGCTGGCTCTGAGTGTGCTCCCCTCAACCTGCTTCCACCACCTGAATCTCATGTTATTTTCCCCTTATGTAGATTTACAACAATAATTTCAGAAGCTATGATATCCAAGCAGAGAGAGAAAAAAATATGTATAGAAGATTTCAATGATTTAATGAATAAACCCCCAATAATATATTATAATACTATTTGTATGGTGGTGGTGATATAATCACTAACTCCTGTCTAACTTGTGACCCCACGGACTGTAGCCCACCCACCAGACCCCTCTGAACATGAGATTTCCCAGGCAAGGATATTGGAGTGTGTTGCCATTTCCTTCTCCAGGGGATCTTTCCAACCCAGGAATTGAACACATGTCTCCTGCTTGCAAGGCAAATTCTTTACCACTGAACCACTTAGGAGGTCACATTATTAGATATAATATATGTAATAGTAGAAACTATTATAGTATTGCTATATGTGCTTATACATGTGTGTGTGTGTGTATATATATATATATGTCATGTGTGAATATATTTATATGGAGAGAAGATACATTGAAAATCAAGGAATACAATATAAAAATTAATTTTAAGAACAAATGCATCCTGAAACATCAAATAGACAATGTTTTGTTTTGTTTTTTTACCATGATTCACTGAAATTAGAAATCAGTGGTAATAAGAGAGATTAAAATGTTCTCATATTTAGAAATTAACAAAATCCCACAAAAGTAAACTCATATACCTAAATGTGAAACACAAAACTCTAAATCATCTGGAAGATGAGACAAGAAAGAAATCTAAAGAACCTTGACTCTGGTGATGCAACCAGATACAATACAAAAAGCACAATCCATTTAAAAAAATAATTGGGCCTTATAAAAATTTAAAAATTTACTCTGTGAAAAAATTAAAAAGACAAACTACGGACTGGAAGAAAATATGTGCAAAACACATATCTGAAAAAAGATTTGAATTAAAAATACACAACTCTCAAAATTCAACAGCAACAGCACAATTGAAAAATGAGCAAAAGATCAGAATAACCCTCTCAGAAAAGAAGACATACAGACGGCAAATCAACATATGAAATGATGCTCAACGTCATATGTTATTGGCAAATTGCATATTAAAACAACCATGATATTCTACTACCTATCTAAAAGAAGGGCTAAAATTCAAAACACTGAAAGAAACAAATGCTGATGATGATGTGGCACAAGAGTTCTCATTCATTGCTTGTGGATNTATTAAAACAACCATGATATTCTACTACCTATCTAAAAGAAGGGCTAAAATTCAAAACACTGAAAGAAACAAATGCTGATGATGATGTGGCACAAGAGTTCTCATTCATTGCTTGTGGATATATAGAGTGGCACAGCCACCTTGGGGGCTTTCCTGTGATTCAGACAGTAAATAATCTGCCTGCAATCCAGGAGACCCAGGTTCAACCCCTGAGTGGGAAGAGCCTCTGGAGAAGGGAATGACAACACACTCTAATATTCTTGCCAGGAGAATCCCATAGACAGAGAAGCCTGGCTTGTACAGTCCATGGAGTCACAAAGAGTCAGACATGACTGAGTGACTGAGACTTTCACAACCACATTAGAAGACGGTTTGGTGTTTTCTTGCAAAGCTAAACATGATCTTGCTATACAATCCAACAATTGTAACCCTAAATGTTTAGCCAAATAAGCTGAAAATTTACATCTACACAAAAACCTGAACACAAATGTTTATAGTAACTTTAAACTGTGTGATGGGATTTGTTTTTAGTCACATGAAGTCTTTTAAGTTACAAATGGTTGCTCAGACTCCTGCCAGTGTGGCAGCTTCCTCCAACTACTACTTGGGGACCTTGGATCAGAGACTCTCAATATGAGGCTTAGGAGAATATGTTGCCTCACCAATTTAGGAACAATGTCCCTTTCCCTAGGAAACATAATTCTCCTAAAAGAAAAGGGGTGAATAAGAGGGTAACAGGTAGGAAGGCTAGAAGTCTCCAAACGGAGAAAATAGGCTGCAAGTGTCAGACACTTTTTATCTCTCTCTTAAGCGGCAGGGGGAAATAAACTAGAAGTGTCAGATTTTTGGCTTCCCTGATAGCTCAGTTGGTAAAGGATCCTGCTGCAATGCAGGAGACTCTGGTTCAATTCCTGGGTTGGGAAGATCCCCTGGAGAAGAGAAAGGCTACCCACTCCAACATTCTGGCCTGGAGAATTCTATGGACTGTATTGCCCATGGTGTTGTAAAGAGTCCAGACATGACTAAGTGACTTTAAATGTAATGTAATGTATTTATAATTACCAGTATTTCAAAGTAGTCATGATATTCTTCAATAGATGAATGATTTAAAAGTTGTATTTTTTAATTTAAATTTATTTATTTTTAGTTGAAGGATAATCACAATATTGCTTTGGTTTCTACCATACACCAACATGAATCAGCCATTTGTATACATATGTCTCCTCCCTTTTAAGCCTCCCTCCCACCTCCCTTCCCATCCCATCCCTCTAGGTTGTCACAGAGCCCCTGTTTGAGTTTCCTGGATCTCATAGAATTTTTACCATGTCTACATCCCCTTCCCCCTTTTCAATACAAATGCTCTACTTTGTATTGACAGATCAGCTTTAAAATCATTGGGAAGGAAATTAAAATTATCACCATAATTCACCCTTCCTAAGCTACCAATGAATTTTTGCTGTTGTTATGCTGTTGGGCGTGCTGATGTCTTGACTATATTGTGCATTTTCCCAGCTTTTATCATTTCAGTTCAGTTGCTCAATTGTGTCCAACTCTTTGCAACCCCATGGACTGTAGCATGCCAGGCTTCCCTGTCCATCACCAACTCCTGGAGTTTACTCAAATTCATGCCCATTGAGTCAGTGGTGCCATCCAACCATCTCATCCTCTCTTGTACCCTTCTCCTCCCATCTTCAATCTTTCCCAGCATTAGGGTCTTTTCCAGTGAATCAGTTGTTTTCATCAGGTAGCCAAATTATTGGAACTTCAGCTTCAGCATCAGTCCTTCCAATGAATATTCAGGACTGATTTCTTTTAGGATGAACTGGTTGGATCTCCTTGCAGTCCAAGTGACTCTCAAGAGTCTTCTCCAACACCATAGTTCAAAAGCATCAATTCTTCATCACTCAGCTTTCTTTATGGTCCAACTCTCACATCCATACATGACTACCAGAGAAACCATAGCTTTGACTAGACAGAACTTAGTTGGCAAAGTAATGTCTCTGCTTTTTAATATGCTGTCTAGAATGGTCATAACTTTTCTTTCAAGTAGCAAGCATCTTTTAATTTCATGGCTGCAGTCATCATCTTACGTATGCACATATATTTCAGGATGGAGGCTTCGAAGAACAATTCTGTTTGCAAGCTGGGATGCAGAAGAATTTGGTCTTTTTGGTTCCACTGAGTGGACAGAGGTTAGTTTATAATTTGATGTAAGATAAATTTTCATAATAATAAAACATAATATTTAATTCATAAGAATGTAAGAATAATGTCAATCCAGCAAGAAAATATTCAAACATTTTTTTCAAAAGTCTGAAACAACATATTCATGTTCAAAAATCTTGTCACATGTGAACCAAATTGTACTTGAACTTTTAAAGCCACTTAATGTCAATTGTGGAAATAATTTTTGCTTTCTGAGGATGTGCTGGTAGCTAAATAAATCCACTAGGAACTGTACATCATAATAAGATATCAGGTCAGTTTTTTTCAGGTTAGCTGCTAAAGCTATTCCATTTAAATACTCCTTGAGCTTGTATTGTCTTCCTCATATCATTTTTTTTCATTTGTATCATTTTTATTTTATTTTTATTTATTTTTAATACTGTATTCTACGTTACAATACTGTATTGGTTTTGCCATACATTGACATGAATCAGCCACAGGTGTACACGATCTCCCAATGCCGAAGCCCCCTCCCACCTATTGCTCAGTGATAAAAGGAAATAGGCTGTTGTTGTTCAATTGCTAAGTCATGTTTGACTATTTGTGACTCTATGAACTGCAACAGACCAGGCTTTCCTGTCCTCCAGTATCTCCCAGAGTTTGCTTAAACTCATGTTCATTGAGTCAGTGATGCTATCCAATCATCTCATCCTCTATCACCTGCTTCTCCTCTCATTCTCAATCTTTCCCATCATTAGAGTCTTTTCTAGTGAGTCAGCTCTCAGTATCAGGTGGACAAATTATTGGAACTTCAGTTTTAACATCATCCTTTGCAATGCATATTTAGGATTGATTCCCTTTAGAATTGACTGGTTTAATCTTATTGTAGTCCAAGAGACTCTCAAGAGTTTTCTCCAGCACCACAATTTGAAAGCACCAGTTCTCTGGTGCTCAGGCTTCTTTATGGTCCAACTCTCACAACTGTACATGTTTACTGAAAAAAACATAGTTTTAACTATATGAACTTTTATCAGCCAAGTTATTCTCATTTTTTTTAATATGGTGTCTAGGTTTGACATAGCTTTCCCTCCATGGAGCAAGCATCTTTTAAATTTCATGCCTGGAGTCAGTGCCTATGGTAATATTGAAGTCGAAGAAAAGAAAATTTGTCACTCTCCACTTTTTTCCCTTCTATTTGGCATGAGGAGATGGGACCAGATTCATGCTCTTCATTTTATTAATGCTGCGTTTCAAGCCAGCTTTGTTACTCTCTTCTTTCACCTTCATCAGAAGACTCTTTAGTTCCTCTTCACTTTCTACCTTTAGACTGATATCATCTGCATATCTGAGCCTATTGATATTTCTCCTGGTAATCTTGACTCCAGCTTGTGATTCATCCAGCCCTGCATTTCACACAACGGGTCCTACACATAAGTCAATAAGCAGGGTGACAACATATAGGCTTGTTGTATTCCTTTACCAATTTTGTACTGGTCTGTTGTTTCATGTCTGTTTCTAACTGTTGCTTCTTAACCCTCATACAGGCTTCTCAGGTGACAAGTAAGGTGGTCTTGTCCTCCCATCTTTTTAAGAATTTTCCAGTTTCTTGTGATCCATACAGTCAAAGGTTTTAACATAGTCAATGAAGCAGAGGTAGATTTTTTTTCTGGAACTTCCTTGCTTTCTCCATCATCCAATGAATGTTTTCAGTTTGATCTCTGCTTCCTCTTCCTTTTCAAAACCCAGTTTGTACACTTGCAAGTTCATGGTTTACATACTATTAAAGCCTAGCTTGAAGGATTTTGAGCATTATCTTACTGGGCTTCCCTGATAGCTCAGTTGGTAAAGAATCTGCCTGCAATGCAGGAGACCCTGGTTCTATTCCTGGGTCAGGAAGGTTTGCTGGAGAAGGGATAGGCTACCNAGTCCATTCTGAAGGAGATCAGCCCTGGGATTTCTTTGGAAGGAATGATGCTAAAGGTGAAACTCCAGTACTTTGGCCACCTCATGTGAAGAGTTAACTCATTGGAAAAGACCCTGATGCTGGGAGGGATTGGGGGCAGGAGGAGAAGGGGACTACCAAGGATGAGATGGCTGGATGGCGTCACGCACTCGATGGACGTGAGTCTGAGTGAACTCTGGGAGATGATGATGATCAGGGAGGCCTGGCGTGCTGCGATTCATGGGGTTGCAAAGAGTTGGACACGACTGAGTGACTGAATTGAATTGAACTGAAAACTAGAAGAATACCACCCTATATTTGAGATTTCAGAATAATAAGAAAACTGAATTAAGTTTTATCTTAGTCAATTCAGGCTGCAGTAACAAGTTAACATAGACTGGGTGGCTTAAACAATAGACAATTATTACTTACAGTTCTGGTGACTAGAAAGTCTAAGATTAGAAAGTCCCATTCCTGCTTTAAAATGGCTTCCTTCTTACTGTATGGCATAAAGGGCTCTAATCTCTTGCAGTTCTTGTAAGGACATTAATCCTGTCATAGGGACTTTACTTTCAAGGTCTCATCTAAACCTCATTAGCTCCCCAAAGCCCCACCTTCAAATACCATCACATTGGAGATCATGGTCCAATATGTACATTTCAAGGGGAGATAAGCATTTAGTCTCCAGCTGGTAGGGAGAATAAAAATAAACCGTAACTTATCTGTGGAAAGGTAGTTTTCAGGTCAGGTAAAGAAACAGAGTAAACATTTGTTTTAAAAGTAAAGGATGCAGGAATATTTATTGGCAACATAGCAGATATTTTAAAGAAAGGCAATGGAAAAGTTTAGGAAAAAATGGTATAAAAAAAAGAGTAAGTCATCTAGTAAAATAGCTGGATTGGGCTGAATAAGAAAAAATAAATATGCAAGCAGGGGTCTCTGAATAAAAATTGCTGCATACCTTTAAAAGTCTATAGATCTTACAAATGAAGGAAGAAATTTGAATCATAGATGAGGATAGTGTGAATAAAACAAGGCATCCTAATGGATCCACTTACATACAAGATGGCATTTATACCTAAATGCTTTAAAACCAAGAATTTCAAAATATGTTAGTTCAGTTCAGTTATTCCGTCGTGTCAGACTCTGTGAGTTTGGCTGCAAAAACTGAATACCTCATCAAAATGATTCAAACATAAAAGCCATTTGGTTAGTTCACATAATTAGAGCAAGACGTAATGCTGATAGAAGAAGCTGAACTCTTTCTACATTTTGGCTTAATCTTCACCTACAGTTTGCTCCAACTACAATATTACATTTTTTTTCCGTGCTTGTTGCCTGGCAGACAGTAGAAGGCTGTGATAGCTCTTGGAGCTCTCTATCCTAGCTATTCACTGGTAGACATATTATATCCCATCCTCTAGAAGCAGGTCAAGAGTGAAACTGAAAAAGTATTTAAGTATCTGGCAGATAATAGAAAGCAGCAATTGATGAATTAGCTAACAAGGTATTGTCTGCTCACTCCTCAGGGATGCTTTCAAATCACAATCTCTAAAGATGTATAGCAATCACTTCATATTTTGTCTGGAGAATAGGCGTATGGGCAGGTTAGAATAGTGAGTACTAGATACCATGTGGGGTATCTAGGCTAAAGGGAGAATAAACAAACAAAATCATCTATTTCTTGGTAGATCTTCACTATTTCTATAGATATTATTAAAACAAATAAATTCAAATATATGAAGCTATAAAATTTCTGAGTAGAAAACAAAGCATTCCCTTTTCTAGTGAAAGAACAGAAGAAACAGGCTCTAAGTTAGGAAACTCATTTTTTTTTTTTTTACCATCTAATGTAGTGTGGTCAATAATTATCATTTAATCTCAGTGAAGCCTAGGCTTCCCTCATCGCTCAGTTGGTAAAGAATCCGCCTGCAATGCAGGAGACTCCAGTTGGATTCCTGGGTCAGAAAGATCCCCTGGAGAATAGGTAGGTACCCACTGCAGTATTCATGGGCTTTCCTTGTAAATCAGCTGGTAAAGAATCTGCCTGCAATTCAGGAGACCTGGGTTCAACCCCTGGGTTGGGAAAACACTCTGGAGAAAGGGAAGGCTACCCATTCCAATATTCTGGCCTGGAGATTTCCAGGGACTATACAGTCCATGGGGCCACAAAGAATTGGACTCAACTGAGCGACTTTCACCTTTACTTCCATGGTGATAAAAATAACAGCAGTTTACCTGAAAGATTTGTTTCAAACAGTGGTGAGATATATTTTAAAGGCTTTGTGCTACTTAAAAATGTTATTGGATTTTTTCTTCTTTTTTATTCCCTGAAATTTTCTTACTCTATAAAAATGTGTAGACTTTTTCAGATAAAATAATCTTAACCCAAGAGTGAATCCAAAAGTGAATCTTTATGGTTATGGTTTTTATATCTCAAAACATGTTCATTGGGTATATACATCCATCACAAAGGGATACAAACCATGCAAAGATTACTGCTGAAATACAGTTCAGATTTTAAATCAAATCAAGAAGTATTTATTTTCAAAATTGGCAGCCCCGACTACTAATGTGAAATTTGTTCCTATATAAATATATGATTCATTTTTGCGTGAGGTTGGTTTTTTTTTTTTT
>SJYW01003996.1:103848-114233 GCA_006410735.1 Raphicerus campestris | reverse complement strand
AAAAAAAAAAAAAAGTAAAAATCAGGAAAACTTGAAGAGCAATTCATCTAAACAAGACTTCACTTCCTTATTCAGACATACCCCAGTTTGTTTGTTTAGTATATTTTAGATGTTATATACAGGGCCTGAATATAAGTTTCTATAAAATAAGCTCCCCTCTCTGCAAAAAGAGAGACACAGAGCTAATAAGGTTGAATTTAAAACTGGGAAATGATCCATTTAAATCAGCTTTGTCACTTAATGGCTATATTCTATAACATGGAACACATTATTTTTTCATCATAGGTGGCACAGTATACCAATTTATATATAGTAAAATATTTTGTAAGACATAAGCAGCTACATGAAGCAACTATAAGCTGACAAACTTTTAAAGATTTATTACTATGTAAAAGAGGGCAGAGACAAATTGAGCACATAATTTAGAACTCCCTTATATGAAATCCAATAAATAATCTATGATGTGAGAAGTTAGGATAGTGGTTATGTGGAAAAGGGGGGCATTTTTTTCCTGGGCCACTCAGTACATTAAGGTGAATAGTTTTAGCATTCATCGAGATTTTTAAAGCACTCCCATCCTCCACAGCTCCTTTAGACATGCATTTAATGTGAGCCTTAAAGCTCTAGATGTTTCATGAAAGACTTTGTCAAATACTTGCTCTGACATCATATTCACAGCCTTGACATCACTTTTCACCTTAATACAATCAGCATTAATCTCTTTATTTTCTATAGGGCAATTTGAATTTATAACCAGGAGTTCAGTTATCTCAGGCTTCCCTGATAGCTCAGTTGGTAAAGAATCTGCCTGCAATGCAGGAGACAATGGTTCAGCTCAGTTCTCATCTCCTGGCTTAAAGTACATTTTTCAAAACATACTTACTGATAAACCCCACTCTTTCCTTCATCCCGAAATCTTTTCACTGTACTTTCTGATGGTGATTCATCAGGAAAATCCTGCCTTTCCTAAACCTCATCAGACCCTAGCTCTGAAGAAACCCAGGCTCTCTCCTAAGGACACTGATAAAGGACACAGATAAAGAATTTATTTGGACTTTATCCTTAGTCTCTGGGAGTGAGCTTCTAACAAGTGAAGTTGCTCAGTCATGTCCAACGCTTTGTGAACCCATGGACTATAGCCTACCAGGCTCCTACATCCATGGAATTTTCCAGGCCAAGATTACTGGAGTGGGTTGCCATTTCCTTCTCTAGGGGATCTTCCCAACCCAGGGATCAAACCTAGGTCTCCCACATTGCAGGCAGATGCTTTACCATCTAAACCACCAGGGAAGCCCTCAAACCCTGAATTTCTAAACCCTTAGAATTTTCCAAGCTGATAAAAACAACGAGAGTGCCTTTAAAAAATTCTTAGGCTCCTGGGCCACATTTGAATTTATCTTAAAAAAGTGAATCGTGATGGGTTTCCATTGTTTCTGGCAATGCAAGAAAAATCAACCATGTGAATAGAGTTGAGACTCTGAGCCAGGTAATATCAACCTGACCTCCAGGGAAGTGAAGGGAGCTATAGATGGAGTTCAGTTATGTGCCAAGGATTCAACCAATCATATCTTCATAATAAAATCTCAGTAGAACTGGCTCAGTAAAACTGAACTTCCTAGTTGGTAAAGACACATCAGTATGCATCCATATTCCAGAAGACATGAAAGCTCTTCATCTGGGACCTCTCAGAACTTCCTCCATGGGTCTCTTCTTTTGGCTGGTTCTTGATTTGTATTATTTTATTCAAATTATAACTTAAGTATAGTGCTTTCCTAAGTTCAGTGAGCTGTTTTAGTGAGCTATTGAATGTGAAGGGGCATGGGGAACTCTTGAATTTATAGCATTTGTCAGAAGAACTGGTGACCTAGGGAGTCTCAAACTTGTGGCTGGTATCTAAAGTAAAAATAACTTGTAGGAGTTCATACCCTTAACCTGTAATATCTATGAGTACTCTACTAGGTAGCATCAGAAGTTCACTGCAGATAGTGTCAGTTTTCTTCAACCCTACATGCTAGATAGGTGTCTTGTGTGTTCCTTATTGCCCATTCAAAGTGATTATCAGTACGTCTTCCATCCAAAAAAAAAAAAAAAANAGGAGATCCAACCAGTCCATTCTGAAAGAGATCAGCCCTGGGATTTCTTTGGAAGGAATGATGCTAAAGCTGAAACTCCAGTACTTTTGCCACCTCATGCGAAGAGTTGACTCATTGGAAAAGACTCTGATGCTGGGAGGGATTGGGGGCAGAAGAAGGGGATGACAGAGGATGAGATGACTGGATGGCATCACGGACTCGATGGACGTGAGTCTGAGTGAACTCCGAGAGACGGTGATGAATGCAGAGGTTGGCATGCTGTAATTCATGGGGTCGCAAAGAGTCCGACACGACTGAGCGACTGAACTCAACTGAACTGAACAAAAGTGCTGCAAGTACAAGTGTTGTAATTTCTAAGGAAACAAGTCAAATTCAAACTCCCTGACCTCTCATTAGAAATATAATAAAGCAGAAAAAAATAATAATTCCAATAAAACTGATACCAAAGAAAATATATTTTCATCAAAATGGTAGAACTCGTTACCAAATCATTTTTGGGTGGAGAAAGAAGCATATACCTTTGAATCTGATGCTAGAAAATCTCCCAGTCTTGTTAGCATTGTTCAGTCACTAAGTCTTATCCCACTCTGCAATCCCAGGACCTGCAGCATGGGAGGCTCATCTGTCCAGTGCCATCCCCTGGAGTTTACTCAGATTCATGTCCATTGAGTCAGTAGTGTTGTCTAACCACCATATCCTCTGTGGCTTCCTTCTCCTCATGCCCTCAGTCTTTTCTAGCATCAGGGTCTTTCCCATTGAGTTGACTCTTTGCATCTAGTGGCCAAAGTATTGGAGCTTCAGCTTCAGCACCAGTCCTTCCAATGAATTGATTTCCTTTAGGAGTGACTGACTTGATCCCTTTGCAGTTTAAGAGACTCAAGAGTCTTCTCCAGCACCACCATTTGAAAGCATCATCACTTCTTTGGTACTCACCCTTTTTTATGGTTCAAGTCTTGTACATGTACATGTACTTGTACATGACTACTAGAAAAACCATAGCTTTGACTATACAGACAGTTGTCAGAAAAGTGAAGTCTCTGCTTTTCAATATGCTGTCTAGGTTTGTCATAACTCCCCCCACACACACACAAACAAGGAACAAGTGTCTTTCAATTTCATGGCTGCTGTCATTGTCTGTGGTGATTTTAGAGCCCAAGAACATAAAATCTGTCACTGCTTCCACTTTTCCCCCTTTATTTACCATGAAATGATGGGATCACCTGCCATAATCTTAGTTTTTTTAATGTTGAGTTTCAAACCAGATTTTCCACTCTCTTTTTTCACCATCAAGAGAGTCTCTAGTTCCTTTTCACTTTTTGCAACTATACTGGAATCATCTGCATATCTGAGATTGTTTATATTTCTCCCAGCAATCTTAATTTTATTTTGTGATTCATCTAGCCTGACTTTCTGAATTTTGTACTTTGCATGTAAGTTAAATACATAGGGTGACAATATACAACCTTGTCATAATCCTTTCCCAATTTGGAACAAATCCATTGTTTCATCTCCAGTATTAACTGTTGGTTTTTTACCCTAAGGTTTCTTCAGTTCAGTTCAGTTCAGTCGCTCAGTCGGGTCCGACTCTTTGTGACCCTATGAATCGCAGCACGCCAGTCCTTCCTGTCTATCACCAACTCCCAGAGTTCACTCAGACTCACGTCCATCGAGTCCGTGATGTCATCCAGCCATCTCATCCTTTGTCCTCCCCTTCTCCTCCTGCCCCCAATCTCTCCCAGCATCAGGGTCTTTTCCAATGAGTCAACTCTTCACATGAGGTGGCCAAAGTACTGGCGCTTCAGCTTTAGCATCAGTCCTTCCAAAGAAACCCGAGGGTTGATCTCCTTCAGAATGGACTGGTTGGATCTCCTTGCAGTCCAAGGGACTCTCAAGAGTCTTCTCCAACACCACAGTTCAAAAGCATCAATTCTTCGGCTCTCAGCCTTCTTCACAGTTCAACTCTCACATCCATACATTACCACTGGAAAAACTATAGCCTTGGCTAGATGGACCTTTGTTGGCAAAGTAACGTTTCTGCTTTTGAATATGCTATCTAGGTTNCCACAAATCAAATTGCCAACATCTGCTGGATCATCGAAAAAGCAAGAGAATTCCAGAAAAACATCTATTTCTGTTTTCTTGACTATGCCAAAGCCTTTGATTGTGTGGATCACAATAAAGTATGGAAAATTCTGAAAGAGATGGGAACACCAGACCACCTAACCTGCGTCTTGAGAAACCTGTATGCCGGTCAGGAAGCAAGAGTTAGAACTGGACATGAAACAGCAGACTGGTTCCAAATAGGAAAAGGAGTATGTCAAGGCTATATATTGTCACCCTGCTCTTTTAACTTATATGCAGAGTACGTCATGAGAAATGCTGGACTGGAAGAAACACAAGCTGGAGTCAAGATTGCTGGGAGAAATATCAATAATCTCAGATATGCAGATGACACCACCCTTATGGCAGAAAGTGAAGAGGAGCTAAAAAGCCTCTTGGTGAAAGTGAAAGAGGAGAGTGAAAAAGTTGGCTTAAAGCTCAACATTCAGAAAACAAAGATCATGGCATCCGATCCCATCACTTCATGGGAAACAGATGGAGAAACAGTGGAAACAGTGTCAGACTTTATTTTTATGGACTCCAAAATCACTGCAGATGGTGACTGCAGCCATGAAATTAAAAGGCGCTTACTCCTTGGAAGAAAAGTTATGACCAACCTAGATAGTATATTCAAAAGCAGAGACATTACTTTGCTGACTAAGGTCCATCTAGTCAAGGCTATGGTTTTTCCTGTGGTCATGTATGGATGTGAGAGTTGGACTGTGAAGAAGGCTGAGCACCAAAGAATTGATGCTTTTGAACTGTGGTGTTGGAGAAGACTCTTGAATGTCCCTTGGATTGCAAGGAGATCCAACCAGTCCATTCTGAAAGAGATCAGCCCTGGGATTTCTTTGGAAGGAATGATGCTAAAGCTGAAACTCCAGTACTTTTGCCACCTCATGCGAAGAGTTGACTCATTGGAAAAGACTCTGATGCTGGGAGGGATTGGGGGCAGAAGAAGGGGATGACAGAGGATGAGATGACTGGATGGCATCACGGACTCGATGGACGTGAGTCTGAGTGAACTCCGAGAGACGGTGATGAATGCAGAGGTTGGCATGCTGTAATTCATGGGGTCGCAAAGAGTCCGACACGACTGAGCGACTGAACTCAACTGAACTGAACAAAAGTGCTGCAAGTACAAGTGTTGTAATTTCTAAGGAAACAAGTCAAATTCAAACTCCCTGACCTCTCATTAGAAATATAATAAAGCAGAAAAAAATAATAATTCCAATAAAACTGATACCAAAGAAAATATATTTTCATCAAAATGGTAGAACTCGTTACCAAATCATTTTTGGGTGGAGAAAGAAGCATATACCTTTGAATCTGATGCTAGAAAATCTCCCAGTCTTGTTAGCATTGTTCAGTCACTAAGTCTTATCCCACTCTGCAATCCCAGGACCTGCAGCATGGGAGGCTCATCTGTCCAGTGCCATCCCCTGGAGTTTACTCAGATTCATGTCCATTGAGTCAGTAGTGTTGTCTAACCACCATATCCTCTGTGGCTTCCTTCTCCTCATGCCCTCAGTCTTTTCTAGCATCAGGGTCTTTCCCATTGAGTTGACTCTTTGCATCTAGTGGCCAAAGTATTGGAGCTTCAGCTTCAGCACCAGTCCTTCCAATGAATTGATTTCCTTTAGGAGTGACTGACTTGATCCCTTTGCAGTTTAAGAGACTCAAGAGTCTTCTCCAGCACCACCATTTGAAAGCATCATCACTTCTTTGGTACTCACCCTTTTTTATGGTTCAAGTCTTGTACATGTACATGTACTTGTACATGACTACTAGAAAAACCATAGCTTTGACTATACAGACAGTTGTCAGAAAAGTGAAGTCTCTGCTTTTCAATATGCTGTCTAGGTTTGTCATAACTCCCCCCACACACACACAAACAAGGAACAAGTGTCTTTCAATTTCATGGCTGCTGTCATTGTCTGTGGTGATTTTAGAGCCCAAGAACATAAAATCTGTCACTGCTTCCACTTTTCCCCCTTTATTTACCATGAAATGATGGGATCACCTGCCATAATCTTAGTTTTTTTAATGTTGAGTTTCAAACCAGATTTTCCACTCTCTTTTTTCACCATCAAGAGAGTCTCTAGTTCCTTTTCACTTTTTGCAACTATACTGGAATCATCTGCATATCTGAGATTGTTTATATTTCTCCCAGCAATCTTAATTTTATTTTGTGATTCATCTAGCCTGACTTTCTGAATTTTGTACTTTGCATGTAAGTTAAATACATAGGGTGACAATATACAACCTTGTCATAATCCTTTCCCAATTTGGAACAAATCCATTGTTTCATCTCCAGTATTAACTGTTGGTTTTTTACCCTAAGGTTTCTTCAGTTCAGTTCAGTTCAGTCGCTCAGTCGGGTCCGACTCTTTGTGACCCTATGAATCGCAGCACGCCAGTCCTTCCTGTCTATCACCAACTCCCAGAGTTCACTCAGACTCACGTCCATCGAGTCCGTGATGTCATCCAGCCATCTCATCCTTTGTCCTCCCCTTCTCCTCCTGCCCCCAATCTCTCCCAGCATCAGGGTCTTTTCCAATGAGTCAACTCTTCACATGAGGTGGCCAAAGTACTGGCGCTTCAGCTTTAGCATCAGTCCTTCCAAAGAAACCCGAGGGTTGATCTCCTTCAGAATGGACTGGTTGGATCTCCTTGCAGTCCAAGGGACTCTCAAGAGTCTTCTCCAACACCACAGTTCAAAAGCATCAATTCTTCGGCTCTCAGCCTTCTTCACAGTTCAACTCTCACATCCATACATTACCACTGGAAAAACTATAGCCTTGGCTAGATGGACCTTTGTTGGCAAAGTAACGTTTCTGCTTTTGAATATGCTATCTAGGTTGGTCATAACTTTTCTTTCAAGGAGTAAGCGTCTTTTAATTTCATGGCTGCAATCACCATCTGCAGTGATTTTGGAGTCCAAAAAAATAAAGTCTGACACTGTTTCCACTGTTTCCCCATCTATTTCCCATGAAGTGATGGGGCCGGATGCCATGGTCTTCATTTTCTGAATGTTGAGATTTAAGCCAACTTTTTCACTCTATTCTTTTACTTTCACCAATAGGTAAGGAGGTCTAGTATTCCCATCTCTTTAAAAATTTTTCTGTTGTAATCCACACAGTCAAAGTCTTTAGCATAGTCAATGAAGCAGAAGTAGAGATTTTCTGGGATTCCCTTCCTTTCTCCATGATCCAATGAATGTTGGCAATTTGATCTCTGGTACCTCTGCTTTTTCTAAACCCAGCTTAAACATCTGGAAATTCTTGGTTGGTTCACATACTGTTGAAGTTTTGCTTGAAAGATTTTGAGCATAACCTCACTACCACGTGAAATGAACACAACTGTATGATAATTTGAATATTCTTTTGCATTGCCCTTCTTTGGGATTGGAATGAAAACTAACCTTTTCCACATCTGTGGTCACTGCTGAGTTTCCAAATTTGCTGACATGTTGAATGTAGCAATTTAACAACATCATCTTTTAGGATTTTAAATAGCTTACCTGGAATTCTGTCACTTCTACTAGTTTTGTTCACAGTTGTGCTTCCTAAGGCCCACTGGAATGACTTCACATTCCAGTATTCTGGCTCTAAGTGAATGACTACAGCATAGTGAATATCTGGGTTATTAAGACCTTTCTTGCATTGTTCTTTTGTTTATTCTTGCCTCCTCAAACTTATAGCCTATCATCATTTTGGAATAAACCCTCAGAATGTTACATGCTTTTTATTTAGGGGAAAGCTAAGTGATAAGATTTATTCACACACACACACACACACACACACACACACACAAGATTTATTAACACAAGATTTGGGATTATGTTACTTAGAATTTGCCTCAAAATTATGCCATTAGAAAAGTTTTTTTTTTAATTTCTATAGTACATGACTAGTGAACTTTCCCTTCTATGTTATCAGTCCTTTTAAATGTTTTCTATTCTTTTTATCCCTACTGACACCCACCATACCTTATTTAACTAGATTTTCCTGTATTCTTCAATAAAGTTCAGTAGACTGGGTAAGATTCTCTTTCCTCAGCCTCAATTCTGTGATCACCTCCTAATATCTCAGTAACATCAGTTGAATGTGAAAGACATAAGACAAAGTTTGGTTATATTTTTGTCCTTAGAGCTCATTACAACCTTTCTTTTCTTAGAGAGTCTTTGCTTGATGGCTATGACTTGACAAAAGCAAATCATGGATAGGGCTTTGGAAACTTTCCTGAAGAAGTGTTGACGAAAAAAAATTCAATATGTATTTATGTTTACATGAATGAAGATCATGAGACAATATTGTTCTGAAGCTGCCAAGACAGCTTTTCTTCAGCAGAGGTTTCACATATTTACATTTGAAAAATTGGAAAAGTGCATATTTTTATTTAACCACATAATCAGCATACTTCAAATATTAAACAATTTTGAATTCTATTTATAAAAATAAAGATAAATTATTGCCCTGATTTACAACATTTGGAGTATTTATTTGACAACATATAATTTTATTGTTCAAAGACATAAATCCATGTTTATTTTTATAAAAGAGTGAAATCCCTAGAATTTTCCCAAAAATTAAAAAAAAAACACACAACTATTTTTTGAGTGGCTACAATACATACATATCCATGCATTCTTTTGTATCATTTATTTTCCTTTTTTCCAGTTAATACAAAGATGCTCATGATCACAAATACAACTTACTGATTAAGAATCTTCCTTGTTAAAGTTATCAAATAAAATTACTGAAAATGAGAGACACAGAGAAGCTAAAAGAAATATAAATCCCTTATGATAATTTTTCCCAAGTAAAATCATACAGACCATTTACTTCCCAAGTGCAAACTGCAAAATGAACTGATTTTCCCCTTAATACCCATAAGAAATGCTGACCTATCTGACTGGGAAATGGAGTTGTGTATTCAGGATACAAATTACTGGAAAAGTCGTCTCTCTTTACTCTCTTCCTTTATGTTTCTCTCTTCTTGATTCCTTCCCCTATTTCCGTACCTACCTACCTACCTATAGAAGTCTGTATTAATTTAGGAACCTAACAAATGTGATTTTGAATGATTTTCTCTCCCTTTAAAAGAAAATAATATTAGAAAAAAAAAAAAAAACCCTACCAAGTTTGCATGCATATGTAGATTATACTTACATGTAGTATATAACATAAAAAATACTTAATAATTTATTTCAGAATAATAAAATGTGCCTAAAATTAAATTAATAGTAATTGTTGGTAACTTTATTGAATAAATGATTAAGTGGTATATGTGCATTCCTGGAGGAGGAAATGGCAACCCATTTCAGTATTCTTGCTAGGAAAATCCCATGGACAGAGGAGCCTGGTGGGCTACAGTCCTAGGAGTCACAAAGAGATACAACTGAACAACTAAACACACACATGTATGTGGATTATCAATTTCAATGCACAAAAATTACTCTTTGAAATATCGGCCATTCTTTTAGTTACTACAGGTGAGGATAGAAGTTTAAAGAGGTTCTTGTCTAACGTCACACAGCTAGAAATTATCAGAGCCAGTGGAGAAATCCGAGTCTATTTCACCACATTCTCTACATGGAAAGATTTGGTGAGAAGGATTTAAAAAGTAATGTTCAGGATATATATTGTTGATCTCCATGAAAATATTTTCTTAAATGTAGAAACATTCAAAATGTAATTAGTTTTATAATCTATGATGCTTCTTTATAATTAAAACCCTTTTAAAGTAATCAAGTCAAAACTATTCCTGCTTTAANTGGTGAGAAGGATTTAAAAAGTAATGTTCAGGATATATATTGTTGATCTCCATGAAAATATTTTCTTAAATGTAGAAACATTCAAAATGTAATTAGTTTTATAATCTATGATGCTTCTTTATAATTAAAACCCTTTTAGAGTAATCAAATCAAAACTATTCCTGCTTTAAAATTCTATTATCACAACTTCACATTAATTTACTATTGTTAAATAATATACTTGGGGATCATTGAATTTGATGGCTATTTCATTGGTCAGAACATATAATTGAAGTAAGTGTTCCAAAACATATTGGAGACCATAATTATACATGTCAAAGATGGCAAAGAGTTTGAAAATTGCCAAAGGGGTACAGTACTATGATTAATGTCTATTATTTGCTATCAGATTCCTCAGTCCTCATAATCACTCG
>SJYW01003996.1:73320-94208 GCA_006410735.1 Raphicerus campestris | reverse complement strand
CCAGCATCTGGACATACCTTATCTCTTTCCTTTTCTCCCTTACCTGGTCCTTGGCCTCCCTCACTCGTTTTATGTTATAAAAGGGATTGGTGCCTGTCTGGACCATCTCATCTAAAAAGGAAGCAAGATCCTGCTGTTATAGCTGTTTTAACTTTATCCTTATGTCTGATGCACATTGGGACAAGAATTTGTCCTTTAAAATAACCTGTCCCTCTTAAGAGTCTAAGTCCAAATTGGTAAACTTTTGGAGGGCCTCTTTTAGACTTTTCAGAAAGACAATAGCATTCTTTTTGGTCTCTGAGTTATTACTGAGATTGAGCACAGCACCACAACTAATCGGCTTACTTCTATTTCCATGGGTGGACTTCCTTAGGAGTGAGTCTCTCTGAAGTCTTTTTTATCCTACCCAGTAATGTTGCAGCCTGAGAGCCAGGCATCCCCTAGTCAGGGTGCAGATCCCCAGGCAGGCTGAGGAGTGACAACCTCCTGGAGATCAAATCCCTGGTCAGGTCGAGGCAGGTTGGCCTCCCGAGAATTGGGTCCCTGGGCAAGTCAAGGCATGTCAATCTCCTGGGACCCTAAGACTGGAAGATCCCCAAGCAGGTTGAGGAGTGACAACCTTTCAAGGACAAGATGCCTAGTCAGGTCAAGGCATGTTGACCCCCTAGACTGGAGTTGGGCATCCCCAAAGTTTCCAGCATGACTAGTGCTGGGTAGGATTAAGGGGTTTTAATCTTAACTCATTGCTGGTTTGTCCACCATGAATGGGAGTAGGTATCACAATGTAAAAAAATCCAAGCCTGTGCCCTGAGACTGGGAACCAGGTGAAACATCCATAAGTCTTATCCTCTTATTGCTCTAAGGGAATGTAAGTCACTGATTTCTTCCCCTAGTCCTACACTGGGCTTCCCTGGTGGCTCAGAGGTTAAAGCATTTGCCTACAATGCAGGAGACCCAGGTTCAACGATCCCTGGGTCGGGAAGATCCAGGGATCTTCAAACTTCAATACTTTGGCCACCTCATGCAAAAAGCTGACTCATTGGAAAAGACTCTGATGCTGGTTGGGATTGGTGACAGGAGGAGAAGGGGACGACAGAAGATGAGATGACTGGATGGCATCACCGACTCGATGGACATGAGTCTGAGTGAACTCCGGGAGTTGGTGATGGACAGGGAGGCCTGGCGTGNAGCTGAGCCGAGGTAGTTTCAGCCAGGTTAAATGCGAGTCACCAAACCATATACACCTGGGGAGTTTGTAATTTCCTCAGTTCTGTCTTGTTGCAGCAAAAATTTGAAAGCAACAGATAGACCAGTGTTATAGCTCAGTTCTATTTGGCAAGTAAAGGAAAATACATCCTTGAGGCAGTCGGGTGGGCCTATCCAAAAGATACAAAGAGAAGGGAAGCCAGAGGTTCGATTTTGGCTCCCCTTAGTTTCTGTTTTTTCCTCTTCACCCTGAGCCTGCCCTGTGTACATTGGGCTAGCCTGGAGGGCTGTTTGTTTCACTGAGGTTCTCACTACAGTCTGACCTTCCTTTGTTCTGTTTTTTTGTGGGCTTTTCCCTTTGTCTTTTAGCCACAGCCATTCTGGGTGGCTTTTTCCTTTTATAGCTACCTAACAGTTTCACAGTTACGAACTCTTCAAGCCTTATATTTATATTAATTATGTAAGGCTTTTCACATGGATAAATGAATAAGAAATAGCAAAATAAAAGCCTGTAGGTTTCCTGATCAGCATTTTGTATTTAGCATAGTTAGAGTTCAGTTCAGTTCAGTCACTGTCATGTCTGACTCTTTGTGATCCCATGGACTGCAGCAGGCTTCCCTGTTCATCACCAACTCCCGGAGCTTGCTTAAACTTATGTCCATCAAGCAGATGTTCCTTCCTCAAGCTATTTTTTCAAAAGCCTTCTTCTGTACTGAAGTAAAGAAGTACAGAAGATCATCAGCCTCTGAATTACCCAGGTGAAGTACCTAGGCATCCACTATGGTTCTTCCATTTCTTTCACTAATAACCAACATATTAGCTTCTTAACTGTCATTCTCCAAACCAAATCTTAAACTTGTCCATTTTGTTTAAATACTAGCTCAAAAAATTGTCATCCATCACAAGAATTACTGAAAAATATTTTTAACTGGTCTCCTTGCTATCATTCTGCTTCTAATGTATTATCCAACTAATAGCTACAATAACATTTTATAATAGTAAACCTGATTGTATCCTTCTACCCATGGCTTCCTGTCTATTCTAAATATACACTAGTCCCATATCATGTTTTATTTTTATGTCTTTATTTTTTAATTATTTTTTTAATTGAAGGATAACTGCTTTATATAATTTTGTTTTCTTCTATCAATTCATGTTGAAGTTTGACAGAAAATGACATATTATGGCTTTTAAAAAGACCCAATATCCTGGCTGTCTCTCAGACCTCTCTTGTACCTATCTCCAGCTAGTGCAACATGCTCTAAGCATGCTGCTTCTGCTTACTAGCCCTGGTCTCAGGCTCTGATTTCTATATGCACACAAGCTAGGACTCTGGCATTGCAGTTTCCCATTTTTTCTTATGATGCATATATTTTATGAAATTATGCACTTCTTTTTTAAATTTTACCTGTATTCATATGTCCATTCTATACTCTGAAAAGTTAATTATTTTCAGACTTATGAGTAAGGGGCTTCTCAGATAGCTCAGCTGGTAAAGAATCTGCCTGCAATGCGGTGACCTGGGTTTGATCTCTGGGTTTGGAAGATAACCTGGAAGAGGGCATGGAAACCCATCTCAGTATTCTTGCCTGAAGAATCACCATGGACAGAGAAGCCTGGAAGGCTTATGTCTACGGGGTGGCAAAGAGTCAGACACGACTGAACAACTAAACACACACACATGAGGTAGTAAACTGATCGTTGGGAAAGGAAATAACAACCCACTCCAGTATTCTTGCCTGGAAAGTTTCACAGACAGAGGAGCCTGGTGAGATGCAGTCCAAGGGATTTCAAGGAGTCACACACAACTAAGCATACAGGCACAAGATCTTTCCTACATGTGAACTGTGATCAATAGTGCTGGCCTGAAGAGAGAGGATTTTGTTTGTTTGTTTATTTCCCCTCCCACACCGCTATTAGCAGAATAAAGGTATGAAATTCAGCTAACACCAATGAAAACTAGGACTCACTCATGAGNTCCTTCTACCCATGGCTTCCTGTCTATTCTAAATATACACTAGTCCCATATCATGTTTTATTTTTATGTCTTTATTTTTTAATTATTTTTTTAATTGAAGGATAACTGCTTTATATAATTTTGTTTTCTTCTATCAATTCATGTTGAAGTTTGACAGAAAATGACATATTATGGCTTTTAAAAAGACCCAATATCCTGGCTGTCTCTCAGACCTCTCTTGTACCTATCTCCAGCTAGTGCAACATGCTCTAAGCATGCTGCTTCTGCTTACTAGCCCTGGTCTCAGGCTCTGATTTCTATATGCACACAAGCTAGGACTCTGGCATTGCAGTTTCCCATTTTTTCTTATGATGCATATATTTTATGAAATTATGCACTTCTTTTTTAAATTTTACCTGTATTCATATGTCCATTCTATACTCTGAAAAGTTAATTATTTTCAGACTTATGAGTAAGGGGCTTCTCAGATAGCTCAGCTGGTAAAGAATCTGCCTGCAATGCGGTGACCTGGGTTTGATCTCTGGGTTTGGAAGATAACCTGGAAGAGGGCATGGAAACCCATCTCAGTATTCTTGCCTGAAGAATCACCATGGACAGAGAAGCCTGGAAGGCTTATGTCTACGGGGTGGCAAAGAGTCAGACACGACTGAACAACTAAACACACACACATGAGGTAGTAAACTGATCGTTGGGAAAGGAAATAACAACCCACTCCAGTATTCTTGCCTGGAAAGTTTCACAGACAGAGGAGCCTGGTGAGATGCAGTCCAAGGGATTTCAAGGAGTCACACACAACTAAGCATACAGGCACAAGATCTTTCCTACATGTGAACTGTGATCAATAGTGCTGGCCTGAAGAGAGAGGATTTTGTTTGTTTGTTTATTTCCCCTCCCACACCGCTATTAGCAGAATAAAGGTATGAAATTCAGCTAACACCAATGAAAACTAGGACTCACTCATGAGAACAGAATGTTTTCTTTGATAGAGTCAGAGAGAGGACAGAGAATGAAGAAATAGTTACTATACATATTAAACCTTTCCCTTGCTAAGAAATAATGGCAAATTCACATGTAAGATTTTATGTGCTTTGATAGCAAAATTTAGATGCTTTGTCTTATTTCTGTGTCTCAGTCTGAAGAACTATATACTTACTCTCCTAAAGAGCTTAAAGTTAAAACACTGATTTTACTGCTTAGGATAAATTAATATTCTAGTTTAGGAAGTCTTAAACTAATTTGCTCAAACTGGTTATATATATATATATATATATATATATATCATACTTTTGGGTATATATTTTATTCTTTTACTTATTATTTAACTTCTGCACTTTTTACCTATCTTTGGTGCCACAAGGTGAGATTTTATCAGTACTTTTTGGGTTCAAAATGAAAAGCCCCAAAGCATGCATATAAAATATATAAGCATATACCTGTAAGTATAAAGGATTTCCTGGTGATATATATTTAGATATAGAGGTTCTGCCATTAGAAATTAATAGTGATATAGTTTCTCTGAAAGATAACTATTCACTGAAATCATAAATTTCAGTGAACAGAGTGAGTAAAAGCTAATATAAAAGCATAATGATCATCAGAGTACATTTAATATGAGAAATGCATTATTTTAGGTGAAGTGTTTCATTCATACTTCTCAGTCAAGTAAACCTTAAAGGTATGAGACAGTAAACTTATTTCTGAAAAGTACTGTGATCATTAAAGCATTATTGAAATTTATAAGCTAGCATATTTCTGCTAAACCCAAAAGTCAGCTCAACTATTGAGTATCCTTTGTCTTATGCTATACCCAAAGTGAAGATATTAAAGTAAAAAGCAAGTTTCATTTAGTATAAATGGATAATATGCCCTATACATGAGACAGACAATGAAAGTAAAAATCACTCAGTCGTGTCCGACTCTTTGAGACCCCCTGGACTATAGTCCATGGAATTCTCCAGGCCAGAATACTGGAGTCAGTAGCCTATCCCTCCTCCAGTAGATCTTCCTAACCCAGGGATTTAACCCAGGCCTCCCACATTGCAGGTGGCTTCTTCACCAGCTGAGCCACAAGGGAAGCCCAAGAATACTGGAGTGGATAGCCTATCTCTTCTCCAGGGGATCTTCCCAACCCGGAAATTGAACTGGGATCTCCTGCATTGCAAGTGGATTCTTTACCAACTGATCTATGAAAGAAGCCCCAGAACTAAACCAAACTCTAGTTTTATAATTTGCAAATTATTTTAGAATATAGGAACATATCTATCCATCTATTATGTAACATGCATACGTATATTTGTAAATTGGGATGTTTAAAATAATAGCAGATTGACATTTGTTCTGGGATAGATTTAATCATCAATTATGTTCATTTCCNTTTAGAATATAGGAACATGTCTATCCATCCATTATGTAACATGCATATGTATATTTGTAAATTGGGATGTTTAAAGTAATAGCAGATTAACATTTGTTCTGGGATAGATTTAATCATCAATTATGTTCATTTCCCTATTACAATGCCCAGAACCCAGTAGAATCAATAAGTATTTGTTGATGGATGAATGAATAAGTAAATTAGTTAAAGCTGAATTCCTGAATATTTTGTTTTCCTCTTCAGGTATGTCTGTGAGCTGAATAACTTAGTTTAAGTAGTTCTTCCAAAGTTAATTTACTCAGACACAAACAATGTTGTATAGAACCCACATTAGGGAACTGTTTCAATTTAAATTAATAATCTAGAATGAATATGACTGCATTATATGGGCCAAATACTTAAAAGATTTCTGACTTTTGATACTCTAATTTTAGTGGTTAGACTTGTCAATAATCGTTTACTTGGTGAACAGCATAATGTCAAGGTCTTTACTTCAAAAACAATACTATAAACTTTGAAGTGTGAAAATACTATTCTTTTCAGTTGTTATTGTTCAGTCACTCAGTCCTGTGTGACTCTTTGCAACCCCATGAACTGCAGCACACCAGCCTTCCCTGTCCTTCACTATCTTCCAGAGTTTGTTCAAACTCATGTCCACTGAGTCAGTGATGCCATGTAACCATCTCATCCTTTATTGCCTCTTTCTCCTCCTGCCATCAAGTTTTCCTAGCATCACAGTCTTTTCTTGGCTCTTCACATCTGGTAAACAAAGTATTGGCTCTTCAGCTTCAGCGTCAGAAAACTAACCGCTTNGTGATGCCATGTAACCATCTCATCCTTTATTGCCTCTTTCTCCTCCTGCCATCAAGTTTTCCTAGCATCACAGTCTTTTCTTGGCTCTTCACATCTGGTAAACAAAGTATTGGCTCTTCAGCTTCAGCGTCAGAAAACTAACCGCTTAATATGCTGTTTAGGTTCGTCATAGCTGTTCTTCCAAAGAGCAAATGTCTGTTAATTTCATGGCTGTAGTCACTATCTGCAGTGATTTTGGAGCCCAGGAAAATAAAGGTATGGGTGCATTTTCAAAAACAGTCTCTCCCTTTCCCCCTAATAATAGGATATATTATATTGAAATAAATTGTATTGGATACAAACTGAAATGGCTCTAACAACTAAAATTCAGCCTACTTGAAAGAGCTAATTCAAGACTATCAATATTTTAGACAACTTGAAAGGGTCTGACATTAAGCTTCCACATTTAACATTTTACTAACAAATATGTGCACTAGGTAATATTGATATTTTATAGGAAAATGATGATAGTTATGACTTTTTCATATATCCAGCTGAGAATTGGCTTATATATTTCCATCCAACATTTCCTCTACTCTTTCCTCAACAATACCTGCACTTGCACTCCTCTTTCATGATGTCATCTTNTGAATAAAGAAAGGAATGAATTAATAATTTTTTTTTCTTGTTGGGTTCATTTAGTTTCTAACTCCATGGACTCTGTTTTAGAATGGGAAGTAAGATGGTCTTTATTACATGTTTATTTAAATTAAGATGATTTTCAGACTAAAGTACACTTCAATTTTCAAATTATGATCTAAATTTACATATTTTTCTTGAGATCAGCATTTTTTCATAGCCAATAAGATAGTGTTATTATTTAGGTTATTGGTAATCATGTAATACATGGCCCTAAGAGGTCTACTGAAAGTAACATTAACCAGTAAAAGTGATCCATATAAGTTTTCAAGTAATATTAGGGTACTATCAGAGAAATTGTGTTATGGTAACCAGTATACTCTGAGCACAGTAAAATATCTTAATTAAACTGTATTAAACAGAATTCAAATCTTGTCAAACTGAGCCACTGTAGCCTGGTAATACACAAATAATAGCAAGATATAAGGCAAATAATGACATAAACAAAGGTGAAAGAATAAAAGTGGAATAAGTCTGTAGCTGTTCTATTAAGTGATGTATGTGGTGGTTATCAGATGCACTGAAAATGGTATTAATTTTTAAAAATAGGGAATATTCTTGTTTTCTAGATCCCAAATATGCAATAAACTGGCACTGTCCATGTGAAGTGAAATACTAACTCAAGCCTTGAGAAACCTAAGAATGAAAATTAACAGAGTTTTGGAAGTTACACAGGAAAAAATCAAATTATTGATTATGTGGTCTTTATTTCCTACATTCCCATTTAGCTAATATTTAGAATTGCCTTGGCCTTAGGTACTAATTCTTCTTTTATGCTTTATTGGCTTGTAGAGTTAATTCATCTGATTAAAGATTTTATTTTTCATTTTTATCATTTTAGTGCATTAGTCATGAATCCCCATGTTTTACCTTAATCATGAGTGTTGTCATCAAATTTCATCCTCATATTATATAAACAAGAATAATATATTGTAGTTTTATTAAAGAAATGGTTCTTTGATTTTTCTTCTTTTCCATAGTTTGTGGTCATTTTTCTTGTAAACCATATAACTTTGATTCTAATCAAGCAAATGATGTTCCTAAATCATTACTCCCTCCCTTATGTCATAAGAAAATTGCAGGCCTCCATATTTGAATTTATCAATCTTTTCATGGTGGACATGGTAAAACAAATTTGGGGATCTGAGACATTTATTGACTACACTGCTACCTGTAATTTATCAGTTTACTTTGTTTTGTCTGCCATCAAGATAGATGGCTGGAGAGAGAGAGCATCATATAGGAAACAATTGTTGGGAAGATAAATGGCCTGTGCGAAAACTACAAGTCTCTAGAGTGTAGGGCAAAGGGCACAAAGTTACTTTGGCCAAACCTTTTGTTTGTATCCATGTGTTCAGGCAGTGTTGGTACTCTGGGAAAAGTATTCCTTAACTCATAGCTTCACCACTTCTCAACTTCATTCCTATCCTCTTAGTCATGACTCTACAGAAGTGTTCCTGGCCTGAAACCAGGATGACTCTTACTCTACTTGGGGAAATTATAGTACATTTTGAATTAAAGTAAGCTGTGCTTATTGAATACCAGCTTTATCTAGGAACTATCTAAGTCTTCACAGTGCTTCCTGGATTTAAGACTTAGTGGCAGAAAATGGTGGCAAAATATATGAAACTATACATAGATAAAAGATACATTTGATAACTTGTCATATAGATCAATCTTCAATCAAGAAAAAGTAGGCAGAAAAGGAAGGAAGAAAGGAGGGAGGGAAGAAAGGAGAGGATTTGTCACTCTAAAATATGCCTCTTTAGCATAAAGATCATTTTAGGCTAATGATTTTTAAGAAGCAGTGGAGATAAGAAAACTCTGAAAACAGGGTAGACATGACCCTTCTGATATTTACATTTATTAAAAAAAAAAAACTCTCCATTTGTAAAGGTATCTCCCTCTCTGCAGCAGGAAGAGGAGGATGACCAAATCTCTAGAAATTCTTACCAATGGAGAAATAACTGATTTAAATCTTCACAACAACCATACCTTGTTCTTTTGTCTTCAGTTGATGATTGTATTTAAGATGGTGGTTTGGGTCATTCCTGAGAGTTGCTCAGTTTTCCAGGGTATCTCCCATATGTACAGAAGGTATACATGATGGGCTTCCCAGGTGGTATTAATGATAAAGAATCCACCTGACAATGCAGGACCTAAGAGACATGGGTTCAATCCCTGCTTTGGGAAAAATCCCCTGGAGGAGGGCATGGCAACCCACTCCAGTATTCTTGCCTTGATAGTCCCACGGACTGAAGAGCCTGGTGGGCTACAGTCCATAGGGTAGGAAAGAGTCAGACATGACTGAATAGCATGGTACATGTTATTAAACCTCTGTATTTCTCCTTTTAATATGTATTTTATTACAGTGTGATCTCAGCCAAGAACCTAGAAGGGTAAAGAGAAAATTATTTTCCTCCCCTACATTAGGAAAGAAGGGTGGAGCAAAATAACAACTGAAAAAAATACACAACATACAAGCAATGAGTTTCAGTTATAGCGAGGATTATAGCCTGGGAGACAAGTGTCTCAGCTTTGAGGAACTGCTCCTCAGAGGTAGAGGAGTGTGTGTGTGTGTGTGTGTGTGTGTGTGTGTGTGTGAATTTTAAGGTTGAGAAATACATGTAGCAAGCAAGAGATTACTGCTAACCAAACAGGACTGATACTTCACGTTAATGATTTCAGGCTTTGCTGTGTATGGAGAAATACAAGAAGCTGGTCATTGAAATTCTTCCTTAGATATGCATCTGAACTATCTATTGCTCCCAAAGCACAGAATGTTTCTTTCTGATTTTTTTACCCTGAATTCCCTTCAGGGTACACTATTGATTGCAGTGGACTGTGTCTTAACTCTTTGCACAACTGAATAATGAGTGACACTCTTTGCTATGTTTTGTTTATGGAAGGAAGGAAGTTTGGATGGTTCAGAGGAGTGATGGCATCAAAAGATTGAGGAAAATATTTACATTATGTGTCATGTACTCTATTAAAAAAGGAATGACAAAAGATTATATAATACCTACATAGTAGCCCTAAAAGAGATTCAAGAGAGCATTGCCTTTGTTAAATATGAGAAACAAGGATAATGTGAATCATAGTAGTAATAGACCTGACAAGCATTGGGGAGGAATAGGATGAAATACTAACTAGCTACATACATAAATACATAAATAAAAGGCAGAAGAAAATGGAAGCAGAGGGTGAGATGGTTGGATGCATTGCTGACTCAGTATACACAAATTTGAGGAAACTCTGGGAGATAGTGAAGGAGAGGGAAGCCTGGCATGTTGCAGTATGTAGGGTCCCAAAGAGTTGGACATGACTTAGAAACTGAACAACAAAAAGAAACAAACAGGTGAGTGTAACAAATTAAATGAACACTGGAATAAATAAAATCAGATTTTTTCTGCAGAAAGTAGGTGAATTAAAAACCACCATTTAAAAATACTCCCAAATCAGAGGATGTAAAGTATGTCAAAGAAATAGATCTGTAGGATACATATTGGGGTTCATCTATAAATTATAATTATCACATAAGGAGAAAACAAGGCAAGGAAAACAGAAGAAATGTAGCAATATAAATGAAAGAAAATCTTTCTGAGCTGAAATAGAAGCTGGGTTTGCAAACCAGGGTTTCTTATCCTTGAAACCACATGTGTGTGTGCTCAATCATGCCTGACCCTTTGCAACCCCATGGACTATAGCCTGCCAGTCTCCTCTGTCCGTGGAATTTTCCAGGCAAGAATACTGGAGTGGGTTGCCATTCCCTTCTCCAGGGGATCTTTCCGACTCAGGGATCAGGGATCAAACCCATGTCTCCTGCATTGGCAGATGAATTATTTAGCATGGATCCACTTGGGAAGACTTGAAACTATATATAACCTGATTAATAAATAGAGTCTTTGAGTAGTCATCATATTCAAAAATGATGAAAACTTCCACAAGCAGCCAAACTGAAAAAAAAAATCTTGAGTCACTTACTCCACCAAGAGTTATTGAGCATATCCTGTATCCTAAGTCCTAGAGAAAGTCATTAAGGAGGCAGTCATGGTCCCTACTCTTCCAGGATTTCAAGTCTACTGTAGGGAAAACCAAGTGCTGAGAGGGTAGCACAGTAGTTGTGAATATTAATTGAGCACTTGCTCTGGTCTAGCACTGTTCTATATGCTTCTGGTATTTAATTCTTATTATATCTATTTTAAAATGACTAGAGGCTCAAGTGCACAAAGGTTAAGAGACTTGCCAATGTCACAGAGATTTTAGGTGAGAAGAGTTGGGATTTGAGTAGACTGTCTAGTTCCATCCTCCTGACTTTTTTCTACACACCTTAGGGATGAAGGATTTTTAAACTGAGGCCAGCAAGTATACAGTAGATGGCTGAGCAGGAGTAGGGGAAGGCAGGGAGTAGGTATTTTCCAAGTAGAGAAAAATTACTTGTTTCAGAGACCCTAAATGAGGGGAAACTTGGGTTTGGGGAAATTTGGAAGAACACTCATCTGGTGAGTTTTAAATTATAAATTTAGAAATGAACAAGGTAAATTTTCTTCCAACCATTACATTTTAGTGTATTTCATCTGTTCTATTTTCAGGCCTTATATACTGGGAATAGCCCCAGAATTCTTTCTCATTTCTCTTTTCTTTATACTTTTTTTTTATACTTTTTCTTTTTTTGAAGATTTTAACCTACTATTAGCGACCATATAAGTATGCAGATGACACCACCCTTATGGCAGAAAATGAAGAGGAACTAAAAAGCCTCTTGATGAAAGTGAAAGAGGAGAGTCAAAAAGTTGACTTAAAGCTCAACATTCAGAAAATTAAGATCATGGCATCTGGTCCCATCACTTCAGGAGAAATAGATGGGGAAACAGTGGCTGACTTCATTTTGGGGGGCTTCAAAATCACTGCAGATGGTGACTGCAGCCATGAAATTAAAAGACGCTTACTCCTTGGAAGAAAAGCTATGACCAACCTAGATAGTATATTCAAAAGCAGAGACATTACTTTGCCAATCAATGTCTGTCTAGTCAAGGCTATGGTTTTTCCAGTGGTCATGTATGGATGTGAGAGTTGGACTGTGAAGAAAGCTGAGCACCGAAGAACTGATGCTTTTGAACTGTGGTGTTGGAGAAGACTTGAGAGTCCCTTGTACTGCAAGGAGATCCAACTAGTCCATTCTGAAGGAGATTAGCCCTGGGATTTCTTTGGAGGGAATGATGCTGAAGCTGAAACTCCAGTACCTTGGCCACCTCATGTGAAGAGTTGACTCATTGGAAAAGACTCTGATGCTGGTTGGGATTGGGGGCAGGAGGAGGAGGGAACGACAGATGATGAGATGGCTGGATGGCCATCTTGATTCGATGGACATGAGTTTGAGTGAACTCCAGAAGATGGTGGTGGACAGGGAGGCCTGGCGTGCTGCAATTTATGGGGTTACAAACAGTCAGACACGACTGAGTGACTGAACTGAACTGATATATATATTGACTTTACTTTTAAAAATTCTCTGAATATACTTTAAAAAGCTAGCTTTTCTTTCTCTTTCTCTCTCCCACCACCTCCCCCCTCCCAATCTGTCTCTCTCTATTTCCCTTTCTCTCTTCATCTTTCTTTTAAATATAAGTGTGATTGGTCAAGTGAATCCTGACCACTTTTATTTGCATATCCCACAGGTACCTACTCATACCCAAAACTGAAATTATCCCCATACATATTTGATTTACTTTCAGTATTACTTATCATGTGAGTGAACAACTCAGGCTATCCAAACCCCAAGAAATAAGCCTAAAAATGAAGCCCAATTACTCTTCATGACTTACCATAATTTTACATTACCAATCATCTAGTTCTATACAGTCTACTTCCTAGACAGCTGCCAAATTCATCCAGCATTCTCATAACCACTGTCAAAGACTAAGCTTAGCACTCATTATTATTACTCATGTGGGTTACTTTCAGGAAAACCTCCACACTACTTAGAATAATCTGAATGATCACATCCTCCCTTTTGTAGGATATGGAGCTGAGCTGGAGAAGCTGAGGTGTGAGGTGTCAGATAAAATAACAAGCCAAAATGAAAGGAACAATCAAACCTTTAGTTACATACTGTGATATATAAGCAACAGGCTACAGGAGAGAAAGCATTGATGCCCCCACTGTTGCATTTTACTCAGGAGGTGGCACCAACAGAAAGTCAGATAGATCAGTACAGAGGTGGAGAAATGCCTCAATACTGATGAAGCCCAGGACAAAGTGCTTCTGCAGGTTTTATGCAACTGCAGGCTGAGAGAGGGAAAGGAGGAAGGATAGGAGTAGAACAGTCCTGAGCTATAAGTCAGATAGAAGGAATATTTTCAAGATTTTTCCTCCTCTCTCTTCTCCTCCATTCTTCCCTTCCCTCCCTTCTCCCCTCCCTTCTCCTGATAAAGGCCCAGGAAGGTCTTTACTCAGTCTAGGAATGTAGAATGCCTAAGGGGTTGGCCTACCAGGGGGCTTTTAGTTGGGCCTGAAAAATCATATGTATTTAAGCCAGACACTAGATTCCTCAGGGCTTCTGGGTGGTGCTAGTGGCAAAGGACCCACCTACCAATGCAGGAGGTGTAAGAGAGGCAGGTTTGATCCCTGGGTCAGGAATATCCCCTGGAGGAAGGAGTGGTAAACCTCTCCAGTATTCATTCCTAGGGAATCCCATGGACAAGAGGAGCCTGGCAAGCTGCAAGTCCCTAGGGTTGCACAGAGTCAGACAGGACTGAAACAACTGAGCACACACATAAGCACATTCCTCACCTGCTGTATTCACTTCTCACTGCATTTTTCTTTGTACTAAAGACACCTGTAGTGACCTATACTTTCACACTGATTTATTCTCTTGCTTCTGCCTTGCCTACTCCATTAACCATTTTTTGTTGTTGTTGTTGTATATTTATCCTTTCCTTATACTTCACATCAGAGTACAAATACCACTCTCACCAGTAATCATCCTTGACTTGCTAATTAGATTTCTTCTAGCATTTTGAGCGAGGTCAGTCATAGTTCCTAACTCTGGGTGCATATCAAAAATTTCTTGTGATTATTTGTGTCCTAAAATTAATGTTACTAAATATTGTTTCAAATTTCATGCTTTCTAAATTTTGTTGAGTATTTACCTATGCCTTGAAAACAAAACACACTTTTTAAAAGTAGCATAAAATTTCTCCAAATAAGTATTTCTGGAAGAAAGAGATATTATTCTGTTCTTGGTTAAACAGACTTTTGACACAGGGATTCATTTTGGAATAATTCTGTTTAGTTCAGCTCAGTTCAGTCACAGTCATGTCTGACTCTGCGACCCTATGAACTGCAACACGCCAGGCCTCCCTGTTCATCACCAACTCCCAGAGTTTACCCAAAACCACGTCCATTGAGTCGGTGATGCCATCCAACCATCTCATTCTTTGTTGTCCCCTTCTCCTCCTGCCCTCAATCTCTCCCAGCATCAGGGTATTTTCAAATGAGTCAGCTCTTCTCATCAGGTGGCCAAAGTATTGATTGGAATTTCAGCTTCAACATCAGTCCTACCAATGAATACCCAAGACAGATGTCCTTTAGGATGGACTGGTTGGATCTCCTTGCAGTCCAAGGGACTCTCAAAAGTCTTCTCCAAAACCATAGTTCGAAAGCATCAATTCTTCGGCGCATAGCTTTCTTCACAGTCCAACTCTCACATCGACACATGACCACTGGAAAAACCATAGACTTGACTAGATGGAACTTTGTTGATGAAGTAATGTCTCTGCTTTTTCATATACTGTCTAGGTTGGTCATAACTTTCCTTCCAAGGGGGAAGCGTCTTTTAATTTCATGGCTGCAATCACCATCTACAGTGATTTTGAAGCCCAGAAAAATAAAGTCAGCCACTATTTCCACTGTTTCCCCATTTATTTCCCATGAAGGGTTGGGACCAAATGTCATGATCTTCATTTTCTGAATGCTGAGCTTTAAGCCAACTTTTTCACTCTCCTCTTTTACCTTCATCAAGAGGCTCTATAGTTCTTCATTTTCTGCCATAAATGTAGTGTCATTGCATATCTGTGGTTATTGACATTTCTCCCAGCAATCTTGATTTCACCTTGTGCTTCATCCAGCCCAGCATTTCTCATGATGTACTCTGCATATAAGTTAAATAAGCAAGGTGACAATATACAGCTTTGATGTACTCCTTTTCCTATTTGGAACAATTATAATTATTAAAAAATTGCTTCTTATATTGAATAGAAATCTATACACTTTCAACTTTCAGTATTTGTTCAACTTTTTGATACCTAATACACTTTTGTTTGTTTTCATTACAGGTATTCAGTTATTTGCAAACAGATACCAGTACACCAGGAGAAATATCAACAACCTCAGATATGCAGATGACACCACACTTATGGCAGAAAGTGAAGAGGAACTAAAAAGCCTCCTCATGAAAGTGAAAGAGGAGGGTGAAAAAGTTGACTTAAAGCTCAACATTTAGAAAGTTAAGATCATGACATCTGGTCCCATCACTTCATGAGAAATAGATGGGGAAACAGTGGAAACAGTGGCTGACTTTATCTTTTTGGGTCCCAAAATCACTGCAGATGGTGATCGCAACCATGAAATTAAAAGACACTTACCCCTTGGAAGGAAAGTTATGACATACCTAGACAGCATATTAAAAAGCAGAGATATTACTTTGCCAACAATGGTCTGTCTAGTCAAGTCTATGGTTTTTCCATTGGTCATGTATGGATGTGAGAGTTGGACTGCGAAAAAACTGAGCACTGAAGAATTGATGCTTTTGAACTGTGGTTTTGGAGAAGACTTTTGAGAGTCCCTTGGACTGCAAGGAGATCCAACCAGTCCATTCTAAAGGACACCAGTCCTGGATGTCCACTGGAAGGACTGATACTGAGGCTGAAACTCCAATATTTTGGCCACCTAATGCAAAGAATTGACTTTTTGGAAAAATACCCTGATGCTAAGAGGGAGAGGGGGCAGGAGAAGTGAACGACAGAGGATGAGATGGCTGGATGGCATCACCAACTCAATGCACATGAGTTTGGGTGAACTCCAGGAGTTGGTGATAGACAGGGAGGTCTGGTATGTTGCAGTTCATGCAGTAGCAAAGAATCAGACACAACTGACAGTGAAATGCATTGAACTGAACTGAACCAGTACACCTGTAAGTATCCTCTCCTTCTTTAGCTCTTCTTTAAATACGAATTGTTTCTAAATCTTTTCCCATTCTGAACATTATCATTTCGATGCTCCTATCTCTAAACATTCCTATAAAATGTAATCCTGTGAATGAACATAATAAAGCTGATGTCATCTTAATTTAATACACTGGAGCTATATTATTTCCTTGATTCTGTTATTGTAATTCTTATCAAGATTTAGTACATAGTCCTATAAGTTACATTTTAAATATCTGAAAATCTACATATATTTTAATAACTTCTTTCCCCATTAACATGTAGACAAGTGAACTATTAAAATATGTGCATATTTGAAAACATAAACTGAAAGTTTTTCTTTGTCATTTTCAACAAAACACCTAAACACTAAATCTTTTTATCTCTTCTACTTACATTGTTCTACTAATATTTACTTTTTATCTCAGCTATAACTTTGTAGTATTATCAATAAAGCATATTTTGTGTGGAGTAAATTATTGGCATCTCTTGTTACTAGGCTCTACTGAACTGAATGCAGCCAGAGGAAAAGAAGAAAAGACATATTCCAGGAGCACAGAGTCATGTTATACAAGTGTCAAAAAATGCTTGTACAATCCCAGTGGATGTGGCTTTGCTATGAATCATATCTAATGAAAATAATAAATAAAAATAATAAATACTGTAATATTTAAAAATATCTCTTTTACAAGCTTTATTCTGAAAGGCCATGTCTCTAATTTTATGATGGAATTTATTGAGAAAGTGAATTTGCTTTACAGAAATTCTGTTAAATATATTGTGATGGAATCCAATAAGGGAGAAATCAATACCGTAAGTATATATAAATATAAGTACATTTTTTATCCCATTGAGTGCACCTCTTGTCTATGAAATAGAGATCATAAGAAAATCAATTCGATCATTTACAAGTAAGATTTAATAATCTGGTATGTCAAAAATATTTTATTAAGTCTAGCTATAGTTCATCTCTAGCAAAATTACACATGAAAATTGAAGTCTTTCAGCTTGGAGAAGAGTTGTACAATCATTTGCAAACTGATTTAAGGAGAAATAATGAGTCTCTGTTGATAGTGGCATTTAAGAGAATATATGCCTACTGTAAAGCAAGGGTATGCAAGTAATTCAATGAATGAACAAAAAATTTAAATCATTGTTTTAAGAAATAAGTTTTTAGAATGTTGCTTATGCAAAGAAATAATTAGGGAAAAGGGAGGCTCCTTTTGATCATGATTTTTTTCAAAAGCTCTCTGGATCAGAGCTCAGGCTTTCCAACATAGTAGTAAAGGCATGTCCTNCAAAGAATCAGACACAACTGACAGTGAAATGCATTGAACTGAACTGAACCAGTACACCTGTAAGTATCCTCTCCTTCTTTAGCTCTTCTTTAAATACGAATTGTTTCTAAATCTTTTCCCATTCTGAACATTATCATTTCGATGCTCCTATCTCTAAACATTCCTATAAAATGTAATCCTGTGAATGAACATAATAAAGCTGATGTCATCTTAATTTAATACACTGGAGCTATATTATTTCCTTGATTCTGTTATTGTAATTCTTATCAAGATTTAGTACATAGTCCTATAAGTTACATTTTAAATATCTGAAAATCTACATATATTTTAATAACTTCTTTCCCCATTAACATGCAGACAAGTGAACTATTAAAATATGTGCATATTTGAAAACATAAACTGAAAGTTTTTCTTTGTCATTTTCAACAAAACACCTAAACACTAAATCTTTTTATCTCTTCTACTTACATTGTTCTACTAATATTTACTTTTTATCTCAGCTATAACTTTGTAGTATTATCAATAAAGCATATTTTGTGTGGAGTAAATTATTGGCATCTCTTGTTACTAGGCTCTACTGAACTGAATGCAGCCAGAGGAAAAGAAGAAAAGACATATTCCAGGAGCACAGAGTCATGTTATACAAGTGTCAAAAAATGCTTGTACAATCCCAGTGGATGTGGCTTTGCTATGAATCATATCTAATGAAAATAATAAATAAAAATAATAAATACTGTAATATTTAAAAATATCTCTTTTACAAGCTTTATTCTGAAAGGCCATGTCTCTAATTTTATGATGGAATTTATTGAGAAAGTGAATTTGCTTTACAGAAATTCTGTTAAATATATTGTGATGGAATCCAATAAGGGAGAAATCAATACCGTAAGTATATATAAATATAAGTACATTTTTTATCCCATTGAGTGCACCTCTTGTCTATGAAATAGAGATCATAAGAAAATCAATTTGATCATTTACAAGTAAGATTTAATAATCTGGTATGTCAAAAATATTTTATTAAGTCTAGCTATAGTTCATCTCTAGCAAAATTACACATGAAAATTGAAGTCTTTCAGCTTGGAGAAGAGTTGTACAATCATTTGCAAACTGATTTAAGGAGAAATAATGAGTCTCTGTTGATAGTGGCATTTAAGAGAATATATGCCTACTGTAAAGCAAGGGTATGCAAGTAATTCAATGAATGAACAAAAAATTTAAATCATTGTTTTAAGAAATAAGTTTTTAGAATGTTGCTTATGCAAAGAAATAATTAGGGAAAAGGGAGGCTCCTTTTGATCATGATTTTTTTCAAAAGCTCTCTGGATCAGAGCTCAGGCTTTCCAACATAGTAGTAAAGGCATGTCCTAGAAATAGACTGCATGGGTGCAGAACTCGGCTTCATCTCTTACTAGCTATGTTACCTTTTCTCCTGTGTGCTCAGTTGCTAAGTCATGTCTGACTTTTTGTGACCTCGTGGACTGTAGCCTGCCAGGCACCTCAGTCCATGAAATTTTCTAGGCAAGAGTATGTTCCCCTTTGTACAATAAAAATAACAATAGTACCTATCCAACAAGTTTGTTGAAGAGATACAAAGAAGAATCACATCTAGAATAACTTTAGTGCAGTATTTGGCATACAGGAATTACTAAGTGAAATCATTATCAGCTTTATAAGACTTCACAAGGCACAAAAACCTCTATTCCTTTTCTTACTAATATAGAATTTTANTGTACAATAAAAATAACAATAGTACCTATCCAACAAGTTTGTTGAAGAGATACAAAGAAGAATCACATCTAAAATAACTTTAGTGCAGTGTTGGCATACAGGAATTACTAAGTGAAATCATTATCAGCTTTATAAGACTGCACAAGGCACAAAAACCTCTATTCCTTTTCTTACTAATATAGAATTTTAGTATTTTCTACTATCACAATTCTTTTGAAACTATTTTAAGCAGAGAAACTATAAGACTGAAAAGTATAGCCCTTTTGAATGAACTTCCTATACGGTGCCTGTCATATAGAAGGTAGTAGACAACTTTTTAATGAATTCACAGATTGATGGTCATTCTGAAGTCTGAGCCTCCTCGTACTCTCCACTTGGGGTTTCCCAGGGCATCTTCTGAGAAATCATGCTCTGGGATGCTGTTGGAATAGTTGCAGCAAATAGGTCTTAGATCTAGAGCTCTTGTCTTAGGAAAAGTTGCAGCAGAACAGATAGAAGAGTTAGACTGTGTATAACCGAACTGTTAGGGAGATGCATTTCATGTTTAAGTGATGGGAGATAGCCCAGTAAACAAAAGAAGCGGTACTTGTAGGTGATGGGAAATAGACCAGTAAACAGAAGAAGCAATTTCTGTACTGTGTCTCGACTCGAGTATTTGAGATGCCTTAATCAATAGAGTGCCTGATGAACTATGGATGGAGGTTCCTGACATTGTACAGGAAACAGGGATCAAGACCATCCCCAAGAAAAAGAAATGCAAAAAAGCAAAACGGCTACCTGAGGAGGCCTTACAAATAGCTGTGAAAAGAAGAGAGTGAAAAGCAAAGCAGTAAAGGAAAGATATAAGCATCTGAATGCAGAGTTCCAAAGAACAGCAAGAAGATATAAGAAAGCCTTCCTCAGTGATCAATGCAAAAATATAGAGGGAAACAACAGAATGGGAAAGACTAGAGATCTCTTCAAGAAAATTAGAGATACCAAGGGAACATTTCATGCATAGATGGGCTTGATAAAGGATGGAAATGGTATGGCCCTAACAGAAGCAGAAGATATTAAGAAGAGGTGGCAAGAATACACAGAAGAAATATACAAAAAAGATTTTCATGACCCAGATAATCATGATGGTGTGGTCACTCACTTAGAGCCAGACATCCTGGAATGTGAAGTCAAGTGGGCCTTAGAAAGCATCACTACACACAAAGCTAGTGGAGGTGGTGGAATTCCAGTGGAGCTATGTCAAATCCTGAAAGATGATGCTGTGAAAGTGCTGCATTCAATATGCCAGCAAATTTGGAAAACTCACCAATGGCCACAGGACTGGAAAAGGTCAGTTTTCATTCCAATCCCAAAGAAAGGCAATGCCAAAGAATGCTCAAACTACCGCACAATTGCACTCATCTCACATGCTAGTAAAGAAATGCTCAAAATTCTCCAAGCCAGGCTTCAGCAATAGGTGAACCATGAACTCCCAGATGTTCAAGCTGGTTTTAGAAAAGGCAGAGGAACCAGAGATCAAATTGTCAACATCCGCTGAATCATGGAAAAAGAAAAACATCTATTTCTGCTTTATTGACTATGCCAAAGCCTTTGACTGTGTGGATCACAAT
>SJYW01003996.1:57660-69286 GCA_006410735.1 Raphicerus campestris | reverse complement strand
TCACAATAAACTGTGGAAAATCCTGAAAGAGATGAGAATACCAGACCACCTGACCTGCCTCTTGAGAAACCTATATGCAGGTCAGGAAGCAAGAGTTAGAAACTGGACATGGAACAACAGACTGGTTCCAAATAGGAAAAGGAGTACTTCAAAGCTGTATATTGTCACCCTGCTTATTTAACTTACATGCACAGTATGTCATGAGAAACGCTGGACTGGAAGAAACACAAGCTGGAATCAAGATTGCTGGGAGAAATATCAATAACCTCAGATATGCAGATGACACCACCCTTATGGCAGAAAGTGAAGAGAAACTAAAAAGCCTCTTGATGAAAGTGAAAGTGGAGAGTGAAAAAATTGGCTTAAAACTCAACATTCAGAAAACAAAGATCATGGCATCTGGTCCCATCACTTCATGGGAAATAGAAAAGGAAACAGTGGAAGCAGTGTCAGACTTTATTTTGGGGGGCTCCAAAATCACTGCAGATGGTGACTGCAGCCATGAAATTAGAAGACGCTTACTCCTTGGAAGAAAAGCTATGACCAACCTAGATAACATATTGAAAAGCAGAGACATTACTTTGCCGACTAAGGTCCGTCTAGTCACGGCTATGGCTTTTCCTGTGGTCAGGTATGGATGTGAGAGTTGGACTGTGAAGAAAGCTGTGCGCTGACGAATTGATTCTTTTGAAGTTTGGCACTGGAGAAGACTCTTGAGATTCCCTTGGACTGTAAGGAGATCCATCTAGTCCATTCTGAAGGAGATCAGCCCTGGTTCTTTGGAAGGAATGATGCTAAAGGTGAAACTCCAGTACTTTGGCCACCTCATGCGAAGAGTTGACTCATTGGAAAAGACTCTGATGCTGGGAGGGATTGGGGGCAGGAGAAGAAGGGGATGACAGAGGATGAGATGGCTGGATGGCATCACGGACTCGATGGATGCGAGTCTGAGTGAACTCCAGGAGTAGGTGATGTGACAGGGAGGCCGCAAATAGCTGGACAAGACTGAGTGACTGAATTGACTAACTGAACTAAATCTTAACAAGCAGGTAAATTCTGGCTTGTGGTGAATTCTGGGGCAGGATTTATCCACTGATGCAGAAAGGAGTGTCATGGAATTTACCAGACCACAACAGAGCCACAGACACAAATGTGTTCTGGGAAAAAAGTATTGAAAGATCAAGCAAGGCAGGAACTGAGTCCTAAAAAAACAGGATCTTTGATGGGTTACTAACACAGGGACTTTGCATAAAGAAGCAGTAAGCCCTTTATCATAACAAATTAGAGATGGTCTTTGAGGAGGAAAGAAAAACCATGTTTGAAGAAATATGTCACATTAAGAAGATTGTATTGCAATCAAGTATAGCATGATTCAAAGTGTTAGCATTGTGCATCCATGCTCAGTTGTGTCTAACTCTTTATGACCTATGGACTGTAGCCCACCAGGCTACTTTGCATGGAATTTTCCAGGCAAGAAAACTAGGTGGATTGCCGTTTCCTTCCCCAGGTGATCTTCCTGAGCCAGGGATTGAACCCATGTCTCTCACAAGTCCTGCATTACTGGCAGATTCTTTATTGCTCAGCCACCAGGGAAGCCTGCAGCAGCTTTTGAAATCCCTTTGTTAAAGTTAAAATCCATCTTAAGAGAGGAGAGCTGCATATAAGATTAAGTATTCCTTGAGAGAAAAAGGATGCTGGGGCTTGAGATCAAGCAACACCCTAAGATTCTAAATAGCATTTATAATTGGGTCTTAAAATATACTTTATTCTTATAATAACTATAATAATTTTGATATCTGGTTTTTTCTAATAGTGTTTTAACTCTGTCTTGATGCAACAAGTTAAAGTTTCTTGTTGTGTTGAGCATTTGTTCTTAATATCCACATATTCAGGAATCCTTTATCCCCCTTCCCATTGAAACATTTGGAGGTTTTACACACTGGCAAATGTCCACAGTGACCCAGATCCTTTCAAGTACAATTGATATTCTCATAGAGAACACAATGATTTGGGGGATTTGGATCTACTTATACTAATTCAGNGGAATCCTTTATCCCCCTTCCCATTGAAACATTTGGAGGTTTTACACACTGGCAAATGTCCACAGTGCCCCAAATCCTTTCAAGTACAATTGATATTCTCATAGAGAACACAATGATTTGGGGGATTTGGATCTACTTATACTAATTCAGGCTCTGTTAACTCTCTTAATCTCAGTCGCTCACTTGCCAACACTGCAACAATTCATGGCATTTTCTTGCTATGTCTTCCATTATCATCTCTTGCACTGGGATTGTCTTAGTGTCTGGTGGTATGTAGCTGACATACGTGATTTCAAATTTATTTTATGCTTTATAAGCAGCCCAGCCTTTGGTGGGATAGTGGTAAAGGACCTGCCTGTCAATGTAGGAGATGCAAGAAACATTGGTTCAATCCCTGGGTCGGGAAAACCCCTTGGAGTAGAAAATGGCAATCCACTCCAGTGTTCTTGTCTGGAAAATTCCATGGACAGGGAACCTTGGTGGGCTACAGTCCATGGGGTCACAAAGAGTTGGCCATGACTGAGCAAGTGAACACACACACACATACATACCAGTCTTTTGTGGATCCTATTCCAAATTGTATCTGCTCCATGCCTCTTCTCCTTTGCCAAGAAAAACTCAGATATCTTAAGAAATTGTGAGTTTACAGAGGCAGAATTCAGCATCATTTCTAGCCTGAAAATTTTCTTAGATTTTCACANTCTCAAGGCAAGAATACTGAAGTGGCTTGCCATTCCCTTCTCCAGTGGACCACATTCTGTCAGACCTCTCCACCATGACCCGCCCCTCTTGGGTTGCCCCACAGGCATGGCTTAGTTTCACTGAGTTAAACAAGGCTGTGGTCCTAGTGTGATTAGATTGACTAGTTTTCTGTGAGTATAGTTTCAGTGTGTCTGCCTGCTAATGCCCTCTTGCAACACCTACCATCTTACTTGGGTTTCTCTTACCTCGGGCTTGGGGTATCTCTACACGGGTGCTCCAGCAAAGCATAGCTGCTGCTTCTTACCTTGGACGAGGGGTATCTCCTTACCACCACCATTCCTGACCTTCAATGTTGGATAACTCCTCGTAGGTGATGCCATTCAACCACCTCATCCTCTGTCATCCCCTTCTCCTCTTGTCTTCAGTCTTTCTCAGCATAGGGTCTTTGCAAATGAATCAGCTCTTTACATCAGGTGGCCGAAGTATTGGAACTTCAGCTTAAGCATCAATCCTTCTGTTGAATATTCAGGACTGATTTCCTTTGGGATTGACTGGTTTGATCTCCTTGCAGTCCAAGGGACTCTCAAGAGTCTTCTCCAGCACCACAATTCAAAAGCATCAATTCATTGGTGCTCAGACTTTTTTATTGTCCAGCTCTTACATCCACACATAACTACTGGAACAACTATAGCTTTGACTATATAGACCTTTGTTGGCAAAGTAATGTCTCTGCTTTTTAATACACTGTCAGTTTGTCACTGCCTTTCTTCCAAGAGAAAAAAGTACTTATCTCAGAAACAATGAGGTATAGCGTAGTCTTATCTTTTCGTAATAGCTTTTGTTATTATGATAGTACTTGTGTTAGTTGCTCAGTCATGGCAGACTCTTTTGCAACACTTTGGACTGTAGCCTTCCAGGTTTTTCTGTCCATGGAATTCTCCAAGCAGGATACTGGAGTGGGTAGACATTCATTTCTCCAGTAGAACTTCCCCATCTAGACATCTAACTCAAGTCTCCTGCATTGCAGGCAGATTCTTTATGATCAATGCCACTAGGGAAGCCTGATAGTTCTTATAACAGGGTAATATTGTGGCTAGATTTTCTCCTGTAATAGACTCTAGCTATAAGCACAAGAAGGAAGACTAATTCAACATTTTATTTCTCATGGTATAACAAAGTATACTAGACTGTTTGTTGAAATGAATTTCTTGACCTTTTACACCTGAAGAATTCTAAAAAGTTATTTAGAATTTTTGGGTATCACCCAGATGATTTGTGAAACGTCACAATCAGCTATAATCACACATTTATTTATAAGTACTCTTATTGAATTTAGGTAAAGGTTTGGGGCCAAATAAATGATAATCTTGATCAAGGGAAAGGTAAGGTAAGTTCCTATTTGAAGGATAATGAACTCTGGTTGTCATTTAAACATGATGCTAATATGTTGGTTTCCATTTATATATCATTCTTTAATTTACACTTAATTTGGTTTTTATAAACATAGTTTAGTTCAGTGATATTTGGAAAGAAATTTCCAATAGAGTTTTGAATGTGAGAAGATGTAGTCATTTATAAAAATGCCACATATTATGCATTGCTACTCAGGCTTTTCTATATTCCATGTATGTAATATATGGAATGTGCTGTGCTGAGTCGGTCAGTTGTGTCTGATGCTGACTCCATGGACTGTAGCCTACCAGGCTCCTCTTTCTATGGGGATTCTCCAGACAAGATTACTTGAGTGAGTTACCATCCCCTCCTTCAGGGGATCTTCCCAACCCAGGGATCGAACCCAGGTCTCCCATACTGCATTGAGATTCTTTATCATCTAAGCCACCACAAAAGCTCTAATGTATGGGCTATAACAATACTATTTGTTTGTGTTGAATTATTGTTAATTATACCCATGGTTTCCCTTAATTTGCATATATATTTCAAAATAATTTATGGGATCCAAAGGACTCTGGACTTTACTAGTCCAGAAATGGGCTAGTTGCTAAAAGTAAGGATGATGGCCCAGAAGTAAAACTTCACAGGAGAGAGAAATGATAGGTTGCCCTGAAATAATGTTTTTTAAAAAAGACATACTTCCTCTATTTTCTCACTAGAATTTGCTTAAACGTGCTAAGTTTACTAAAGGTGTCTTCCTTGCTTATAATTTGGCAAAGATATCTTAGTTTTCATCAGAGCTGATGAAAGAGTGTATGGAGGCAAAAGAATGATGCTTGTGGCAGTTATGGAAGGAATACCAAAGGAAATAGAGAAGACAGTGACACATAAAATTGTGGGGCGGGGGTGGAGAAGGGAGAAAAAGTCAGTTGAATAAAGTTTTATAGACCACTGGGTTGGAGGATACACTAGGGAAAGATCTAAAGGGAAGAAATGTGTGAACAACAACAACAACAAAAAACAGCAGGAATTTTGTAGTCAGAAAGGTTTTATGTGCCAGTAAGAGAAAGAGTTGAAGCTGACTTAACAACAGCAGAAAAAGAGTCTGTCTGGGGTGGTGGGAGTGGCAAGAAAAGGATGTGTTGTCTCATGAAACAGAGATCCATAACTTAAACCATGTTGGATCTAAATACTTAACTGAACTAGTAAAATCTATATGGATCTCTTAGCCTGTCTTCATCCTTAGTCATACTCTCCTCATGGTGAGGTTGAAGGTGGCTATCAGTTATTACAATCAATTAACTGAATTACTGGAAACAGAATATATCTTTCTAGTAGACCTGAAAGTTTTGGGGGGTCCTTTTCATTGACCAAAAAGCACATCATAAACTCAACCTGAATTAAGAGTGTATGAGGAAAAGGCAAGTCTGGGTATTGGTATCTGAGAATGAAGAAATTAATTCTAGGTGATTTTCAACAAATAAGCAAACAATGTATACAGGAAGAAGATAGCTTATACAGAGACAGAGAGGCAAGGCTATTGGATGAAGACAAAAGTGAAAAATGAAAATAATGGTAGTGGGGTAAAGAAAGTAAATAAAAGATGAACATTAAAATTTTAAATAATAATTATCAGAAGATATATATCATATATATGGCACATGTGTAATGTAAGATGCATATAAATATTAATATCATGTGTATATATTTATATAAGGCATACGTGTGAAAGGAGTACATCAAGGCTGTATATTGTCACCCTGCTTATTTAACTTATATGCAGCATACATCATGAGAAACGCTGGGCTGGATGAAGCACAAGCTAGAATCAAGATTGCTGGGAGAAATATCAATAACCTCAGATATGCAGATGACACCACCTTTATGGCAGAAAGTGAAGAAGAACTAAAGAGCCTCTGTATGAAAGTGAAAGAGGAGAGTGAAAAAGTTTGCTTAGGCTTAACATTCAGAAAACGAAGATCATGACATCTGGTCCCATCACTTCACGGCAAATAGATGGGGAAACAATGGAAACAGTAAGAGACTATTCTGGGGGGCTCCAAAATCACTGCAGATGGTGACTGCAGCCATGAAATTAAAAGACACTTGCTCCTTGGAAGAAAAGTTATGACCAACCTAGACATCTACTTTGCCAACAAAGGTCCATCTAGTCAAGGCTATGATTTTTCCAGTAGTCATGTATAGATGTGAGAGTCGAACTATAAAGAAAGCAGAGTACCGAAGAATTAATGCTTTTTCACTATAGTGTTGGAGAAGACACTTGAGAGTCCCTTGGACTGCAAGGATATCCAACCAGCCCATCTAAAGGAAATCAGTCCTGAATATTCATTGGAAGGACTGATGCTGAAGCTAAAACTCCAATAGTTTGGCCACCTGATGCAAAGAGCTGACTCATTTGAAAAAACCATGATGCTGGGAAAGGTTGAAGGCAGGAGGAGAAGGGGACCACAGAGGATGAGATGGTTGGATTGCATCACCGACTCAATGGACATGAGTTTGAGTAAACTCTGGGAGTTGGTAATGAACAAGGAGGCCTGGCATGCTGCTGTCCACGGGGTCACAAAGAGTCAGTCATGACTGAGTGACTGACTGAACTGAACTGATGTGTGTGTGTATATACATACTTATGTATATACAGATGCAAGAAATTGGTACATAGATTTATTTTTTAACCTGATGGTAAAAGTATCATAGTAATTAATGTTTAGTAGTAGTGATTGAAAATCTGAGTAAATGCACCCTCCTTAAATTCTTTTTCATTACGAAGGTAGTTGGTTTGATTTTGTGCACAGTCAGTCAGGTCTAACTCTTCACGATGCCATGTACTGTAGCCAGCTAGGCTTCTCTGTCCAAAGGATTCTCCAGGGAGGGATACTGGTGTGGGCTGCCATTTCTTCCTCCAGGGGATCTTCCTGACTCAGGGATAAAAATGGCGTCTCCTGTTTCTCCTGCATTAGTAGGCAGATTCTTAACCACCGAGCCACTTAGGAAGCCTAGTTGATTTGATTAGATGCTGCAGTAAATAAAACAGAAGGTAGCCTATTCTTCTCTCTCAAACAGATGTTTACTCTCTCAGATCTGCTAGGAAAGATATATTCATTAAATGCAAGAGGAGATATACACATATATTTTTAAAAGTAGACACATATAATAAAAATGCACTAATGTAGCTAAATTCTTGGTTTTAACCTTAGCTAATTTCAAAATTGGAAGCAGCAGTGGTAACAAAAATAACAGATTTGTGCATGGCTGCCTATGGTTGCTATTTTATTATATTTAAAACACTGCAAACCATTTTGAAACAGATGAAGGCTAAAGGTTGAGTGGTTGTAATGAAGCAGAATTGCAGGTTCCCAAGGGCAGGGTGGAAAAGCAAATGAACTGTGTTTTTAGTTCCTTAGAAATTACTTTGGCAATTAAGAGGTGTTCATATGTGTGGTTTGACTGCAATCAGGGCACCCAGTGGAATACCCAGACATTTCTTAATGTATGTTGGCCATTATTTCAGCAATTATAAAAGGGATATAAATGCTAACATGCACATTTCCAGGAATATGGCTTTCAGTCCCTACACCATCATTGTAGGAAAGTATTATGTGGCTTCTTTAAACCCAGCTTGCTCTGCAAGGTCAATGCAACCAGCAATTCATTCCTTGCAGAGTAACCATTTTATTAGGTAGCGTGGAAGTCAGAGCTCCCTATTTCATTAAATGGCAATTAAGTAATTTAAAAATAATACTAAGCCTCTTAATCAGCTTGTTTTGCTATGTTTTCCACAAGGGACCTTGGCATTCTCTAACAATTAATAAGAAAAGTGCTTCATGAATACAACCGATGCCTTTGAGCTTTGAATTTTCCTGCCAAACCAGAGGTTTTAAAATATTTCTGTTATGAAAGTGGTCTTTTAAAATGCATTCTTTCTCAATAACAGAAAAGATTTTAATGAGTTAATGAGGTAATTATCTACTGTTAGGCTAAAGATATATTTTACAGTAGTTTAGACAAAAAAACAGTCATATCCTATATAAGTAGTTATGAACATGGGCAAATAAAACCCCTTACAAATACCTATTAAATCATTTTGTTGATTTACCTTAAATATATAGAATTTGAAACTGTCTTTGGAGAAAATTGTACCTTAGATAACCATTTTAGTTATCTATTGCTACTTAACTAGCTACCCTAAAACTTAGTGTCTGAAAAAACAATGATTTATTCTGGTCCTAGATATCCAATTTAGGCAGGGTCCAACAGGGACAACTATCTCTGCACTATATTATGTCAGCTGATATGGCTAGAATAAGGGATTTACTTCCAAGATGGCTCACTCACAGGGCTGGCAAGTTGGCGCTGACTTTCAGCTGGTAGTTCAACCAATGGTGTGGACCCTGGTTCCTCTCCATGAGGTCCCTGGGCTTCCTCGGAGCATGGCGGCCACGTTCCAAGAGCAAGCATCCCATGAGAACCCTGTGGAACTGTGCTGTCTTTTTGGACTTTGATTAGGAAACAGCAGAGCATCACATTTGCCAGACTCAAAGGGCTAAGACCCCAAGACCCACCTCTCAATGGGCAAAATTTTAGTCGCATTGGAAAAAAGTAGAATAGGAGATACTAAATATTATAGATATTTTTGGAAAATTCTATCTGTCCCAATATTCATAATAAGGATAGAAATAAACTTAAGACTACTTGATAAAAAAATAATAATAAAAGATACACTCCTTTCACTCAGAGTAAGAAGAAAATAAAAATTTTTAGGTCTTAATTTGTTGGTCCTTGTTCTAATCCACCAGCTATTCAGTATAATAACTGCAAAGGGGTGTGTGTGCTAGAGTCCAACATTGTATTCTAAATCCTCTGCTGACTAGATGGGAAACTCTGGGAATGCCACATATGTTCTCTGAGTACCTTGCTATTCATTATTAAAGTCAAGTCTAATAACAACTATTTTTGCTGAGATATTTGCAATACAGATTAACTGAGATAATGGTGTAATGAACTCTGCATGAGTGGTTGATTTCTGACTTAAGTAAATATATTAGCAATATCAGTTATTATCAAATACAATGAAGGCAGTGATAATTTTATATCAAACAAAGCAATATAAAAAATGACCCCAGTACTCTATCTTAGAAACCTTGATAATATACAGAGGATGTATCTACAGTTTACTCGCATGGGGTTAGTTTGAAAGACTGAATTTCAACCTACATGACTTCTAGGATCCTGCCTCCTGATACTTCAAGTACCTGACTCCTCATTCTGCTGGAAAGAAAAATGCTGTACACTAAACAATTCATTGTTTTTCTAGAACATGAAGAAATAGTCACCTATCACAAAAATATGTTTAAATATTTTTGCTGTTGTTATTCCTGTTAATTCACAGTTAAAGTGGATTGGAATGGATCAATTATCCTGAATAATAAATAGCTCACTTAGTCTTCTTCTACTTATTTGCTAAACACATGGGGAACAGTTTATAAATACATCACTATCTAATTATAAATGCTGATATTCAATAAATTATATAGTTGATAATTTGCAAAAATCAAAATGCCNATCCTGAATAATAAATAACTCACTTAGTCTTCTTCTACTTATTTGCTAAACACATGGGGAACAGTTTATAAATACATCACTATCTAATTATAAATGCTGATATTCAATAAATTATATAGTTGATAATTTGCAAAAATCAAAATGCCGAAATCAGTCTGGTTTTCCTTACATTAACATGTAACTTTATCAAATTCATAAGAGGCCTCATGTTTAATCATAAGTGTATATTTTCACACAACCCACTCCTCAGGTATATACACCTAACCATATTAAAATTCAGAACAGACAGCAAACATGGAAGTGATTTTCCATTTTTAACCTACCTGTATGTCCTAGAAACGTTACATCCAGATCTGCACTATGTATATACACTTAATGCACTGCTAACCCATTTCTGCTTTGTTGTGACAGAGGAAAGAAACCTTCCAATTTATAAAATTAAAAATTATATAAAACATTAAGTGTACAAATATAACATTAATATATAAATGTGTTTCCCTGCAGTCTGAATAGAGAAATGACACTGTTTAAAACTATGAAAGGGATTAAACTTTCTATTGTTATGAAACTCAAATATCTTAGTTTTCTTTGCTGACATAATTCATTTAATTATTCTTCTGCCAGTTCTAATTTTAAATTAAAAGATGGAGAATAGTCTGATTGAAACACAGATACTGTTATTGAAACATGGTTGAGAAGTGGTGATTAGAAAAATTACACTAATATAGAATACAGAAAAGCAAATTTCTGGGAATAGGTACTATTTTCCTGTGGACTTACTGAAATAAGACTCACTAAGTTTGTTTCTCTGACTTCTAGACAAGTTTGAACAATGAGAAATCAGAATGAAATTTCACTTTTTTTTTTTTGTAATTTTACTCTACTTAATTTACTTTACTTGTAATTTTACTTTACTTAATAAAATATGGAAATGTTTCATCAATCTAAGTAACACATTTGGTAACCACAGCTATCTGATAAAGCTACAAAACATAACTTTGTTTGAAAAACCACTACAGCACAATGTGGGTTTCAGAGAACATTTATCCATGTGTCTATTTCTCTTTTTCTTGCCCTGTAGTAACTCCTTGAAGCCATCTAACTCCTTGAGATTAATCATTACCAAGTGAGCCAATGAAATGTGAAGAGAAGAGTCACTTTTAGATAGAAGTCTTTGAGAGTAGTGCATGCATTCTCAGTCAATTCAGTCATATATGACTTTTGACACCATGGATTGTAGCCCATCAGGCTCCTTTGTCCATGGGATTTTCCCAGCAAGAATACTGGAGTGGGTTGCCATACCCTCCTCCAGGGGATCTATTCAATCCATGGATCAAACCTGCATCTCCTGCATTGCAGGTGTATTCTTTACCTGCCGAGCCACTGGGAAAGCCCAAGATGGGTAGTACATGATTCATCATATCTTTCTACCCCTCCCACAGAATTCTGATTTCCTGAGTGAAGAGGAGCAAAGATGTGTTCCCAAACAACTGAAGCTCACAATTACTACGTATCTGAACAAGACATAATGCTTCACTTTCTTTTTCTATTTTTTTTTTTAATTTTCCTTGTTGCTTTATTTTACTTTAAAATACAGTATTGGCTTTGTCATACATTGACATGAATCCACCATGGGTGTACGTGAGTTCCCGATCCTGGACCCCTCTCCCACCTCCCACCCCACTTCATCTCTCTGGATCATCCTCGGGTACCAGCCCCAAGCATCCTGTATCCTGTATCAAACATAGACTGGTGATTCATTTCTTACATGTTAGTATACACGTTTCAATGCCATTCTCCCACATCATCCCACCCTCTTCCTCTCCCTCAGAGTCCAAAAGTCCGTTCTATACATATGTGTCTTTTTTGCTGTCTCCCATACAGGGTTATCATTACCATCTTTCTAAATT
>SJYW01003996.1:44163-55448 GCA_006410735.1 Raphicerus campestris | reverse complement strand
TCTATTCAATCCATGGATCAAACCTGCATCTCCTGCATTGCAGGTGTATTCTTTACCTGCCGAGCCACTGGGAAAGCCCAAGATGGGTAGTACATGATTCATCATATCTTTCTACCCCTCCCACAGAATTCTGATTTCCTGAGTGAAGAGGAGCAAAGATGTGTTCCCAAACAACTGAAGCTCACAATTACTACGTATCTGAACAAGACATAATGCTTCACTTTCTTTTTCTATTTTTTTTTTAATTTTCTTTGTTGCTTTATTTTACTTTAAAATACAGTATTGGCTTTGTCATACATTGACATGAATCCACCATAGGTGTACGTGAGTTCCCGATCCTGGACCCCTCTCCCACCTCCCACCCCACTTCATCTCTCTGGATCATCCTCGTGTACCAGCCCCAAGCATCCTGTATCCTGTATCAAACATAGACTGGTGATTCATTTCTTACATGTTAGTATACACGTTTCAATGCCATTCTCCCACATCATCCCACCCTCTTCCTCTCCCTCAGAGTCCAAAAGTCCGTTCTATACATATGTGTCTTTTTTGCTGTCTCCCATACAGGGTTATCATTACCATCTTTCTAAATTTCATATATATGTGTTAATATACTGTATTGGTGCTTTTCTTTCTGGCTTACTTCACTCTATATAGTTGGCTCCAGTTTCATCCATCTCATTAGAACTGATTCAAATGCATTCTTTTTAATGGCTGAGTAATACTCCATTGTGTATATGTACCACAGCTTTCTTTTCCATTCATCTGCTGATGGACATCTAGGTTGTTTCCACATCCTGGCTATTATAAACAGTGCTGCAATGAATATTGGGGTACATGTGTCTCTTTCAATTCTGGTTTCCTCGGTGTGTATGCCCAGCAATGGGACTGCTGGATCGTGGAGTTTTGTGGATGTTTACCTCACCACAACCAAGCTTAGCTAAGTTTATACAGAGCCCCACAGAGCTGTAAAGCCCATAGGGGTATTAAATTAGGTTACAAACCTGACAAGCACAGTTTTGTTGAAGTTGCCTCCACTGATGTCCTTTGTAGACATAGGAATTCAGTGTGACACAGAATATACTCAAGTCACCTTTCAAGCTGCAGTCATAAATGCTGGCTTACCAAGTGAAATTTAGTCTTGATGTGATATTTTTCTGAAAGGCCAATTAATTAGATGATGTAAAAAGTAAAGCTTTATATTTTTTTCAATTCTCAAAACACTTAAAGGTATAAATTGGAAACTAGGAAACAGGGAAATTTATGTTTGACAACAGAAGAAAGAAACCTCAGCAAATTAAACCCCCACATTCCACAGATGTTATTTTGTGGGAAAAAAAAAAANNNNAGGTTTTCTTAGAGACTGTGTTCTTGTATTTAAGGGCTTCCCTGGTGGAGCCGAGGTTAAAGCATCTGCCTGCAATGTGGGAGACCTGGGTTAAATCCCTGGGTCAAGAGATCACTTGGAGAAGGAAATGGCAACCCACTCCTGTATTCTTTCCCAGAGAATCCCATGGATGGAGAGGCTTGGTGGGCTACAGTCCATGGGGTTGCAAAGAGTTGGACATGACTTCACTTTCACTTTCACTTTCACTTATATATATGAGTACTCTTATATATGAATGTTCTCTATATATGAATGTTGATATGTATATATGTTCATATTAGATGTATGAATAANTTACTTGGAGAAGGAAATGGCAACCCACTCCTGTATTCTTTCCTAGAGAATCCCATGGATGGAGAGGCTTGGTGGGCTACAGTCCATGGGGTTGCAAAGAGTCGGACATGACTTCACTTTCACTTTCACTTATATATATGAGTATTCTTATATATGAATGTTCTCTATATATGAATGTTGATATGTATATATGTTCATATTAGATGTATGAATAATGTTCCCCAGCCCTAAATCCTTTCAGGCATTTTACCACCACTTTACAGGCACTCTAGTCCATAATTGGCCAAAATAATAGAAAAAATTATTTGATATCACAGAGAAATTAAGACTCTTTAAGTATATTAATGCAACAAATTTCTATTACTCAAAAACAAAACCCCCAAGACTCTAAATTTGTTTTATTCTGGAGCTGGACCAAAGAAGTATTTTTCCTGCCTTTCTCCCTCTATACTCCAAGTTCCTTGAAAAAAAAGAAGTTAGAAGAAACCCATTGCCTGCAACTTAAACCAGAAAACATAAAGAAAAGGATCCCTAGAGGAAAGAAGAGGTCCTAAATCTAAGGAGGCCAGATTAGTGAGAGGAGGAAGGAAGAAAAACAGAGAAAGACCCAGTGATGTCCACTGAAGGCAGACACAGCCTGCCTGTTTGATGGAAGGCAAAATACAGAACTGTTCTGAAATGCTGGAACCAGATTTCAAACTCATAAAATATTTAATTTTAGAACACACATTGGCCCCCTAACCCAATATGTCTCATTTTATTCTATTTATTCTAAGAAAAATGTATTACATTAACTTATGTTAATTGATTTCTCTATGATCTGACTCAGCTCACAAATACCTGAAAGTATTTTATCCAGAAATGATGAAGTAATATTCCTGGAATGTTTTCTTATATAAATGCATACCATTGAAAACTAAAAGCAGTTTTATTACCAGAGCACTCTTAAATTCAAGCAAGATGTCATTTGAGAGCTATATCTCAACACTGATACCATGTACCCCTAACTCTAGACACTCAGTCTTATGTTTAACATTGTTTGACCCCTAAGAAAAGGCTTATTTCCTTTTCTTTAACTAGTTCTAGGGCCAGAGAAAGTGAAAAGATTTGAAGACCAGATCGCTGCCAGTCTTGGAGTTGTCAAAGCTTTAAAAGAAAGGAGGGACACATCAGCAAAAGTGCTTGCATATACAAAATGAAGTATCAAAAATTTTCTTAGATAAGTGTTAGCTTAATGGACTTTTGCACAGGAATGAATGATTTCTCAGCAGCGCTGTGTCTGTTTTCTTGCCTCTCTTTTTCTTCCTATTTGTAATTCTAGAGGTACTTACGAATTAGCATACACTGACATAAGATGAACACAGCAATTGAGAAACATTTTGAAAGAAATAATTGATACTCCTTTTAAACTTGTTTAAGACTAGATATATGGGCCTCCTGGTGACTCTGCGGTAAAGAATCTGCCTGCCAATTCAGGAGACACAGAAGACGTGGTTTCAATCCCTGGATTGGGAAGACCACCTGGAGGAGGAAATGGCAACCTACTCCAGTATTCTTACTTAGAGAAACCCATTGATAGAGGATACTTTCAGACTACAGTTCTTGGGGTTGCAAAGAGTCTGATACGACCGAAGTAACTTCACATGCACACCACTAAGCTAGGTATACAGGAAGCATGATACCATTTTTTTTTTCATTTACAAAATGTCATTTAGTGGCAGATTTTGCTATTAATTTTATTTTTAAAGATGATTGTAGTTTAACTTTTATCCAAATTATTTTTAGATTTATTTGAATGTTTGATTTAAATTTATGATATTTAATTATTATTTGAATAACTTTAAATGTCTTAGAAAATTTTAATATATTAGAAAAGGAATAACTTCCTTTGGAAATGTGTTAAAAAAACTTTTACCTTTTAGTTTTTTAAAAGGTGATCTTATGATGTATAAAAAGCTGGCTTACATCTTAAAAAAAAAAAAAAAAACTAAGCTCATAGACTCCATCTCCACTACTTCATGGCAAATAGAAGGGGAAAAGGTAGAAGCAGAGGCAGGTCTCCTCTTCTTGGCTCTAAAATCCCCATGGATGGTGACCACAGCCATGTAATCAGAAGATAATTGCTTCTTGGCAGTAAAGTTATGAAAAACCTAGACAGTGTGTTGAAAAGCAAGACATCACTCTGCCAACAAGGATCCATATAGTCAAGGCTATGATCTCCCCAATGGTCATGTACAGTTGTGAGAGCTGGATAGTAAAGAAGGCAGAGTGCCATATAATGGATGCTTTTGAATTGTGGTGCGGGAGAAGATTCCTGAGAGTCCTTTGGACAGCAAGGAGATCAAACCAGTCAATCTTAAAAAAAGTCAACCCTGAATATTCACTGGAAAAGATGAAGCTGAAGCTGAAGATGAAGCTCCTGTGTTTTGGTCACCTAATGTGAAGAGTCAACTTATTGGAAAAGTCTGGGGTCAGGAGAAGAGGGTATCAGAGAATGAGATGGCTAGATGGCATTACCAGTGCAATGGACATGAACTTGGGCAAATTCTGGAAGATGGTGAAGGACAAGGGGGCCTGACATACTGCAGTCTGTGGGGTCACAAAGAATCAGACATAACTAGGTGACTGAACAAAAACAACGCTGACAAAATTCATACATATAAGCATTAATATATTATTATTCATTTCAGTTAAACGATATCAGTGATTAAAAAAGAAACTTACTGAGAAACTAACATTTATTTTGTACATTATCAAACCAATAGGAGGTGTTAAAGATAGGTATGGACTAAAGGGTTAATCACTCAGTCATGTCCAACTCTTTGTGACTCCATGGACTATAGCTCACTAGTCTTCTATGGCCATGGAATTCTTCAGACAAGAATATTGGAGTGGGTACCCATTCCCTTCTCCAGGTGGATTCTTTATTGTCTGAGCCACCAGGGAAGGCCTTTTGGCTAAAGCAAGAAACAAACAAAAACACTGAATTTTTGAAATTACTACAAAAATTTATTGCAGATAAGCTTATTGTAATGTTACCATGTTGGTTCACATAAAAAAAAGAAAGATATAAAAGAAAATTTTGGTCAAAAATCCAGAATATTCTTTCATACTATGCAACCCCACATCCAAGGAGTGGTGGCTGCGTGGGTGCAGGAGGGCCTAGAGGAGCTACTCCACATTCAAGGTCACGAGGGGCGGCTGTGAGGAGATACCCCTCGTCTTAGGTAAGGAGCAGTGGCTGCATTTTGCTGAAGAAGCCATGAAGAGATACCCCACTTCCAAGGTAAGAGAAACCCAAGTAAGATGGTAGGTGTTGCGAGAGGCATCAGAGGGCAGACACACTGAAGCCATAATCACAGAAAACTAGTTAATCTAATCACATGGACCACAGCCTTGTCTAACTCAATGAAACCAAGCTATGCTGTGTGGGGCCACCCAAGATGGGCAGGTCATGGTGGACAAGTCGGACAGAATGTGGTCCACTGGAGAAGAGAATGGCAAACCACTTTAGTATTCTTGCCTTGAGAACCCCATGAACAGTATGAAAAGGCAAAATGATAAGATACTGAAAGAGGAACTCCCCAGGTCAGTAGGTGCCCAATATGCTACAGGAGATCAGCAGAGAAATAACTCCAAAAAGAATGAAGGAATGGAGCCAAAGCATAAACAATATCCAATTGTGGATGTGACTGGTGATAGAAGCAAGGTCTGATGCTATAAAGAGCATCATTTCATGGGAAATAGATGGAGAAACAGTGGAAACAATGTCAGACTTTATTATGGGGGGCTCCAAAATCACTGCAGATAGTGATTGCAGCAATGAAATTAAAAGATGCTTACTCCTTGAAAGAAAAGTTATGACCAACCTAGATAGCAGAGACATTACTTTGCCAACAAAGGTCCATCTAGTCAAGGCTATAGTTTTTCCAGTGGTCATGTATGAATGTGAGAGTTGGATTGTGAAGAAATCTGAGCACCAGAGAATTAATGCTTTTAAACTGTGGTGTTGGAAAAGACTTTTGAGAGTCCCTTGGACTGCATGGAGATCCAACCAGTCCATCCTAAAGGAGACCAGTCCTGGGTGTCTACAGGAAGGACTGAGGCTGAGGATGAAACTCCAATACTTTGGCCACCTCATGTGAAAAGTTGACTCACTGGAAAAGACCCTGATGCTGGGAGGGATTTGGGGCAGGAGGAGAAGGGGANGTCCTGGGTGTCTACAGGAAGGACTGAGGCTGAGGATGAAACTCCAATACTTTGGCCACCTCATGTGAAAAGTTGACTCACTGGAAAAGACCCTGATGCTGGGAGGGATTTGGGGCAGGAGGAGAAGGGGATGACAGAGGTTGAGATGGCTGGATGGCATCACCAACTCGATGGATGTGAATTTGAGTGAATTGTGGGAATTGGTGATGGATGGGGAGGCCTGGCATGCTGTGATTCATAGGGTCGCAAAGAGTCAGACACAACTGGGTGACAGAACTGAACTGATGCTTAGTGATAATCATATTCCTTGCAATACTCAAGATTGTTTATAAATATTCTTTCTATTTTTATCTCTGTGTTTAAAAGTGAGATATCTTAATGGAACACATATTGAATTTGACACAATAATCACTTTTGGAAACATTACTCTCATCTTGGCCTATATTCCATTAAAGAAAACAGATTTCATTTAGAAAAGATTTAAGGTGCACAGAAAAATTAATAGTGGGAGTAGCACTAAAATATCCTCAAGGAGCTATTTCTGACTGTTGTCTCTGACCAAAAATTGAAACTAATATAGAATTTTCTCTGTAGTTATTCTCATTATGAACTATTGGTTCTACTAACATTTTTAATAACAGTTTATTAAAAATTTTAACTATTGTAAGTTTGGCTATTTAACTTTCAATAGATTTTTTTTTAATTTCTAAGAGAAAATTTCCTTCAATTAACTCCATATGAAATATCAGCAAAAGTGACATTCCAGTTATACAAAACACTAAAAGAAGTAAAATATTTGTGTGGCTATACAGGAGGAAATTAATGAAAAATAGTCATTATTCTTTCTACAGTAAAACTTCTTTCTACAATAGTTCTACTTTAGAACTCAATTATCACTATAGAAATCCATCCAGCATTGGCAATGTTCAGAGGGGAAGATGTTGAAAATCATGGTACATATGACAGAAACTTGTATGATTACATTAAAATGTTTTCCAATGATAATAATGATCATCTGTGTCAATACAATACATTTGTTTATCCCAGTATATTCTTCCACAGGATGATAAGACTAGAAATGAGTGTGTAACCTAAACCTTTACTTCAGAAAATACATGCAAATATTTTCCAGATAGCTTACTTTGATGACATTACAATATCTACAAATATTAAATATTATGTCACAAGGCTAATTTCCAATCAGTTTCTTGACTCATTGGAAAAGACTTTGATGCTGAGAAGGATTGGGGGCAGGAGGTGAAGGGGAAGACAGAGGATGAGATGGCTGGAGCGCATCACTGACTCANAATCAGACATGACTGATTTAATGCCTGTGGTCAAAGGAAAGACTGATATCCAAGTATTATTGAAATTTATGACTTAAATTCCAAACTCACTAGAACATATGTTTCTAAAATCATATATCTCAAGAATTTTAAATGCTGTGTTCTGCATTTTTGAAAAGAAATTTTGGGTAAGAGAGTGAAGAGAAATGTTGTAGTTTTCAAAATATTACCTAGGAAGAGGAAGAATGTACTGTAATTGCAGTACATTTCCTAAAGATTGATCTAAACTTATGAAAGAGTCTCAGAAATAGAAAATATTCTCTTAATAATATCTACAAATTTTTACTTCCAATATTTTTTAAATGTAAGAATTTCTATGTCTTTATCTTCTATCTATGTAATTTCATCCTCCTCAACATTGCTGTGATGGGAAGAACAGGTTGTTATTTACATGAAGGAAACCAGTAATTTGGGACAAAGATTTAATCTAATTTGCATTGCACATTTAAGCAAGACTGGAGCCTATACCATTTAGCTCCCAGTCTGGGGCCATCCTTTTCCTGTATATGCCTAACTTCTATGACAAAAAGGCTAAGAAATTGGTTGTAAAAAATCCAGGTGTTTAATAGATATTTATGCCGGCACCTATATGAAAGATGGACAGAAAAAAAAGATGGGGGAAGGAAAAATGAAGGCAGGAAAGAAGGGAGGGAGGAAAGGAAGGTGGAGAGAAAGGAAGAAAAAAGAAAGAAAATAAGCATAAAAAGGAAATTGAAAGAAGGCTAAAGAGAATAACATGGAGTCTAGTTAGTATCAAATGATAGAATTATCATAGTATCATAGTATTTCAAGCAATAAGAAAATAGAAGAGACCATAGTTTGTGATCTTTTGTTAGCAAATATAACTTTTTTTTTTTTTTTAGTTTTACCATCTCATCACAATCTTTGGAAGTTAAAATATGCAAATCTAGAATACTATAATTATTCATAATTTAAAACTAAAATTTTAAGTGTGGGAATTCGTAAGTGATTTGGGTAATGTTTATAGTATTCTCTTTAAAATAAGGTAACTAGTTTTCTATGTCATGAAGAAAAAATATGAATGTATTCCATGTGTGTAGCATAGGGTAGCCAGAGAAACCTCAGATGGAAAAAAAAAATGATGGAAATAAATTATGATTGTAAGCAATGGTCTTTAATTGGTCAAAATGTGTACACTAACAGTGCTCAGAAATCATGAATTTTAATCTATGTGCTGTGCTTAGTCGCAAGCAACTCTTTGAGACCCTATGGACTGCAGCCCACCAGGCTCCTTTGTCCATGGGGATTCTCTGGGCAAGAATACCGGAGTGAGTTGCCATGCCCTCCTCCAAGGGATCTTCCCCACCCAGGGATCAAACCCAACTCTCCTGCATTGCAGGGAAATTCTTTACCCTCTGAGTCACCAGGGAAGCCCAAGAATACTGGAGTGGGTAGCCTATCCCTCCTCCAGGGGGACTTCTTGACCCAGGGATCAAACCAGGGGTCTGCAACATTGCAGGTGGATTCATTACAAACTGAGCTATCAGGAAAGCCATTCTTAATCCATATTTTCCTGAAGACTTCCTTAGCAGAAGTTTTTATTGACTTCCAAAAGAGAAGCCAGTATAGACTATTTGCCTTCTGAAATACCAATAATTATTTTCACATATTAAGCTACCAAAATATTTCCTCTTGAAATAAATTTGGGATTTAGGAACTAAGAGAGCTGAGTTCTATTCCCAACTACCCCATAGGCTAGCCCTGAGCCTCCAGCTCTTCACTTAACTCCTATAGACTTAGTTTCTCCAATGAGTAAAACAAGTAAGTTATGTTAATTGCTATCTCTTGTTGCAAGAGTTGACTAAGATAATAGATAGAAAAGTCAGAATTATAATAAATTTTCAATAAATGCTATCTACTGTTAATCAAACTGGACCTACCATCTTGAAAATAATTAGCAGGTCACAGTTTATGCTTTTTACAAAAATAGGAAAGTAGCAATGAAAATTTAAGGGCCACTATTTAATAGTTTGTATTTGAAGTGCTAGTGAGTAGTTAGACATTCTTGTGTATAATTTCAAAAAAATTGTTCAGTCTTTAGGATATCATTAGAAAGATTGTATTCTAATGTCACTAGTGGTCCCTGAAAGTAAGCTCAACCAAAAGTGGCTTTTTAAACTGATGTGTTAAAAAAAAATAAATAAAAACACCAGTATGACAGCAAAATTCTTTTATAATTCATTTTCTATTGTTATTTACTTACTTAAAATTTCAGAGCTTACAGTTACCATAAAATTATGCTGACCTAGTAATTTCAATCTATACATCTGTAAAATTATTTGCAAAGATCTTCAAATGGTGCCTGGCATACACAATACTCTCTCCATGTGTCTCTTTTGCTCACATTTACACACACACAATATACATAGCTTATATTATTTATTTAGCTATATACAACAGATGAGTTGATAGGTAATGACAAACATACACATTTTTTTCTTAATAGGAATATTTATATAAGTAGAAGAACCTGGACTGAGAGGTCTTGATTCTGGTCTCCATAAGAATATAACAATAGCTTATTTCCTGAGCTTGCTTTTTATCCTAGAAAAGGCAAAGAAAAAGTTCCTTTACAAGACAGCATATTTCTGTTTCTTGATCTGTAAATGGAGACATACACAAATAAAATCATTGAAAAGCAATAAATTTTAGATAGTAAAATTTTTTACTGCCATTTTTTCTCATATGAAGTAATATTTTCATTTCAATATATATTATATTTTAAAACTTTTTGTTCTCTTACAAAATAAGTTAAATATTTAACTTTTTATAGCTTAAATAACATTATGGCAAAAATTTATGAATACTCAGAAAACAACATAAAATGGAAAGATGAAAAAATTATGCCCCCATCTATGAATGCCAGCTTTGTTAACACTTTCCCAATTAATGACACTAGAACACATCTATCTTTCATAATTATTGTTTAATAATGAACAGGATGTTTTAACAGAAGTAGTAGGAAGAGCATAATCCTAAAAATTTTGCTTCATGAAAAATTCACCAGAGAGTATTTTTGTTTTTCTTCCCATGCATTTAGCTTTTATGTAGAACTTGAGAATGACTGGTTTAACTTTTTTCCCCATTTTTAAATGCATAGCATAAAGGAAAATTTACCCTAGAAAAAACAGAATCTTAATGAGTTCATAATTAAAGGAATGTAAGTGAGAGTTATAGAATCTCAGCTAATGAAGATATATTATTGAAAATCTAATATTCCACTTGCCTCCTAAAACTACCATCAACAAGACTTTATCATTTCATTTTTGTTCAACAAAATCTAACGTCCACACTCATTTATTTACTCTACTTGTCTTCCTGTTACAATGGATGATTTGACCCTGACACTCTCTCTAAGGCCAACATTTCCACTTATCCTACAAAATTACCTTCTGTGTACTGATTTGCAGTTGGCCACCTGTCCTGTAACATAATTTTCTGTTGGATAGCTCCTATCTTTAGGTAAAATAGTCTAGAGTTTTCTATCTTGAAAAATAGTTCTCTTTACTTCATAACCCTTCAAAATACAGGTGCTGTAGCAGCAGGACTTCACTCAAAAGCTGTCTCCACTTCCTGCCAGTCTGCAAAGAAACTTTCCAAGGTCCTCACTGAATTATAATAAAGCTCAAATTACTTGTGCTGTTTATAAGAGCCTAGTAGTCCCTATGGCTTGTCAAACTCATCTTGATGACTCAGGATCCCTCAGTCTATATTCAGCAGTACTAATCTTCCAGGTCCTCAAGCAGGCTGACAAATTTTCTTTATGGGCCATTTGCTTTGCTTTGCCCTCTTTCTAGAGTGTTCAGCCCTCAGACAACAGGATATCATTCAGGTCTCCACTTCAACACCACTCTACCCTGAGTCACACAGTACTCAGCCAACTTCAGTAACATTCTCCAGTACATTCACTCCCATCACCTATTTTACTTTCTTCTTACCACTGTCTATAACTGACTTTGGCCTTTTTTATAAGGTTTCATTACCACTCTGATACACAAACACCATGAGAGTAGGGACAGGTTTGTTTT
>SJYW01003996.1:24928-44075 GCA_006410735.1 Raphicerus campestris | reverse complement strand
GTATGACAGCAAAATTCTTTTATAATTCATTTTCTATTGTTATTTACTTACTTAAAATTTCAGAGCTTACAGTTACCATAAAATTATGCTGACCTAGTAATTTCAATCTATACATCTGTAAAATTATTTGCAAAGATCTTCAAATGGTGCCTGGCATACACAATACTCTCTCCATGTGTCTCTTTTGCTCACATTTACACAAACACAATATACATAGCTTATATTATTTATTTAGCTATATACAATGGATGAGTTGATAGGTAATGACAAACATACACATTTTTTTCTTAATAGGAATATTTATATAAGTAGAAGAACCTGGACTGAGAGGTCTTGATTCTGGTCTCCATAAGAATATAACAATAGCTTATTTCCTGAGCTTGCTTTTTATCCTAGAAAAGGCAAAGAAAAAGTTCCTTTACAAGACAGCATATTTCTGTTTCTTGATCTGTAAATGGAGACATACACAAATAAAATCATTGAAAAGCAATAAATTTTAGATAGTAAAATTTTTTACTGCCATTTTTTCTCATATGAAGTAATATTTTCATTTCAATATATATTATATTTTAAAACTTTTTGTTCTCTTACAAAATAAGTTAAATATTTAACTTTTATAGCTTAAATAACATTATGGCAAAAATTTATGAATACTCAGAAAACAACATAAAATGGAAAGATGAAAAATTATGCCCCCATCTATGAATGCCAGCTTTGTTAACATTTTCCCAATTAATGACACTAGAACACATCTATCTTTCATAATTATTGTTTAATAATGAACAGGATATTTTAACAGAAGTAGTAGGAAGAGCATAATCCTGAAAATTTTGCTTCATGAAAAATTCACCAGAGTATTTTTGTTTTTCTTCCCATGCATTTAGCTTTTACGTAGAACTTGAGAATGACTATTTAACTTTTTTCCCCATTTTTAAATGCATAGTATAAAGGAAAATTTACCCTAGAAAAAACAGAATCTTAATGAGTTCATAATTAAAGGAATGTAAGTGAGAGTTATAGAATCTCAGCTAATGAAGATATATTATTGAAAATCTAATATTCCACTTGCCTCCTAAAACTACCATCAACAAGACTTTATCATTTCATTTTTGTTCAACAAAATCTAACGTCCACACTCATTTATTTACTCTACTTGTCTTCCTGTTACAATGGATGATTTGACCCTGACACTCTCTCTAAGGCCAACATTTCCACTTATCCTACAAAATTACCTTCTGTGTACTGATTTGCAGTTGGCCACCTGTCCTGTAACATAATTTTCTGTTGGATAGCTCCTATCTTTAGGTAAAATAGTCTAGAGTTTTCTATCTTGAAAAATAGTTCTCTTTACTTCATAACCCTTCAAAATACAGGTGCTGTAGCAGCAGGACTTCACTCAAAAGCTGTCTCCACTTCCTGCCAGTCTGCAAAGAAACTTTCCAAGGTCCTCACTGAATTATAATAAAGCTCAAATTACTTGTGCAGTTTATAAGAGCCTAGTAGTCCCTATGGCTTGTCAAACTCATCTTGATGACTCAGGATCCCTCAGTCTATATTCAGCAGTACTAATCTTCCAGGTCCTCAAGCAGGCTGACAAATTTTCTTTATGGGCCATTTGCTTTGCTTTGCCCTCTTTCTAGAGTGTTCAGCCCTCAGACAACAGGATATCATTCAGGTCTCCACTTCAACACCACTCTACCCTGAGTCACACAGTACTCAGCCAACTTCAGTAACATTCTCCAGTACATTCACTCCCATCACCTATTTTACTTTCTTCTTACCACTGTCTATAACTGACTTTGGCCTTTTTTATAAGGTTTCATTACCACTCTGATACACAAACACCATGAGAGTAGGGACAGGTTTGTTTTATTTACTGCTGCATCTGGTATACATAAAACAGTTTCTGGCACATAGTTGTAGACAATAGTTTTTGCTCTTAATATATCCAAATGATTAATTATGTATCAATGAATATTACTCACATTCCAACACACTCATATTTTTAAAGTTGTATTAATTAGTCTCTGCAGTAGATTCTTGAGATGTGACTGCTTTGTAATTACCCTGATAAGAAATGATACATAATTGCAAACGTGATTCTTTGCAATTTTCAAATAATTAGAACTTTAAGAAATCATATTGATTATTGTGACTTGAACTAAAATTAGAGAAACGAGAAAATGTCTCCAATTTTTACTATGATCAATAGACATCAGATTAAAAATATATTCATAAACATTAACATATTTAAAAATTTAAGAAAGAATTTGGATTTTTTAATTGATAAAGGGTAATTTGTAAGATTTCTACTTTTTGAGATCAAAATTGTAGCAATAGCCATTTATAGTACTTCAAGAGCTCTTCCATCACAGATATGCACACAGGCTCAGTGGTAGGTGACTCTAAGATGGTCCACATGATTCCTGCCTCTTGGTTTTCAAGCCTCCTCTTATAGAGAGTATAAATAAAAAGGAAAGATAATAAGTCATTACTTTCATTGTTAGGTTACATAAAATTGTGGCTTCTGTAATGCTAGCAGATCACATTGTTCTCAAGATGCTTTAATAAGTCAATCTGCCGTGTTGTAGACACCTCCATGCCAATGCACTGAGGTAGACCTCTGGCTAAAAGCCAGAGGAGGTGAGGGGCTGAATCCTGCCCAAAGAGCTCAAAAGCAGACACTCTTCCAGTTATTTTGAGATGACTTCAGCCCACACTACACCTATGGTAGCCTGTGAGATGTCCTGATGTAGAAGAGCCAGAATAGTTGTGCATGAATTGCTAACACAAAATAACTGTAAGATATTTTGACCTGCTAAATTATGAGACAATTTATGACACACCAATAGATAATTAAGACAGGCTCCTTATATTGAGTCCATTTAAAAATATTCTTAGATTTCACCTTATTATATGGTGTTCATTTTGCATAAGTAATTTAAATGTTTTCCTCTGAAAGTTTGCTGTTATTGTGGTGGTTGTTTGTTTAAATTATGAAGCCATGTTTTCTTCTTTTTACATCTGGTGAAATCATAGCCATTCTATTTAATAATATAATTATCTGATAAGTTTCAAGCTACTATAGGGAGAACCAAACATTATTGACCATCAAACCCTATATGTGCATCTGTTGCTGAACTTTTTGAAATTATAAAAGCAGATGCTTGTTGGGGAATGGAGAGGAATGGCACACATTTCAGTGACATATGGATTGAGGAGGAAGCAGAGCTCGGCATAAATAAATTGGAACTTCTCAAGAGTTGGGAGAGCTTGTCAAAAATAGTTTTCCCTAATCGTTGATTTTATTATGTTTCTGTCAGGCCATGCATACAGATATTTTTGAAATTGGATGCTGCAATTTGAAATGATCACATCTAGTTGCAAGAGTTAGTGAAATGCAGATGAAAATCAATATAGGGCCTTAAATTCCTGACAACTAGTTACTTTAGAAAAATACAAGGTGTACTTTTTATAAGCATCTAATAAAGCTCAAGACTTTTTTTGAGGTGTCACATAGTAGGAATTCACAAATTTTTGATGCTTCAATTGGCAAGAAAGGTTGGACTTCTATTTAAATGCTGTTGAATTATACAGCAATATGTGAACCGTGAACTTCCAAATATTCAGGCTGGTTTTAGGAAAGTCAGAGGAACCGGAGATCAAATTGCCAACATCTGCTGAATCATAAAAAAGCAAGAGAGTTTCAGAAAAACATCTATCTCTGCTTTATTGAGCAGTCAAAAGCCTTTGACTGTGTGGATCACAATAAACTGTGGAAAATTCTGAAAGAGATGGGAATACCAGACCACTTGACCTGCCTCTTGAGAAACCTGTATGCAGGTCAGGAAGCAACAGTTAGAACTAGACATGGAACAACAGACTGGTTCCAAATAGGAAAAGGAGTATGTCAAGGCTGTATATTGTCACCCTGCTTATTTAACTTATATGCAGAGTACATCATGAGAGATGCTGGACTGAAGGAAGAACAAACTGGGATAAAGATTGACAAAAAAATCAATAGCCTCAGATATGTAGATGAAACCACCCTTATGGCAGAAAGTGAAGAAGAACTAAAGAGCTTCTAGATGAAGGTGAAAGAGGAGAGTGAAAAAATTGGCTTAAAGCTCAATATTCAGAAAACGAAGATCATGGCATCTTGTCCTATCATTTCATGGCAAATAAATGGAGAAACAATGGAAATAGTGGCTGACTTTATTTTTGGGAGCTCTAATATCACTGCAGATAGTGCTTGCAGCCATGAAATTAAAAGACACTTACTCCTTGGAAAGAAACTTATGACCAACCTAGACAGCATGTTAAAAAGCAGAGACATTACTTTGCCAACAAAGATCCATCTAGTCAAGGCTATGGGTTTTCAAGTAGTCATGTATGGATGTGAAAGTTGGATTATAAAGAAAGCTGAGTGCCAAAGAGTTGATGCTTTTGAACTGTGTTGTTGGAGAAGACTCTTGAGAGTCCCTNAGTAAAATTTTTTACTGCCATTTTTTCTCATATGAAGTAATATTTTCATTTCAATATATATTATATTTTAAAACTTTTTGTTCTCTTACAAAATAAGTTAAATATTTAACTTTTATAGCTTAAATAACATTATGGCAAAAATTTATGAATACTCAGAAAACAACATAAAATGGAAAGATGAAAAATTATGCCCCCATCTATGAATGCCAGCTTTGTTAACATTTTCCCAATTAATGACACTAGAACACATCTATCTTTCATAATTATTGTTTAATAATGAACAGGATATTTTAACAGAAGTAGTAGGAAGAGCATAATCCTGAAAATTTTGCTTCATGAAAAATTCACCAGAGTATTTTTGTTTTTCTTCCCATGCATTTAGCTTTTACGTAGAACTTGAGAATGACTATTTAACTTTTTTCCCCATTTTTAAATGCATAGTATAAAGGAAAATTTACCCTAGAAAAAACAGAATCTTAATGAGTTCATAATTAAAGGAATGTAAGTGAGAGTTATAGAATCTCAGCTAATGAAGATATATTATTGAAAATCTAATATTCCACTTGCCTCCTAAAACTACCATCAACAAGACTTTATCATTTCATTTTTGTTCAACAAAATCTAACGTCCACACTCATTTATTTACTCTACTTGTCTTCCTGTTACAATGGATGATTTGACCCTGACACTCTCTCTAAGGCCAACATTTCCACTTATCCTACAAAATTACCTTCTGTGTACTGATTTGCAGTTGGCCACCTGTCCTGTAACATAATTTTCTGTTGGATAGCTCCTATCTTTAGGTAAAATAGTCTAGAGTTTTCTATCTTGAAAAATAGTTCTCTTTACTTCATAACCCTTCAAAATACAGGTGCTGTAGCAGCAGGACTTCACTCAAAAGCTGTCTCCACTTCCTGCCAGTCTGCAAAGAAACTTTCCAAGGTCCTCACTGAATTATAATAAAGCTCAAATTACTTGTGCAGTTTATAAGAGCCTAGTAGTCCCTATGGCTTGTCAAACTCATCTTGATGACTCAGGATCCCTCAGTCTATATTCAGCAGTACTAATCTTCCAGGTCCTCAAGCAGGCTGACAAATTTTCTTTATGGGCCATTTGCTTTGCTTTGCCCTCTTTCTAGAGTGTTCAGCCCTCAGACAACAGGATATCATTCAGGTCTCCACTTCAACACCACTCTACCCTGAGTCACACAGTACTCAGCCAACTTCAGTAACATTCTCCAGTACATTCACTCCCATCACCTATTTTACTTTCTTCTTACCACTGTCTATAACTGACTTTGGCCTTTTTTATAAGGTTTCATTACCACTCTGATACACAAACACCATGAGAGTAGGGACAGGTTTGTTTTATTTACTGCTGCATCTGGTATACATAAAACAGTTTCTGGCACATAGTTGTAGACAATAGTTTTTGCTCTTAATATATCCAAATGATTAATTATGTATCAATGAATATTACTCACATTCCAACACACTCATATTTTTAAAGTTGTATTAATTAGTCTCTGCAGTAGATTCTTGAGATGTGACTGCTTTGTAATTACCCTGATAAGAAATGATACATAATTGCAAACGTGATTCTTTGCAATTTTCAAATAATTAGAACTTTAAGAAATCATATTGATTATTGTGACTTGAACTAAAATTAGAGAAACGAGAAAATGTCTCCAATTTTTACTATGATCAATAGACATCAGATTAAAAATATATTCATAAACATTAACATATTTAAAAATTTAAGAAAGAATTTGGATTTTTTAATTGATAAAGGGTAATTTGTAAGATTTCTACTTTTTGAGATCAAAATTGTAGCAATAGCCATTTATAGTACTTCAAGAGCTCTTCCATCACAGATATGCACACAGGCTCAGTGGTAGGTGACTCTAAGATGGTCCACATGATTCCTGCCTCTTGGTTTTCAAGCCTCCTCTTATAGAGAGTATAAATAAAAAGGAAAGATAATAAGTCATTACTTTCATTGTTAGGTTACATAAAATTGTGGCTTCTGTAATGCTAGCAGATCACATTGTTCTCAAGATGCTTTAATAAGTCAATCTGCCGTGTTGTAGACACCTCCATGCCAATGCACTGAGGTAGACCTCTGGCTAAAAGCCAGAGGAGGTGAGGGGCTGAATCCTGCCCAAAGAGCTCAAAAGCAGACACTCTTCCAGTTATTTTGAGATGACTTCAGCCCACACTACACCTATGGTAGCCTGTGAGATGTCCTGATGTAGAAGAGCCAGAATAGTTGTGCATGAATTGCTAACACAAAATAACTGTAAGATATTTTGACCTGCTAAATTATGAGACAATTTATGACACACCAATAGATAATTAAGACAGGCTCCTTACATTGAGTCCATTTAAAAATATTCTTAGATTTCACCTTATTATATGGTGTTCATTTTGCATGAATAATTTAAATGTTTTCCTCTGAAAGTTTGCTGTTATTGTGGTGGTTGTTTGTTTAAATTATGAAGCCATGTTTTCTTCTTTTTACATCTGGTGAAATCATAGCCATTCTATTTAATAATATAATTATCTGATAAGTTTCAAGCTACTATAGGGAGAACCAAACATTATTGACCATCAAACCCTATATGTGCATCTGTTGCTGAACTTTTTGAAATTATAAAAGCAGATGCTTGTTGGGGAATGGAGAGGAATGGCACACATTTCAGTGACATATGGATTGAGGAGGAAGCAGAGCTCGGCATAAATAAATTGGAACTTCTCAAGAGTTGGGAGAGCTTGTCAAAAATAGTTTTCCCTAATCGTTGATTTTATTATGTTTCTGTCAGGCCATGCATACAGATATTTTTGAAATTGGATGCTGCAATTTGAAATGATCACATCTAGTTGCAAGAGTTAGTGAAATGCAGATGAAAATCAATATAGGGCCTTAAATTCCTGACAACTAGTTACTTTAGAAAAATACAAGGTGTACTTTTTATAAGCATCTAATAAAGCTCAAGACTTTTTTTGAGGTGTCACATAGTAGGAATTCACAAATTTTTGATGCTTCAATTGGCAAGAAAGGTTGGACTTCTATTTAAATGCTGTTGAATTATACAGCAATATGTGAACCGTGAACTTCCAAATATTCAGGCTGGTTTTAGGAAAGTCAGAGGAACCGGAGATCAAATTGCCAACATCTGCTGAATCATAAAAAAGCAAGAGAGTTTCAGAAAAACATCTATCTCTGCTTTATTGAGCAGTCAAAAGCCTTTGACTGTGTGGATCACAATAAACTGTGGAAAATTCTGAAAGAGATGGGAATACCAGACCACTTGACCTGCCTCTTGAGAAACCTGTATGCAGGTCAGGAAGCAACAGTTAGAACTAGACATGGAACAACAGACTGGTTCCAAATAGGAAAAGGAGTATGTCAAGGCTGTATATTGTCACCCTGCTTATTTAACTTATATGCAGAGTACATCATGAGAGATGCTGGACTGAAGGAAGAACAAACTGGGATAAAGATTGACAAAAAAATCAATAGCCTCAGATATGTAGATGAAACCACCCTTATGGCAGAAAGTGAAGAAGAACTAAAGAGCTTCTAGATGAAGGTGAAAGAGGAGAGTGAAAAAATTGGCTTAAAGCTCAATATTCAGAAAACGAAGATCATGGCATCTTGTCCTATCATTTCATGGCAAATAAATGGAGAAACAACGGAAATAGTGGCTGACTTTATTTTTGGGAGCTTTAATATCACTGCAGATAGTGCTTGCAGCCATGAAATTAAAAGACACTTACTCCTTGGAAAGAAACTTATGACCAACCTAGACAGCATGTTAAAAAGCAGAGACATTACTTTACCAACAAAGATCCATCTAGTCAAGGCTATGGGTTTTCAAGTAGTCATGTATGGATGTGAAAGTTGGATTATAAAGAAAGCTGAGTGCCAAAGAGTTGATGCTTTTGAACTGTGTTGTTGGAGAAGACTCTTGAGAGTCCCTTGGACTGCAAGGAGATCCAGTTAGTCCATCCTAAAGGAGATCAGTCCTGGGTGTTCATTGGAAGGACTGAGGTTGAAGCTGAAACTCCAGTACTTGGGCCACCTGATGCTGATGCTGTGAAAGACTGAGGGCAGGAAGAGAAGGGGATGACAGAGGATGACTTGGTTGGATGGCATCACAGACTCAATGGACATGGGTTTGTGTGAACTCTGAGAGATGATGATAGACAAGGAGGCCTGGCGTGCTGCAGTTCATGGAGTTGCAAAGAGTTGAACACGACTGAACGAATGAGCTGAACTGAACTGAGTTACACTATGTGATAGTTACCATTCTAATTCAATGAAATTTATACCAAAATGTATTTATTTATGTCTTTCTTTTAATGACAAAGACCATCTATTTTTTAAACACCATGTGTTTTTTATAAAAAATGAGACAATATAAATGCAATGTAGTCAATATATAATTTTAATTAAAAAATAAATATTCCATCACATTTTAATGTTCATTCTCACATTTATTATTTTTTTATATAATGTGAAATTATTTTGATTTTTCTTAATAATCTTACTAGTGTTCAACTTTCATTCCATTCAATATCAATCTGATGCTAGATTTCTAGTTTTGTTGTTTTCAATAATTGTGTGTATCTATGTGTTTATATATGTATCTCCAAAATCCAGTATAATTATGAACTTCAAGTATAATTATAACTAATCAATACTAGTCTATAAAATAAGAACTTAATACACCATACAGGAGAAAGCAATGGCAACCCACTCCAGTACTCTTGCTTGGAGAATCCCATGGATGGAGGAGCATGGTAGGCTGCAATTCATGGGGTCGCTAAGAATCAGACATGACTTAGCGACTTCACTTTCACTTTTCACTTTCATGCATTGGAGAAGGAAATGGCAACCCACTCTAGTGTTCTTGCCTGGAGAATCCTAGGGACAGAGGAGCCCGTTGCGTGCTGTCTATGGGGTCACACAGAGTCGGACACAACTGACGTGACTTAGCAGCAACACCATACAAGTTCTTGCTAGTACAGAGCATGAATATATTGCAGATTTGAATCAAGTAGTTCTATGAGTGATGCCATGGGCTTTCATTTATCAAATATAAATGGCATTGGAAATTGTATTTTCTTTATTCTCAATTTCACTATTCATCAAGGTGAAGATAAGAGTTCATACCTTGATGTTTATTGAGACGATTGAATGAACTGACATTTGGGAAGAACCTATTCAGTTACATGTTCTATAAAATCAGAGGGTAGTTGCCATCAACAACCTCCTTTCTTATTGAACTCACTTCCTTTTATCCCTCCAACCATGAGTTAAAGACATGCTAGGATGTTTCCCTGGTGTCTCAGAGGTTAAAGCGTCTGCCTCCAATGCAGGAGATGCGGGTTCGATACCTGGGTTGGGAAGATCCCCTGGAAAAGGGAAATGGCAATCCACTCCAGTATTCTTGCCTGGAGAATCCCATGGATGGAGAAGCCTAGAAGGTTACAGTCCGCGGAGTCGCAAAGAGTCAGACACGACTGAGGACTTCACCTCACCTCACCTCACCTCTAGGATGGTTCACTTCACATAGTATTCTCAAGATCAATAAGTCTCTTTCTCTTATTTCCTCCCTGATAATTTCTAAATTTGTTTTTCAAAAGCATTTCAAATAACATAACATATAGGTCATCTTCTCTACTATTCCTATAAACCTTACTGTTCTGTACATCTTTGTTCAGTTTTTAAAGTGTCACTTTACATATTATTATTTTTATCATTAATAAACTGCTAGAATTTCAAAACAAAAAGTCATATTTTATTTTACATTCTCTGCATTTAGCACAGCTTAAAGTAGGCACTTAATTCATCTGTAAGTAAATTTAATTAATCACTCAGAACCTATTTCTAGTTACTGAATTTGTATTGGACATTTACTGCAAATAACAGCAAAATAAATAATTCAACAGCAAAATAAACAATTCAATTTAAAAGTAAAAATGCAATAAAATAAACAGTTGTTTACTTGCCATAAAATTAGTTATATAAACTAAGAGTAGCAGAAGAGCTACTCTTGGCACAGAGGATTATAGATAATTCTTCTTCAGAAGCTTAATTGTATACATTATTGACTTCTTATCACATAAAAGAAATATAGGTCTCTCTTCTCTGATGGTAAGTTTTGTGTTCTTCTCATGGCCTGTAATTTACCTTCAAGTAAATAGTCAAAAGAACAGTTAGATTTAAGGGATTTCTTTCTTGATTAGACCACTTGGCTCTCTCTATCCTTCCATTGGGAGCATTGATACAGTCTTAGATTACTTGGAAAAATTGATAATGAATTATGCTCCTCGAGGCTGTAGTTAATTAAATTGGCTACCCTTTTGTCTTCAGCATGGCAGCTGGGGCGCTGGACTACAGAGGACTAATGAATCCTACTTAAGGTAAGTCCTCAAGGGATTTGAATTCCTGCTGTCATGGAGGAATATGGTTTAGATCACAAGGTTCTCCAATCTACTAAGTAGGTCAGACCCTCTATGGGAGAATTTAAAGCAATTTGGGGTCTGTTAAAATCAGAAACTGTACATTTAATCAGTTATTATATCCAACAAACTTTTACAAAATACCACATTGTGAAAAAAGTGCTTAGGAAATCCTTTATGTTTAATAGGGAAGCTTTTCGATCAAAGAATAATTCTGTTGGAAGCCACATGTCTCAGGATTCAAGGACTTTTAGCAAAGGACATATGCCTAAACAGGTCATCAGCTTTATACTAAAAGTTTTAAAGCACTAGTCAGATAGGTGATTAAAAATGCTGTACCTGGTAACAAATTACATTGGATTATGCATTTTTTAAATGCTGTACATGATATGTGTGCCTACCAGTTTGGTGCTAAGGATAAATAAATATGCTGTGACTTTCTAATTTTTCATTTGTATTTAGTTGATAATTTTTTAGCATAACCTAAGAGCATAGAGCAGAAGTAGATATTTCCACATGTATTACTCACTTCAGTGAGAAATAATGAATTGAACTATTCTAATGTAGATAAAACTAGAAGTGAAATTTTCCAATTAACAGTATTAATGAGTTATTAAGAGCTCTGAAATGCAAGACACTATAATAATCATTTGTTGATTAATTTATTAAATATTTACAAAGTAATATATTTTATTGTTATTACTACCATTTTAAAAAATGAGGCACAAAGGGAATAAGAAAGTTGTTCAAGTTTATGCAGCTAATACACCATGAAGCAAGTTTTCAACTCCATGGTTACAACAGTTCCCACCCTCTAATATAAAAAGCAACATTGCCTCCTTTTGGCAANCTTCAGAAGCTTAATTGTATACATTATTGACTTCTTATCACATAAAAGAAATATAGGTCTCTCTTCTCTGATGGTAAGTTTTGTGTTCTTCTCATGGCCTGTAATTTACCTTCAAGTAAATAGTCAAAAGAACAGTTAGATTTAAGGGATTTCTTTCTTGATTAGACCACTTGGCTCTCTCTATCCTTCCATTGGGAGCATTGATACAGTCTTAGATTACTTGGAAAAATTGATAATGAATTATGCTCCTCGAGGCTGTAGTTAATTAAATTGGCTACCCTTTTGTCTTCAGCATGGCAGCTGGGGCGCTGGACTACAGAGGACTAATGAATCCTACTTAAGGTAAGTCCTCAAGGGATTTGAATTCCTGCTGTCATGGAGGAATATGATTTAGATCACAAGGTTCTCCAATCTACTAAGTAGGTCAGACCCTCTATGGGAGAATTTAAAGCAATTTGGGGTCTGTTAAAATCAGAAACTGTACATTTAATCAGTTATTATATCCAACAAACTTTTACAAAATACCACATTGTGAAAAAAGTGCTTAGGAAATCCTTTATGTTTAATAGGGAAGCTTTTCGATCAAAGAATAATTCTGTTGGAAGCCACATGTCTCAGGATTCAAGGACTTTTAGCAAAGGACATATGCCTAAACAGGTCATCAGCTTTATACTAAAAGTTTTAAAGCACTAGTCAGATAGGTGATTAAAAATGCTGTACCTGATAACAAATTACATTGGATTATGCATTTTTTAAATGCTGTACATGATATGTGTGCCTACCAGTTTGGTGCTAAGGATAAATAAATATGCTGTGACTTTCTAATTTTTCATTTGTATTTAGTTGATAATTTTTTAGCATAACCTAAGAGCATAGAGCAGAAGTAGATATTTCCACATGTATTACTCACTTCAGTGAGAAATAATGAATTGAACTATTCTAATGTAGATAAAACTAGAAGTGAAATTTTCCAATTAACAGTATTAATGAGTTATTAAGAGCTCTGAAATGCAAGACACTATAATAATCATTTGTTGATTAATTTATTAAATATTTACAAAGTAATATATTTTATTGTTATTACTACCATTTTAAAAAATGAGGCACAAAGGGAATAAGAAAGTTGTTCAAGTTTATGCAGCTAATACACCATGAAGCAAGTTTTCAACTCCATGGTTACAACAGTTCCCACCCTCTAATATAAAAAGCAACATTGCCTCCTTTTGGCAATGAATTGAAAAGTTTCACAGAGTGATGTATTTTGGATATGGTGGTATGTTAAATAAATATAGTATAATAATTTACTATTCAGTATGTACTATGCATCAGCAGCATCAGCATTATCTGGTAGGTTGTTAGAACTGTAGAATCTTAGCCACAACCAGACACACTTAACCAGAATATATGTTTTGTCAAGATCCACAGTTGCTTTCAATACAATTTAAATTCAAAAATATGAGAAGCACTGTTCAAGCACAGTGTGCAAAACCATATGTGTACACAAGCACAGTGTACACAGCCATATACTCATTTAGAATTACCTGGGAAAGGATATATATAATTGAAGTTGCCTAGAAATGAAATGAAAAAGGAGTTGAAAGGCCAGACTGTAAATCAGGTACGCCTGGTTTAAAATTTACTTCTGTCACATATTACTTTGTAAACCTGGGCGAGATTCTTATATTTGACCTGCTTTAGAAATCTTCATACCTACACAATGAATTTGATAATGCCAGTTCCATAAAGAGTTGTAAGAATAAAACTAAATGCACATAAATATCAGAATACCATGTGATTTCTATCCTTGCTTAATCCATTATTTGCCAATTGCTGACAAGCATGGAATGGGAACTCAAGCCTCTTTAATGTTTCTACTTCCCAGTTGCATCACCTAGTATTAAACTCTATATTTCTAATTAATTTTATTTAAATAGATAGTACTAGTAAATAGAGGTAGCCAAACATATGGTGAGAGAAATGAAGCGTTTGGATTTTTTTCTTATAAGGTTAACTACCCAAATGCTAATTACAGTGGAAAGTCTCACTCACAGACATATCTTGCATCTCATTGAAAAGTTTTATCTCTCTGGCTTTTTAAGTATATCAGTGGTCAATAGTCCTATTACCACAAATAGAAGAATATTAAAAGGACTCCATAAATAGTATGTTTACTGTTGTTCTCCTTAGCTTTTATTATAAAATTCAACTTACACCTTAGGTTCCAGAGCTATTTTATAAGCTGATTTCTGCATACCTCTTTTTCAGGCCTCCTTCCTTTCCTTCATATACAATTTTCACCCCAGCTTAAAGGAAGAACTTGAAAATTCCTTATATCAAAAACTTGTTTGAGCTATTTGCCTCCTTCACATTAATTTTCTACAGCATTTCCTGTTTTCCTTACTGATTCATTCTGTAAACCTGCAGCACCCTACGTGATTATCTGGAATGTACTAAGCCTAAGCACTGCATTATGTTGAGATATATGGTATACTTTCTATCTTCACAAGCTTTGAGGGAGGAGATCTTCATTATTTTCTTACATTTCCAAAGCTTCTCCAAAGTTTGTTGTATTGTAAACACTCGATAAACATTTGCTTAATGGACAAGGTAACAATGTCCTCCAGAGTGGGATAAACACTTCAAAACCAAGACAACTGAAAATATACAAGTGCCATACTGATAGTGCAAATATGACTTTATATCTGGGTTAATGAATTCTGATTGACAAGTGTTTTCAAAAATGAAGCAGGAAACATTAAAATTTGTAAGTAAAATACAACTTGAGGTAAATAGCAATGTACTCTGCTCTTAGAAAAGTGAACTATTTCAATCCAATATGAAAAATAATCAAAACAATTTATTAAGACATTTTTGGAGGCCAGAACTTTAATGTGAAATAGTCTCCGTGAAAATCACTGGACATGAATAATGAGAATGGAAGATAGNTTTCAAAAATGAAGCAGGAAACATTAAAATTTGTAAGTAAAATACAACTTGAGGTAAACAGCAATGTACTCTGCTCTTAGAAAAGTGAACTATTTCAATCCAATATGAAAAATAATCAAAACAATTTATTAACACATTTTTGGAGGCCAGAACTTTAATGTGAAATAGTCTCCGTGAAAATCACTGGACATGAATAATGAGAATGGAAGATAGAAGAGGAAAAATGTGTCTTATACTAACAAACATACTCTATCCTAAATGTGTTTAAAGTACATGAAATGAAAAATACTTTAAAGGTATTTAAGTAGCAGTTCAAATTCATTTTATTTTAGAGGAACATTGCAATTAGGGCAGCCAACAAGGTTATGAGGCAAGAAACATTTTATGAAATTGCAGAGGAAGCTGTGAGTCTTGCTGTGCCAAAATAAATGAACCACAAGATAAAAATAACGTGGAAGTAGAACAAGCAAAAGAAACGTCTCTAAGACCAACTTTGACAATTGCTTTCCCTCAGGTGAAGCAAGGAGGCCATTTGCAAAGACATAATAGGACAAAAAGTAAATAAAGGAGAATAATAACACTAGCAACATAAGTGCAATGCTAAAATGTAAGTATGAATATTTTCATTCTATTTTTGATCATCAAAAGAAGTAGCTATAACATAGGAGAGCAATTATCAGACTATGAATTGGATGTCTAAACTATAAATTCATCTCTAAACTTATTGGTTAGGTGACCTTGAGCATGGTAGTTAACTTCTGAACTTCAATCAGTGACAATCTCTAATCTGTGTGTGTGTTCACTGAATTAATAGATTTAAAACCCCCAACCCATTGTCTAAAATAGAGAGTACACTTAATCCACCTCTGTATTTGGCATGCAGTTCAGTTCAGTTCAGTTCAGTTGCTCAGTCGTGTCCGACTCTTTGCGACCCCATGAACTGCAGCACGCCAGGCCTCCCTGTCCTTCACCAACTCCAGGAGCTGAGTCAAACTCATGGCATGCAAGTATGTAACAAAAATTGTTTTCAAATCTGTTTAGTATTTATTTCAGAAATAAGAAATCCTTAAAAATGTAGCCCCTTAACAACAAAAAAAATGCAAATATTAATAGCAGAATCCTGAAACTATATTTGAACTGTGGTGTTGGAGAAGACACTTGAGATTCTTTTGGACAGCAAGGAGACCCAACCAGTCCATTCTGAAGGAGATTAGTCCTGGGTGTTCATTGGAAGGACTGATGCTAAAGCTGGAACTCTAATACTTCAGCCACTTCATGCAGAGTTGACTCACTGGAAAAGACTCTGATGCTGGGAGGGATTGAGGGCAGGAGGAGAAGGGGACGACAGAGGATGAGATGGCTGGATGGCCGACTAGATGGACATGAGTTTGAGTGAATTCTGGGAGTTGGTGATGGACAGGAGGCCTGGTGTGCTGCAATTCATGGGGTCGCAAAGAGTCAGACCCAACTGAGCAACTGAACTGAACTGAACTGAAACTTTATCTAGTGAGTGTCTGCTTAAATAGTACCCCTTTGTATTTTTATTCTTACAAAATATCTACAATACTGACAATCTTGTGCCACCAAATGAGAAAATTTGGCTTCTACTTCTCTGAAGCTCCTAGGTCTGGCCTCTTACTGAACCTTAGATATTCATTTTCAAGAGCAGTAATATCTTGACCTCCAGGGAAATGCAGAAGCAGCAACATTAATCTAAATGTAGTCATCCCCTTGGGGGAGGTGACATGAAAGCCCACTGTCTAAAAATTTTTTCAGCCCTTCTCTCCAGTTTTTACTGTATGAGGTAGACATACCAAAGCCATCTTCTACCATTGATTAAAATAATTCAGAATCAGGTCTCTAAGTCTCTCACCTTTTGCCCACTCAGCATTTGTAACCAAATAACCAAATTAAGCAAGGAATAGGAAGGGAGTTCATAAACTAAGCATCATCAACACTAACAATGATGGACATCAAAAAAACTTTGATAAGACTAAAACATTTTACATAGTAGGGAAATTATCATTATTATGTGAATTATTAAAGTAACCAAGCATTCAGATATATGTATTCCTAAAAATACTGAATCAACACAGGTACAGATTTAAAATTCAGGATAGGGAACACATGTATAACTATGGTAGATTCATGTCAAAGTATGGCAAAACCAATACAGTATTGTAAAGGAGATTAATTAATTAATTTAAAAGACATAAAAATAAAGTTTAATCTTTGGTCTTTGTGAAAAGATAAGATTATCTTAGAAATAATGGATAATCATTGTCTAGGAACAGTTGGACATAGCATTAATAAATGTGGAATATCAGACTGAATTCATTATCAATTCAGTTCGGTCACTCAGTCGTGTGCAACTCTTCGCAACCCCATGAACCACAACATGCCAGGCTTCCCTGTCCATCACCAACTCCCAGAGTCCACCCAAACCCATGTCCACTGAGTCGGTGATGCCATCCAACCATCTCATCTTCTGCTGTCTCCTTCTCCTCCTGCCCTCAATCTTTCCCAGCATCAGGGTCTCTTCACATCAGGTGGCCAAAGTGTTGGAGTTTCAACTTCAACATCAGTCCTACCAATGAACACCCAGGACTGATTTTCTTCAGGATGGACTAGTTGGACATACTTGCAGTCCAAGGGACTCTCAAGAGTCTTCTCCAACACCATAGTTCAAAAGCATCAATTCTTCAGCTCTCAGTTTTCTTTATAATCCAACTCTCACATCCATACATGACCACTGGAAAAACCATAGCCTTAACTAGATGGACCTTTGTTGGCAAAGAAATGTCTCTGCTTCTTAATATGCTATCTAAGTTGGTCATAAGTTTCCTTCCAAGGGGTAAGCATCTTTTAATTTAATTGCTGCAATCACCATCTGCAGTGGTTTTGGAGCCCCAAAAAATAAAGTCAGCCACTGTTTCCCCATCTATTTCCCATGAAGTGATGGGACCGGATGCCATGATCTTCATTTACTGAATGCTGAGCTTTACGCCAACTTTTTCACTCTCCTCTTTCACTTTCATCAAGATGCTTTTTAGTTCCTCTTTACTTTCTGCATTTAGGGTGGTATCATCTGCATATCTGAGGTTATTGATATTTCTCCTGGCAATCTTGATTCCAACTTGTGTTTCTTCCAGTCCAGTGTTTCTCATGATGTACTCTGCATATAAGTTAAATAAGCAGGGTGACAATATACAGCCTTGATGTACTCCTTTTTCTATTTGAAACCAGTCTGTTGTTCCATGTCCAGTTCTAACTGTTGTTTCCTGACCTGCATACAGATTTCTCAAGAGGCAGGTCAAGAGGCAGGTGGTCTGGTATTTCCCTCTCTTTCAGAATTTTCCACAGTTTATTGCGATCCACACAGTCAAAGGCTTTGGCACAGTCAATAAAGCAGAAATAGATGTTTTTCTGGAACTCTCTTGCTTTTTCCATGATCCAGTGGATGTTGGCAATTTGATCTCTGGTTCCTCTGCCTTTTCGAAAATCAGCTTGAACATCTGGAAGTTTATGGTTCACGTAGTGCTGAAGCCTGGCTTGGAGAATTTTGAGCATTATTTTACTAGCATTTGAGATGAGTGCAACTGTGCAGTAGTTTGACTATATTTTGGCATTGCCTTTCTTTGGGACTGGAATGAAAACTGTCCTTTTCTAGTCCTGTGGCCACTGCTGAGATTTCCAAATTTGCTGGCATGTTGAGTGCAACACTTTAACAGCATTATCTTTCAGGATTTGAAACAGCTCCACTGGAATTCTATCACCTCCACTAGCTTTGTTCATGGTGATGCTTTCTAAGGCCCACTTGACTTCACATTCCAAGATGTCTGGCTCGAGATTAGTGATCACATCATCATGATTATCTGGGTCATGAAGATCTTTTTGTACAGTTCTTCCATGTATTCTTGCCACCTCTTCTTAATATATTCTGCTTCTGTTAGGTCCAGATCTTTTCTGTCCTTTATTGAGCCCATCTTTGCATGAAATGTTCCCTTGGTATCTCTAATTTTCTTGAAGAGATCTCTAGTCTTTCCCATTCTGTTTTTTTTCCTCTATTTCTTTGCATTGATTGCTGAAGAAGGCTTTCTTATCTCTTCTTGCTATTCTTTGGAACTCTGCATTCAGATGCTTATATTTTTCCTTTTCTCCTTTGCTTTTCACCTCTCTTCTTTTCACAGCTATTTGTAAGGCCTCCCCAGACAGCCATTTTGCTTTTTTGCATTTCTTTTACATGGGGATAGTCTTGATCTCTGTCTCCCATACAATGTCACGAACCTCATTCCATAGTTCATCAGACACTCTATCTATCAGATATAAGCCCTTAAATTGAATTCTCACTTCCACTGTATAATCATAAGGGATTTGATTTAGGTCATACCTGAAT
>SJYW01003996.1:0-22369 GCA_006410735.1 Raphicerus campestris | reverse complement strand
ACTGTATAATCATAAGGGATTTGATTTAGGTCATACCTGAATGGTCTAGTGGTTTTCCCTACTTTCTTCAGTTTAAGTCTGAATTTGGTAATAAGGAGTTCATGATCTGAGCCACAGTCAGCTCCTGGTCTTGTTTTTTTGATTGTATAGAGTTTCTCCATCTTTGGCTGCAAAGAATATAATCAATCTGATTTCGGTGTTGACCATCTGGTGATGTCCATGTGTAGAGTCTTCTCTTGTGTTGTTGGAAGAAGGTGTTTGCTATGACCAGTGAATTTTCTTAGCAAAACTCTATTAGTCTTTGCACTGCTTCATTCCATATTCCAAGGCCAAATTTGCCTGTGACTCCAGATGTTTCCTGACTTCCTACTTTAGCATTCCAGTCTCCTATAAGGAAAAGGACATCTCTTTTCGGTGTTAGTTCTAAAGGGTCTTGTAGGTCTTCATAGAACCCTTTGACTTCAGCTTCTTCAGCGTTACTGTTTGGGGCATAGACTTGAATTACTGTGATATTGAATGTGCCTTGGAAATGAACAGAGATAATTCTGTCATTTTTAAGACTGCATCCAAGTACTTCATTTTGGACTCTTTTGTTGACTGTGATGGTTACTCCATTCTTCTGAGGTATCCCTGCCTGCGGTGGTAGATATTATGTTCATCTGAGTTAAATTCACCCATTCCAGTCCATTTTGCTTCTCTGGTGGCTCAGAGGTTAAAGTGTCTCCCTCCAATGCAGGAGACCCGGGTTCAATCCCTGGATCAGGACGTTCCCCTGGAGAATGAAATGGTAACCCACTCCAGTATTCTTGCCTGGAATATCCCATGGATGGAAAAGCCTGGTAGGCTACAGTCCATGGGGTTGCAAAGATTCGGACATGACTGAGCAACTTCACAGTCCATTTTAGTTCACTGATTCTTAGAATGTCGATGTTCACTCTTGCCATCTCTTGTTTGACCGCTTTCAATTTGCCTTGATTCATGGACCTGATATTCCAGGATCCTATGCAATAATGCTCTTTCCTGCACTGGACCTTGCTTCTATCACCAGTCACATCCACAGGTGGCTATTGTTTTTGCTTTGGCTCCATCCTTACATTCTTTCTGGAGTTATTTCTCCACTGATCTCCAGTAGCGTGTTGGGCACCAAATGACCTGGGGATTTCCTCTTTCAGTATCTTATCATTTTGCCTTTTCATATTGTTAGAAGGTAATAAATGTGACAGAGCCGAAGAGAGTCAGAGGAGGAAAATAAGCGTCTGGTAGCAGGGTGGGATGCTATTCACTGGAGCTGCATAATGAGGAGAGACCCAGGATAAATGAGACAGAAGCCACATTGCTTTCTAGGGAAGAGTGTTTTAGGTAAAAGAAACAGCAAGTGCAGAAACCGCAGAGTTACAGCCTGAAGCAGTGTGAATGGAGCAAGTGGACAAGAGGGAGAGTGGTAGGGGACAAGGGAAGATTGGTAAGAAAGGAACCAGAGTGAATAAGGACTTGCAGGCTGCTGCAAACAAGGTCGACTTTTCACTAAAATGAGAACCATTGGAGGGTTTATCACAGAAGGATGATATGATCTGACATTCATTTTAAAAGAATAGCTCTGATTGCTGCATTGAGTATAGCCTTAGCCTATTAAGAAGTTGTGACCATCTGCTCAGCTTATTGGATGAGTGGTAGGAATGAGAACTAGTCAAACTAGTTTGTTGATCGTCCGATATGTCCTCTGCAGCAAAATGAGGAACCAAGGATGACTCAGTGTCATGTTGATGACAAGAGTCAGTGGACTCTTTTCGGTCCATTGATGAAGTCAGTGTTCACATCCCCCAGCCCCAGTGTAGTTCTTGCCTGCACAGTCCTAGAGAAACACAGTCAAACATTTACTCTCCGCTTTTCCACTTGTATGCATGGAAAAGTTCCATTTCTGCTCCCCACTGATCAGGAAATCATAATGACTGAGGAAGAAAATCTATTGAGCACAAACCATGTGCTATGAATCACAATAATCATGCTGTATGTGTGAATTCATTAACTTTCATAAAATTTCCATATGATAATTATACTTATTGTCTATGAAATTTATACTCACACTTTATAAATAAAGGATACAAACTCTATAAAGGGACTATATGATTTACCCAAGGTCTTCAAAATGGATATATTAAAGCTTTGAGTTCAGATCTGTGTGCTTTCTGAAAAAGCCAAATAATCTCACTAATTGCATATTACGTGTGTGCTTATTTTTAAAAGTGAATTACCAGAAGCTAGCTATATTTTCAATTATCTGAATATAACACATTGCAGAGTTCTTATATAATTACCTATATTACTGATGATGTGTTAACTTGGAACTACTTATGCTAAGCTTTGTTAAGATCAGAACGGGTCCCAGGCACTGCAGTGAGAGTAAATCCACAGGTGTAGGTGAAGGAGTCCTAGCTAGAGATTATGGGGGATTTAGGGCAAAGGGCAGGAGCTAGATGTGTATGTCAGAGCTTGTGTGTTTGCATACACATACATGTAAGACTTTGATTAAATGGTGGTCTTGACAAATATCATGTTTCCATTGCTAATTTGACTTAGTCTTGTATCTAGGCCAAACTTCAAGTTTTCCTGTGATTCTTAGTTAGGTTTTCAAATATATATATATGTTAGCTACAGATCTGTACCATTCCTCTGCATATTTATTTCAACTCTAACAATTTTGAATGGTATTGTTGTAGCATTGCCTTTCAAAGAAGTACATAATCACTATATCTTAATCTAGAGTGCCTTTGTTCTACTCTATAGCAGTAATATAAATTAAGCACACCCTTAAAAGTGGGGAACAACTTAACATTAGCCAATTGGAAGCAACAGTCAACTCCAAATGGAGACATATTTATTGTCTTCAACTTAATCATTAACCACCTTGTAAGCATTTCATTTTTGCTATTTAAATTTAGCACTAGTTTAAGATATTACTCTTTAGTTTTATATTTTATATGATAATTTATAATACTTCATTTGTATTTATAATCATGGTTAGGATCAGCTGTAAATTCATTATGCATACAAAGTTTAAATAAATAGTTAGAAAATTACCTGAACAAATCAGCAGAACAACCAGGCACTTTGTATTCTGCAATTAGTGGCAGATAAAGTTCTTAAAATCCAGTTTATTTTGCACAAGAAAAAAAAAATGCATGTAATTATGAGAGCCCTTTCTAAGTTATCTAAATCACCCATGATTGGCAACTTAGCCTTTTGTATACAGTTTTATTTGGTTGATTTTGCATATTCTGTCAATTAAATGTGCAAAGAATTCCTCTCATAGGCACTTTAAATGAATAGCATTATAAAAGAAAGCCTGGCCTTAAACCTCAGGGCAAGAACACCAAGCCTTATACCATGTTAACTGTTTATTTTTGTTTGTTTGTTTTATTGGGGTGTAGTTGCCTTACAATGCAGTACTAGTTTCTGCTTTACAACAAAGTGAATCAGCCATATGTATACATGTATCACTACCTCTTGGACCTCCCTCCCACCTTTCCCATCCCACCCTTCGAGGTCATCACAGAGCACCAAGCTGAACTCCTTGAGACATGGAGAGGGGGGGAACCAGGGAGTGGGATAAATTGGGAGACTAGGATTGACATATACCGCACCATGTATAAAACAGCTCCCACTCCCTGTTTCCCCACCTCTCCATGTTTACAAGTCCGTTCTCTTCATCTGTATCTCTAGCCATGCCCTGCAAATAGGTTTATCCATACCATTTTTCTAGATTCCACATATGGATTAATAGACAGTATTGCTTTTCTCTTTCTGACTTACTTTAGACAGACCCTAGGTCCATCTATGACTCTAAAAGTGACCCAATTTCATATTTTACTTCAATTAGGGACTTAAATAGATTGGAGTTCTATATTGAGAAGAATGTGCATATATTAGCTTACTGAGAAAAATATCATAATGGGACAGATATATCAATTCTGTTTATGGATGGTCAGTGTCTGTTAGACATGCTTTACTTTGCCCACCCTACAATCTCTTCAGCAATCTGCCCTGAGGGTTTCTATATAACAGAAAACTTCCAGGAGCCAATGTATGACAGAAAGGGATCAAAAGTAAAAGAATTAAAATCCTTCTAACCTGTCTTACTTAACAATGATGATGTTACTAGCAATCTTCATGGCTAAATGCCTCCTCCATTTTAACAACCCTCCATGAAGCCTATACTAGCTTTAGTTAGACTGGCAGTATTTGGTGCCTATGTGTCTCAGGGGGTTAACCACGTCACTTGCTGAAAGAAGATCTAAAGAAGAGTGGCATGCTAGTCTGTTCTTTCTACTTTTAATCCCTGCTGAAAGGGAAAACTCTGAAACTGCGTGTGTGTGGGATGGGTGTATACACATATATATGTATACATATGAATTCAAATTATTCAAATTGGAGGGGAAAGCTTTTGCATATTACAAAAATATGAAAATTATATTTTAAATTTATATATTATATAATGATTATATCCTTTTAAAAAAATCTCTATATTTTAAAAAGGCACAGAGACTTTGACTGGAAGTTTTATGTTAGTTCTGGGGACCTTACTATCTGATCTTATGTGATATCTACATCAATATCTATCTACCTATATACAGATAGAGACATAAATCATTTTAACCTTTAGGCTTCTCTGGCGGCTCAGACAGTTAAGAATCTGCAATGCAGGAGACCCAGGTTCNTATTAGTTCTGGGGACCTTACTTTCTGATCTTATGTGATAGCTACATCAATATCTATCTACCTATATACAGATAGAGACATAAATCATTTTAACCTTTAGGCTTCTCTGGCGGCTCAGACAGTTAAGAATCTGCAATGCAGGAGACCCAGGTTCACTTCCTAGGTTGGGAAGATCCCCTGGAGGAGGACATGGTAATTCACTCCAGTATTCTTGCCTAGAGAGTCCCATGGACAGAGGAGCCTGGCGGGCTACAGTCCATGGGTCTGCAGAGTCAGACACAATTGAGGGACTAACACACACATACACACAGAATAGTATTAATTGTATATGAATCATTATCCAGGAAAGAGAAAAGTCCTGAATATATCTTGGGGTGGGGAGAGCAGTACCCAGAAGTATGAACATGTTAGTGGTTCTGGGGATAGATCTAGAACAAGTAAAGATTCTAAGAGGTATTTTAATAAGAAAGACAGGATGAATGCTGCATATTTTATATTGTATTAGGACAGATACCGTTATTTTGTGTTTGATGTAATAATATAGGCTCAAGGTTCATATGGAGAAGGAAATGGCAACCCACTCCACTATTCCTGCCTGGAGAATCCCAGGGACAGAGGAGTCTAGTGGGCTGCCGTCTATGGGATCGCACAGAATCGGACACGACTGAAGCGACTTAGTAGCAGCAGCAAGATTCAGAAAACAGCATTATAATGTTGACAGTCTTACTTAACCATCAAACTAACAGGCATTTAAGGTTAGAGTACAAGTCACAGTTCCCACAGCAACACAGAACTAGCACTTTATGTAAAAGTAGAATAGGGACTCATCAATCACAACAATGCTATCAGATGAGTTTCTGAAATTTAATATAAGCAAATGGATTTTATTTACTTTATTTTATTTTATTTACTTTATTGTGTTATCTGTAGAGTGAGTGTCCATTTTATCTGTTCCTTTTTAAGTTGAGCTGACTCAGGCATAAGCCACACTCCATACCAGCTATTTAAATAAATGTATAAATGCCAGCAGCTATTTCTAAAACTGAGCAGAATTTTCCTACTGCTTTCTATCTCACTCTCTCCTTAACCACTCTGATCACAATCACACACAACACACACACACACATTTTTGCTCTTGTCCCATTCATGTCTTGTTTCCTAGGCCATAAAGCTGACTCTATAAATCAGGTTTCAATATTAATTTTACTTCCATTCAATTTTGATGACTTTCCACTTCCTATGTCCTCAGAGTTGATTGAACTTCTGAAATTATTATGATTTTGTTCCATCTTTAGTTTCTGTGTCACACATAGTGTGTGCACGCCTGCTAAGTCACTAAGTCATGTGACTCTTTGCAACACCATGGATGGCAGACTGTCAGACTCCCCTGTCTGTGGGATTTTCCAGGCAAGATTACTGGAGTGGTTTGTCGTTTCCTCCTGCAGGCTCCCCGTAGTACGGTATGAAAGAGAGGGAGTGTTAGTTGTTCAGTTCTGTTGGACTCTTTGTGGTACCAGACCGTGGCTTATTAGGAATTGGGCTGCAAAGCAGGAGATGATCAGCAGGCAAAACTAAAACCATNAATATGAAAATTATATTTTAAATTTATATATTATATAATGATTATATCCTTTTAAAAAAATCTCTATATTTTAAAAAGGCACAGAGACTTTGACTGGAAGTTTTATATTAGTTCTGGGGACCTTACTTTCTGATCTTATGTGATAGCTACATCAATATCTATCTACCTATATACAGATAGAGACATAAATCATTTTAACCTTTAGGCTTCTCTGGCGGCTCAGACAGTTAAGAATCTGCAATGCAGGAGACCCAGGTTCACTTCCTAGATTGGGAAGATCCCCTGGAGGAGGACATGGTAATTCACTCCAGTATTCTTGCCTAGAGAGTCCCATGGACAGAGGAGCCTGGCGGGCTACAGTCCATGGGTCTGCAGAGTCAGATACAATTGAGGGACTAACACACACATACACACAGAATAGTATTAATTGTATATGAATCATTATCCAGGAAAGAGAAAAGTCCTGAATATATCTTGGGGTGGGGAGAGCAGTACCCAGAAGTATGAACATGTTAGTGGTTCTGGGGATAGATCTAGAACAAGTAAAGATTCTAAGAGGTATTTTAATAAGAAAGACAGGATGAATGCTGCATATTTTATATTGTATTAGGACAGATACCGTTATTTTGTGTTTGATGTAATAATATAGGCTCAAGGTTCATATGGAGAAGGAAATGGCAACCCACTCCACTATTCCTGCCTGGAGAATCCCAGGGACAGAGGAGTCTAGTGGGCTGCCGTTTATGGGGTCGCACAGAATCGGACACGACTGAAGCGACTTAGTAGCAGCAGCAAGATTCAGAAAACAGCATTATAATGTTGACAGTCTTACTTAACCATCGAACTAACAGGCATTTAAGGTTAGAGTACAAGTCACACTTCCCACAGCAACACAGAACTAGCACTTTATGTAAAAGTAGAATAGGGACTCATCAATCACAACAATGCTATCAGATGAGTTTCTGAAATTTAATATAAGCAAATGGATTTTATTTACTTTATTTTATTTTATTTACTTTATTGTGTTATCTGTAGAGTGAGTGTCCATTTTATCTGTTCCTTTTTAAGTTGAGCTGACTCAGGCATAAGCCACACTCCATACCAGCTATTTAAATAAATGTATAAATGCCAGCAGCTATTTCTAAAACTGAGCAGAATTTTCCTACTGCTTTCTATCTCACTCTCTCCTTAACCACTCTGATCACAATCACACACAACACACACACACACATTTTTGCTCTTGTCCCATTCATGTCTTGTTTCCTAGGCCATAAAGCTGACTCTATAAATCAGGTTTCAATATTAATTTTACTTCCATTCAATTTTGATGACTTTCCACTTCCTATGTCCTCAGAGTTGATTGAACTTCTGAAATTATTATGATTTTGTTCCATCTTTAGTTTCTGTGTCACGCATAGTGTGTGCACGCCTGCTAAGTCACTAAGTCATGTGACTCTTTGCAACACCATGGATGGCAGACTGTCAGACTCCCCTGTCTGTGGGATTTTCCAGGCAAGATTACTGGAGTGGTTTGTCGTTTCGTCCTGCAGGCTCCCTGTAGTACGGTATGAAAGAGAGGGAGTGTTAGTTGTTCAGTTGTGTTGGACTCTTTGTGGTACCAGACCGTGGCTTATTAGGAATTGGGCTGCAAAGCAGGAGATGATCAGCAGGCAAAACTAAAACCATCCCCCAATGTCCCCGTCTGTGGAAAAATTGTCTTCCACTAAACCAGTCCCTGGTGCCAAAAAAGTTTGGGGACCACTACTATAGTTTTCTAAGAGTGGAATAGACTTTCCCTTTTCCAGGGGATCTTCCCAACCCAGGGATCGAACCCAGGTCTCCTGCATTGCAGCCATACATACCTGTAGATGTCTGAGTATGGTTATGTTCCAAAATGGTATTTATGTTATGAGCACTGAGTATATTTTTCACTGTAATTAAATTTTTTCCATCTATTAAAAAAAATAGCTTGTGGGTCACACAGAAACAAGCAGCAAGCTGAATTTGACCCACAGGTCATAATAAATAATTGCCTATTGACATATAACTAGTTAAGCATAAATCCTTCACATCACAAAGGTAATTCTCTTTCCATTTTAATGTCTATATGGTCCTACCAAAACCAAACATTTCTCAACTCTCTTTGCAAATCTCTAATTTAGTCTTTTTTTTAAGAAGATAGAAATGCCAATGTGGAAGAAGAAAGAAAACATCTGAAGAAGATTTTATTCTTCTTTTGTTCCTTTTCAAAAGCAGTGTCAAGTGGTATCCAGATATTGCTCACATTTTCCTGCCCTCTGTCTGAAGGTGAAATTCTTCAAATGTCTGACTGTCCAAAAGCCAACAACTGACACAGTTCACTGGTGTAGGAGTACAGGTTGAATTTCTAAGGTAAGAAAATCATTTTTTTCTTTTATTAAAAGAGGCTTGTGGATATTGTAGTTCTCTTTTGCTAAAAATAAGTGGTCATAAGAGACACAACGACCTTGGCCTACTATGGTATTTATTACTGCTGTTTGTTAGATATGTATACCTTCCTGTCATCTGATAGTGTTATCCCCAGTTCCCTTGTACTTTGATGGAACCATGTAATCATACTAGTCAATGAGTTGTGAGGAAAAAGCTAAGTGTGCCACTTCTAGGTTAAACATTTAGTTGTTTCTTAACACCTTCTGCTATATAACCTTGGTCAGAACAAGTGGATATATTTTGGACTGTTGCTTTCCCATCACCCTAGGTCCCATAGTGAAAATGATAACATGGAAAGATATTTGGAGTGAACAACACATAAAGTAAATAAGAAATGTCTTTATTGTTTTAGGCAACTAAGGTTTGTCATTGCTGGGGATGGGGTGGGGTGGTATTCATTTATTCCTGTCACATAAATTTCCCTTTCCTAACTGATGTATTTATTTGGCTTAAGTATAAAATCTGTTAACCCCAGTAGCCTTTGTAAGAAAGACAACCATTTCACAAAGAAAATTATACTGAAGACATTTACTTCCATATGTTATTTTCCAAGCCGATATGCACTACACACAAGATTATATTTGGTCTACTATGATCTTCCAGGTCTATTTGATCTACTTTATCATGGATTACTTAGTGGGATGGCCTTTGCTATAAGGAGCAAAGGAAATGGCTTGAGCATATGATTCTTGATCTTGACTTCACAAGTTAAACTCCGGTAATATTCTTTGTTGGTTTGTAACATTTATTAATACTTGCTTCTTAGAAAGTAGTTTTCTTTTCTTTCTTTCTTTTTTTTTTAATTTTTGTACAAATTACAAAAAAAGTAAATATAAGGCAGACATCAGATGAAATCTCATCCTTTTGAGATTCAAATAGAAATGCCTCCCATCCCAAAAGTCATTGGGAAAATTCCTCCCAGTACTCAGGATGACAGATTATTGTGAGACATTTATATTGAAAAATAATATTTGATGTTACCAAAAAGGAATAAGTGTTTTTTGTTGCTTTGTTTTTATTTTAAACATCTATGTAAAAAACTGTGTATGTAACAATTAAAGCATATATCAACAAAGATGACCTGTTTAGATGGTAATAGGCTGTTAATAAAATCATAGAGTAGAAAAGAGCTACTGAATGGGGAAGTCAAATTTGAAGAGATGCCAGAAAATATAGCTGACATGAGAATAAGAGAAAAGAAAGTATGACTTAGACACACCTGAAGTATCACAACTAAGAACAGTGGATTTTCGAGTAGTGAATGTTTCACATTTTATTCATTTTTGTAGTGTACAAATTAGGCTAGAAATTTTGTTTTTGCTACTGACTAAGATCCTAATGAAAGCAGTTAGATTATGTAAAGTGACTAAATAGTTTATGCACATATCTTTTCATGCCATAGTTAAATCCCCCAAGCAAGACATGACAGGTAGACAGAGATTCCAGTGGGAGAAATTACACACGATTCTTTCAGAGGTGCATCTGTAAGGTAAGACATTTGCACATGAGAATACAACAAATTCAGTATTGAAATAGAGAAGGAAACCAGTAGACCAGCAGTGACATTAAGCTAAACATTGGCTTAATAAATGTGAGATTATGGCACTACATATCATACAACTTCTAGTTTGTCATTTCCAAAATATTATTATACTCATTATTTTATTTATATTTTAAAACATTTTATGAAATATACTTATGATTATATATTTTATCTTTTGTCACTGGCCTGTAGTTTTAGCATTGTGCTCATGTTGAGTTACTAAATCATGTTCTACTTTTTTGTGACCCAGTGGATTGTAACCTACCAGGCTCCTCTATCCATAAGGTTTTTCCAGCAAGAATACTGAAATGGGTTGCCATTTCTTCCTCCAGGGAATATTCCTGACCCAAGAATCTAACCCGGATCTCCTGCATCACCTGCGTTGGCAGGTGGGTTCTTTACCACTGAGCCACCATAGTAATAGTAAGTACTTCTGTTTGCAGCTATAGAATTCCAGTTGTAACATCTACTAACATCAAGAAAGCTTTTAGGGCTCCAAATCAATTTATTTGATTCAATTCAGATATCACACAAAATAAATCTATTATATGTGAATAGTGAGCCAATTATAGCAAGAAACTTGTTAAAACATATGAAGTCTTAAGAATTGGTACTTAAAAGAAAAATAAAAATACAAATGTATTAAAATAGCAACAAAGGATGATACCATCTTGCATAAGTGAAGAATAAAAAAATCTACTGGTACCTTTTGAATAATATGCTTAACAGAAATAAACAGAACTTGTAAAGATATACTATTTTTATATTCATGAACCTTTGAAATGACTAAACAGAAACTAAGGGAAAATCATAGATATTTTACGTAAGATAATTATTATACTATGTAGGTCATTTTAAAATAATAATATCGTCTTTGTTTCATAAAAAGTGGCCTTGTACTTTCACAAAACAAATACATGAAATTTCATTTTTGTACCTGATTTGTGAACAAATTTGTCCCATAAAAGTTCCCTTACCCATGAAGCTTATTTATGGAAATCCTAAATAAAAAGTATTTTTCAATCCTAAAGAAAACAGTCACGATGCTTATCAAAATATTTTATAAACAATCAAAGTATAAGAAATATACATTTAGATATGAAAAGATACATCTTTATTCTCTTCATATCCCCTTGCACACAAAAGAATGGGTATTTTTAATGGTTCAGGGAGGAAAAGGAATATTGTTTTACCATTAACTCAACCCTAAAATGTCCACTTGAGGNGTATAAGAAATATACATTTAGATATGAAAAGATACATCTTTATTCTCTTCATATCCCCTTGCACACAAAAGAATGGGTATTTTTAATGGTTCAGGGAGGAAAAGGAATATTGTTTTACCATTAACTCAACCCTAAAATGTCCATTTGAGGAATAGGGACAACAGATAATAAGGAAGAGCACTAAGAACCAACTTAGAGTCACCTTTAGTTTGATTTGAATTTAAGAGGATAGCAATGAAGAAGCTGTGGAGCAAGTGGGAATAGAAACACTTTGAATACACAAACTTTATATGGGTGCCAGATAAAAGTGTTTAAAATGTGGCTGATTGAGTGCATATTAGTGAGATTTCATATATTTGATGGAAGGCTGAAATTGGAGCAAGAATTAAACTACAGCAGTAGCAACAACAATATGTGCCTTGGTTGGTTGTAAATTCAAGAATATACAAAAATTATGGTTTAAAAATACCTTCGTTCTGTCCAAACATATTGTAAACCAAACTTGTTAGCTTCTTAGTCCCTCATGGAAATTTGTGAAAATTGATGTTTTATTTATATATTCATTAAAAGCAGTTATTGCTGTCACCTCCTCACCAAAATCAAAGAATCATACAAACTTATCCTTAATTACCAACAAATGTGTTCACTAATGTTATACTTCTTTTGCAAACTTTGTTAGCAACCTACGGTAGGAAAGAAAATGTTTTTTATTTTCTTTTTATTTTTTTTAAATTTTATTTTTACACAATACTGTATTGGTTTTGCCATACGTTGACATGAATCATCTACAAGTGTACACAAGCTCCCAATCCTGAAAACCCCCTCCCACCTCTCACCCCATATCGTCTCTCTGAATCATCCCCGTGCACCAGTCCCAAGCATGCTGTATCCTGTATTGAACATAAACTGGCGCTTCGTTTCTTACATGATAGTATACATGTTTCAATGCCATTCTCCCAAATCATCCCACCCGCTCCCTCTCCCTCAGAGGCCAAAAGTCCATTATATACATCTNATCCTCTCACTACCAAATGTTACTCTTTTACTAATCAACTCCAGGCTAGGTCTCACACTGATTAGTGATTCTAAAGATGTTACCACTTAACCAGTAAAGAAAGCACAGTTCTGGGTAAACTTTTTTCCATATAAGGCAATGAGAAGAAGTTCAACATGAGAACTTGGTAGAATGAAAAACAATAATTCCTAAGGAAGATAACTAAAGTCCTTAAATAGTTGCAATTTCTATTTATCAGTCTATTAAAAATATAAAATATCATATTATCAGTCAGTTAGGTGCTGCTCTTATGGATGCAGTGAAAGCTAACAAATTAGGACTAATAATCCATTATGCAAATGAAGAATAAATAATCCATTCCACAAAAGTGCTGGTTCAGTGATCTGATCCACATCAATCTGGCCAACAGTCAAATGGGGAAAATGGATATTTGATTAGTATTAAGAAAAACACATCATATTGCAAAGCAAGATTTTAAAGAGGATGAGTTGGTGAATATAGCTCAGTAGAGGACAAATCTATTCTTACAGTCTTTATAAAGTTAATTCTTGAATCTTATATGTTTGGAATTCTTTAGGGATATAATCTGACTTCAGACCAGAAGCAGAGCCTTCTGCTCCATACAGCAACATAGTTGTAGGGATTCGTTAAGAGCTTAACTCTGGAACTGCCAGGTGCAGACCCAGATAATTATGTTCTTACTGGCTTACCTAAAGAAAAAGGAAAGAGTTCCCTCAAGATGGACAGCATCTTCCAATGTCTATTAAAGAAAGTCTGATTTGTAGTATCTGAGTCATTAAAATAGCAATCTCTTTCTCTCTTCAAAGGAGATAATGAGAGTAGAAAAAGAGGTAATAATTCTCCTCCTCTTCATTCCTCTGAGTTGTGCAGTGCATCCTCAGTTGTGTTGACTGTTTTCTCACCAGGCTTCTCAGTCCATGGAGTTTTCCAGGCAAGAAAATTGAAATGGGCTGCCATTTTCTCCTTCAGGGCAATCTTCCCAATCCAGGCATTAAACCCGTGTCTCTGACATCTCCTGAATTGACAGGGAGATTCTTTACCACTAGTGCTACCTGAGAAGACGACNACCTGGTATTCCCATCTCTTTCAAAATTTTCCACAGTTTATTGTGATTCACACAGTCAAAGGCTTTGACATAGTCAATAAAGCAGAAATAGATGTTTTTCTTGGAACTCTCTTGCTTTTTCTATGACCCAGCAGATGTTGACAATTTGATCTCTGGTTCCTTTGCCTTTTCTAAAACCAGCTTGAACATCAGGGAGTTCACAGTTCACGTATTGCTGAAGAAGTGAGTAATAATAACATGTGGGCTTCCCAGGTGGCACCACTGGTAAAGAACCTGCTTGCCAGTGCAGGAGATGTAAGAGATGAGAGTTTGATCCCTGGTTTGGGAAGATCCTCTGGAGGAAGGCATGACAATCCACTCCAGTATTCTTTCCTGGAGAATCCCATGGACAGAGGAACCTCATGGGCTATATCCATAGGGTCACAGTGTCCAACATGACTGAAGCAACTTAGCAGCATAATAACATATATCCATCATTACAGTACTGTAGAGAGTATTTTCACTGCCCTAACAATCCCCTATTCATCCCTTCCAGGCATCCATCCCTGGCAACCAGTCATCTTTTTATTGTTTTCATAGTTTACCTTTTCCAGAATTTCATATAGTTGGAATCATACAGTATGTAATCTCTTCAGATCAGCTTCTTGGTAATACGTGATTAAGATTCCTCCATGTCTTCTCATGACTTATTAGGTCATTTCTTTTTCACATAGAATAGCATTTTACAGTATGGTTGTACCACTGTTTATTCATCCATTCACCCACTAAAATCCATTGTGATTGCTTCCAAGTTTTTGTAATTATGAATAAAGCTGGTGATAAGCACCCAAGTTTAGAGTTTCACATGGATGTAAGTTTTCACAAGCCATACATTTTAAATCAACTTGACAAAATAGCTTGTCATCAAAATACATAAATATATTATTATTAACTTGTTTGTATAATAGGCTTAAAGTTGGGTCATAAAGGACCAAGGAGAAATGTAAAGGAAATGCATAAGTGATTAAATCATCATTCCTTAGAGAATATATGAAGCTACTTGCTTATTTCAAAGAATAAGTAACAACCTGAAACTCATTTACCATCAATATGAACTAACCATGTCTTATTCACTGAATTTTATTTGTTCTCCTATTTTCAAAGCCCCTAAAGGCACATTATATACAAGTAAATGTTTAGGTGATTGTCATGGTAATTAATAACAAAGAAAAGAAAACTTTATTCTAGAGATGATAGTCTCACATAGCTTTGCATTAGTTTTCCTGGATGTGTAAAAGTCTCTATGATTTGGCAGTTTAAAACAATACATATGTGTTATCTTACACTTTCTGAGGATCAGAAATCCAGGCACAGATTAGCTAGTTAGTTCTTCTGCTTAGTGTTTCACAGGCTGCAGAGCCTCAGCCAAGGCTAGTCTCTCATTTACAGGCAGGATTAGGAATCTAGCAACTCCATTTCTGAATACATGTCCAAAGAGAATGAAAAGGGCTAATGAAGGGATGCATGTACTCCCAAGTGTACTAGAGCTTTAAGCTCTTTTTACAATAAATAAGACATGGCAACAATCTAAGTGCCCATCAATAGATGAATAGAGAAAGATTGTGTGGTTCATATATATATATACAAAAATATATACACACAGTGGAATATTACTCAACCACGAGAAAGGAAACCTTACCATTTGTGACATGAATGGATCTAATGATATTACGCTAAGTGTGATGTCAGATATAGAAGAACAAATACTTAATGATATCACTTATACATGGAATCTGAAGAGCCAAACTCATACAAACAGAAAGTAAAATATTAATTTCAAAGGGTTGGGTGATAGAAAAAATGTTGTTTCAGGTAAAAACTTGAAAGGAGTAGTAAATAAGTCCTAGAGAGCTAATGCTCAGTAAGGTGAATATAGACAATATTATATTATAATCATCAAACTTGCTAAAATACTAAATTTTAATTATTCCAATGACAATTACATGATGTGATAGAAATGCTTAAGTATAGCTACAATGACAATCATATTACAATATGCTAAGTTGCTTCAGTCATGTCTGACTCTGTGAGATGCAATGGACTGCAGTCTGCCAAGTTTCTCTGTCCATGGGATTCTCCAGGTGAGAATATTGGAGTGGGTTGCCATTTCCTTCTCCAGGGGATATTCCTGACCCAGGGATAGAATCTGCATCTCTTATGTCTCCTGCATTGGCAGGTGGGTTCTTTACCACTAGCACCATCTGGGAATAACATTACAATATATGAATGTACCAAATCAATATCTTTTCACGTTAAATTTACACATTATATGTCAAATACACTTCAACAGAGGTTGGGCAAGGGATGGATACACTTCCCTGGTCTTTGTTTTTATTCAGGTCCTTGTAATTAGATGATTCCTGGAAGCTTCTTCTTAAAAGCCAGATATGAAGGAGGCAATCTTTAGATTGTGTCTGATCACAAGACAGAGTTTTACAAAACATAATGTAATAATGGGAATTAAGTCTTGTCACCCTTGAAATATTTCACATTTAGAAGCAAGCCATAGGCCTTGACCACACTCAAGGAAATAACATGATACAAGTGGGTGAACACAAGCAGGTGGGGATCAAGGGAGTCCCCACATAAACTGCCTCCCATTCAGAGCCTAACTTAACCAAGCACTGGTAGGAAATGAACAAAACATAGAGAGAAAGACTAGCATTAAGGTTCCGTCTTCTAGAAAGACATATACATAGTTTCTTACTTTAAAAGTTTGAATCTCATTATTTATTGACATAGAATGGAAGAAAAGTTATATGTCAAATCAAAGGCTATCTTTTGATGAATAATCATAAAAATGAAAGCTAAAAAAGTTGTTCGAATAGACTAAACTTCAAACGCAGAAGTAATCTCTCACATATGTGGAAGACATAAATGGTAAAATAAAATGCTATAACTACAACTAACTAGTTTTTGAACATACCAACCAATTTAGCTTTCTTAATGCATATACTATTTCCTTTTATTTTAAAAGAATGGCATATGAATGGAACAAGATATTAAAGTAAATTTTAATAAAGAAATGAAAGTGGCACACTTTTCAGAATAATAAATTTTAATAAAGAACTAGGACAATGGCACAAAATATTTCATAATAATAAATTTTAAACAACTTCTTTCCTAATTCTAAAATTGGACTCCAGAAATGCCCTTCTCTAAGTTTCAAATAGAAGTATTGCCTTTATCCATATAAGCAAATTGGGTTTTCCATTTTTAATTCAAAGTTCACAGCAGGTATTATATCTAAATTCATTGCTGAATGAAAAATATACCCAGTTAAGATCATCTTTTCCATCTCTTAAGTTTGTTAACTTTGAAATTTTTTAAATAAAATATAAATCCTCTATTTGAAGAAAAAATAAAACACATAAACTTTTTTTTTTTCTATTAACTGTCCTGTTCTATTGCTTCCAAAAAAAAAACAATCTTTTAAAAAATAAAACCGGGAAATTTTAGTTTTGAAAAAAAAATTAGATTAGCCCTTTCTAATAAACTCATGCAGATTAATGAATAAAGAAAACATGTAAGAATTTGTTTTGAATAGCTCAATTCTGTTTAAAAGGCTAGCCTTGGCTTCCAACATTTGGTTTCACTCATGTGGCCTATTTAAGCTGTCCTTTACCATATTTTATCTTCTTCTCTGCTTTTTCCTTCTTCAACCCTTTTTTTTTCCCCCTTTCTTTGCTTTTATTCAGTGTCTTATTGCTTCCCAACAGGGACCGCTTGGATTTCTTTCAGTACTTTCCTTAGTTTCTAAATATCCTCTCACTACCAAATGTCACTCTTTTACTAATCAACTCCAGGCTATGTCTCACACTGATTAGTGCTTCTAAAGATGTTACCACTTAACCAGTAAAGAAAGCACAGTTCAGGGTAAACTTTTTTCCGTATAAGGCAATGAGAAGAAGTTCAACATGAGAACTTGGTAGAATGAAAAACAATAATACCTAAGGAAGATAACAAGTCCTTAAATAGTTGCAATTTCTATTTATCAGTCTTTTAAAAATATAAAATATCATATTATCAGTCAGTTAGGTGCTGCTCTTATGGATGCAGCACCTAACTTATGTTAGCTTTCACTAAAGCTAACAAATTAGGACTAATAATCCATTATGCAAATGAAGAATTAATAATCCATTCCACAAAAGTGCTGGTTCAGTGATCTGATCCACATCAATCTGGCCAACAGTCAAATGGGGAAAATGGATATTTGATTAGCATTAAGAAAAACACATCATATTGCAAAGCAAGATTTTAAAGAGGATGAGTTGCTGAATATAGCTCAGTAGAGGACAAATCTATTCTTACAGTCTTTATAAAGTTAATTCTTGAATCTTATATGTTTGGAATTCTTTAGGGATATAATCTGACTTCAGACCAGAAGCAGAGCCTTCTGCTCCATACAGCAACATAGTTGTAGGGATTCGTTAAGAGCTTAACTCTGGAGCTGCCAGGTACAGACCCAGATAATTATGTTCTTACTGGCTTACCTAAAGAAAAAGGAAAGAGTTCCCTCAAGATGGACAGCATCTTCCAATGTCTATTAAAGAAAGTCTGATTTGTAGTATCTGAGTCATTAAAATAGCAATCTCTTTCTCTCTTCAAAGGAGATAATGAGAGTAGAAAAAGAGGTAATAATTCTCCTCCTCTTCATTCCTCTGAGTTGTGCAGTGCATCCTCAGTTGTGTTGACTGTTTTCTCACCAGGCTTCTCAGTCCATGGAGTTTTCCAGGCAAGAAAATTGAAATGGGCTGCCATTTTCTCCTTCAGGGCAATCTTCCCAATCCAGGCATTAAACCCGTGTCTCTGACATCTCCTGAATTGACAGGGAGATTCTTTACCACTAGTGCTACCTGAGAAGACGACAAAAGTTTAAGCAGAAATAACTCCTTGCCCAGAGGTTGAGATATAAGGTAAAGGCAGGGAATATTTCTTATTACCTATAATGCAAAGCAATATTTTCCACCATTCTGGTCCAAGGGAGCAAGAGCAATGAATCCTGGCACTACTTCATAGACACAAGTCATCTCAACTTGAAATTATACATTTAGAACCAGATAACTCTAAAACAAAATGTATGGCACTTTAAGCTCTCTTTGTTTCTCAAACTTTTTAAATTGAACACAACTCCTGTCACACCAAGACAAAATTGTTGACATTGTATCAGGTTGCAAAAATAATTTTTATGTTGATGGCTTTCATGATAGTCTAGTATATATTCAGCATGTGTCAGTGAATACAGGGTGAATACATGGNCACATTTAGAACCAGATAACTCTAAAACAAAATGTATGGCACTTTAAGCTCTCTTTGTTTCTCAGACTTTTTAAATTGAACACAACTCCTGTCACACCAGGACAAAATTGTTGACATTGTATCAGGTTGCAAAAATAATTATGTTGATGGCTTTCATGATAGTCTAGTATATATTCAGCATGTGTCAGTGAATACAGGGTGAATACATGGCTCGGGTAAACATTTGAAAATTCGTACGTTGAATAGTGTGCCTCTGTAAGCTCTGTGTGTTTTGTTGTGTTATTTACTTATTTATCTATTATTTTGCCTCATGGTGCTGAACATATATGATTCTTACCTCTCTTTTCACTTTTGCCATGTATTAGATAAAAAAAAACTCAATCGAAGATCCGCTCTTCCAAGAGCTCTGAACTATACTAAAGATCAATTTACTCAAACTGGTTTTGTTCTATACTACTGCAAATTTTCTCCATAAATGCTTTCAATAAATTTACTGAGATGACCCTTATTACTCTGATAATTTTTATAAACCTAAACTTTGATGCAGTGTAGTTTTTAACTGTTGTTTCATTCAATTTCACTTTCAGCACATGGTTACATTTCTGATGTAAAATCTCACAGAGAATTTCAAAAGAACAAAAAGAGTCCAAATATATGCTTTAAATTCCCTTAAATATCAGTTTTAGGAACAAATATTATATGTTCCTTAAAAAAAATAACATTTTAATTTTTTTTAATTTTCATCAATACTTCAATTTAACTAAGAACATAAGAGAAAGTTTTATGAGATATATTTCTCATTAATTTTGACTAAGAAAATTATTAGTTTGCATTCCCACCAACAGTGTAAGAGGGTTCCCTTTTCTCCACATCCTCTCCAGCACTTATTGTTTGTAGATTTTTGGATCGCAGCCATTCTGACTGGTGTGAAGTGGTACCTCATTGTGGTGTTAATTTGCATTTCTCTGATAAACTCAAAATGGATAAATTACTTAAATGTAAGACTGGAAACTACAAAACCCTTAAAAGAAAACACAGGCAGAACACTCGATGACATAAATCAAAGCAAGATCTTAGAGTAACGGGAATAAAAACAAAAGTAAATAAGTGTGACCAGATTAAAACTAAAAGCTTTTTCTCAGCAAAAAATATATTAAGCAAGGTGAAAGGACAGCCATCAGAATGGGAGAAAATAATAGCAAATGAAACAACTGTCAAAGGATTAATTTCCAAAATATACAAGTATCTCATACAACTCAATGCCAGAAACACAAACAACCAAATCAAAAAGTGGGAAAAAGACATAAACAGAAATTTCTCCAAAGAATACATACAGATCGCTAACAAACATATGAAAAGATGCTCAATATTGCTCATTATTAGAGAAATGCAAATCAAAATTACAATGATATATCACCTCACACCAGTCAGAATGGCCATTATCAAAAAGTCTGCAAACAATAAATGCTAGAGAGGTTGTCGAGGAAAGGGAATGCTCTTGCACTGTTGGTGTGAATGTAAATGGATATACACTATGAAAGAAGGTATGGAGATTCATTAAAAACTAGGAACAAAACCACCATATGACCCAACAATCCCACACCTAGGCATATACCATGAGGAAAACAAGATTGGAAAAGACACATGTATTACATTTTTCATTTTTCATTGTAGCACTATTTACAATAGCTACAACATGAAAGTTACCTAGATGGCTATCAACAGATGAATGGATAAAGAAGTTATGGTACATATTCACAATGAAATATTACTCAGCCTTAAAAAGGAAAGCACTTGAGTCAGTTCTGATGAGGTGGATGAACCTAGAACCTATTATACAGAATTAAGTAAGTTAGAGGAGAAAAATAAATGTCATATTCTAATGCAAAGAAAGGCAATGCCAAAGAATGCTCAAACTACCTGACAATTGCACTCATCTCACACGCTAGTAAAGTAATGCTCAAAATTATCCAAGCCAGGCTTCAGCACTACATGAACCATGAACTTCCAGATGTTCAAGCTGGTTTTAGAAAAGGCAAAGGAACCAGAGATCAAATTGTCAACATCCACTGGATCATAGAAAAAGCAAGAGAGTTCCCGAAAAATATCTATTTCTGCTTTATTGACTATGCCAAAGCCTTTGACTGTGTGGATCACAATAAACTGTAGAAAACTCTGAAAGAGATGGGAATACCAGACCACCTGACCTGCCTCTTAAGAAACCTATATGCAGGTCAGGAAGCAACAGTTAGAACTTGACATGGAACAACAGACTGGTTCCAAATAGGAAAAGGAGTATATCAAGGCTGTATATTGTCAACCTGCTTATTCAACTTATATGCAGAGTACATCATGAGAAACGCTGGGATGGAAGAAGCANTGTTAATTTGCATTTCTCTGATAAACTCAAAATGGATAAATTACTTAAATGTAAGACTGGAAACTACAAAACCCTTAAAAGAAAACACAGGCAGAACACTCGATGACATAAATCAAAGCAAGATCTTAGAGTAACGGGAATAAAAACAAAAGTAAATAAGTGTGACCAGATTAAAACTAAAAGCTTTTTCTCAGCAAAAAATATATTAAGCAAGGTGAAAGGACAACCATCAGAATGGGAGAAAATAATAGCAAATGAAACAACTGTCAAAGGATTAATTTCCAAAATATACAAGTATCTCATACAACTCAATGCCAGAAACACAAACAACCAAATCAAAAAGTGGGAAAAAGACATAAACAGAAATTTCTCCAAAGAATACATACAGATCGCTAACAAACATATGAAAAGATGCTCAATATTGCTCATTATTAGAGAAATGCAAATCAAAATTACAATGATATATCACCTCACACCAGTCAGAATGGCCATTATCAAAAAGTCTGCAAACAATAAATGCTAGAGAGGTTGTCGAGGAAAGGGAATGCTCTTGCACTGTTGGTGTGAATGTAAATGGATATACACTATGAAAGAAGGTATGGAGATTCATTAAAAACTAGGAACAAAACCACCATATGACCCAACAATCCCACACCTAGGCATATACCATGAGGAAAACAAGATTGGAAAAGACACATGTATTACATTTTTCATTTTTCATTGTAGCACTATTTACAATAGCTACAACATGAAAGTTACCTAGATGGCTATCAACAGATGAATGGATAAAGAAGTTATGGTACATATTCACAATGAAATATTACTCAGCCTTAAAAAGGAAAGCACTTGAGTCAGTTCTGATGAGGTGGATGAACCTAGAACCTATTATACAGAATTAAGTAAGTTAGAGGAGAAAAATAAATGTCATATTCTAATGCAAAGAAAGGCAATGCCAAAGAATGCTCAAACTACCTGACAATTGCACTCATCTCACACGCTAGTAAAGTAATGCTCAAAATTATCCAAGCCAGGCTTCAGCACTACATGAACCATG
>SJYW01003994.1:0-16575 GCA_006410735.1 Raphicerus campestris | reverse complement strand
CAAATTCTGAATTTTTTTCTTAGTAACATATTGATTATAATACTACACATTTCAAATAAAGGGAAAAAATAGCTGTGACTTAAACCAAGTTGGGTCTCACATTAGAATTTTCTCTCATTGTTTTTCCCTTTTTCTATTAGAAGATTATTCTTAAATCTGATCTCTGAATTTCTTAGTGTAAAACAAATAGCTGACTCATTAGGGGAGAAAAGAAAAGAGTTTTTAACCTGTCACTTAAATATCAAACTAACTCACTTCAGATGTTCTGAAAAAGAAATGTGCTGTCAATATTTGTGAGCATAAGAGGGAAGGAAGGTTCACACTTATGAATCTAAGACATGTCAAAATCTCAAAGCTTAGTGCTTTTGACTTACGGCTTTGATTTATGAGCCTCACAAAAGTCTACAATCTAGAGATAATTCTCATCTGAAAATATAAAACTTTCAGAAATTTCATTTTTAATTAATAAGACTCAGAATTGAGGTTATCTTCATTAATGCTAAGATGTACTTGTTTTTTGTATTTTAATAGTTCTAAATCTGAGTAGAATTTCATAATCAATGGGATCTTTGACTTCTCTCTACCAAACATCAGTCACAAAGTAATTTTCTTTGCATGAGCATGTGTGAATATTAAAAACCCAGCATCACATAGCAGAANGTATTTTAATAGTTCTAAATCTGAGTAGAATTTCATAATCAATGGGATCTTTGACTTCTCTCTACCAAACATCAGTCACAAAGTAATTTTCTTTGCATGAGCATGTGTGAATATTAAAAACCCAGCATCACATAGCAGAATGGGTATCAGGATCTGCAATAAAAAACCTTGAGACAATATTGGAGGTTTTCTTTTTTAACCCTGAGCCCCAGTGGCTGTAGAAAGGGGTAGAAGCAGAGATAACCAAGCATGCTTCACTGCATTTCCTGCCTGGTGGCAGCCGAGAGTGTGCCAGCTCTACAGAACTGCAAAGAAGGATAGTTTATGAGCTCAGCACCACTGACTTTTAATCTGTTTTCAGATTCTTTGTGAACTGTATCACCAAATGGTTCTTGACAGCACATGGGCAAATTGTTTGGAAAATATAGATAGATAATGAAGAATTGAGGTGGAAATGATTCAGAAGAGGTGGGCCCATGGATAGAAATTTTAGGAATGAAACATCTATTTTTCTGCTACTTCCTTTTATGTACTTTCAAGAGTGTTAAATAATAAGCATCTATATACCTAGGGATTAAACCCAAGTCTCCAGCATTGCAGATGGATTCTTTACCAGCTGAGCTACAAAGGAAGCCCAAGAACACTGGAGTGGGTAGTCTATCCCTTCTCCAGCAGATGTGCCCAACCCAGGAATCAAACTGGGATCTCCTGCACTGCAGGTGGATTCTTTACCAACTGAGCTATCAGGGAAGCCCATCCATGTATCAGTAAGTCTAACTGAGCTCTTTAAATAAACATAATATTTTAGAAAATACTTAAATAATTGGAAATGAAGTGTGAAAGTGTTAGTTGCTCAGTTGTGTCTCTTTTCAACCCCAAGGACTATAGCCTGCTGGGCTCCTCTGTCCACGTAATTCTCCAGGCAAAATACTGGAGTGGGTAGACATTCCCTTCTCCAGGGGCTTTTCCTGACCTGGGGATTGGACCTGGGTCTCCTGCATTGCAGGTTGATTCTTTACCATCTAAGCCACCAGGGGAGACCCAAATAATATGATTAAATAGATAATAGTAAGTATTGGTTAATAGTTCACTGGTTAGGTTATTTTAATTCTAAGTTGTACATAAAGTGTATATCACCCAATAAATGACCTCTTTGACAATGAAATATGCAGATATAAAAGTAATACTGTAGCAAGAAGGTTTATCCAGGAGAATTCTAGGTAAATTTATGTGATTAGCTAAATACAATCCATTAACTTATTACTGTCACTAAGCCTTACTTTCTCTTCAAATACATTTTAAATTGATGGGAACCAAGCAAACACATCTAGCATAAAGAGACAGTTAAACTCCATGAATTCCTAAACACATTCATATACATACCAAAAGATAAAAATAAGAACAGTGACAACAGTATTTGTCTCCAGGGAAGGGAAGAGGAAGGCTGGAGGCAAGAGGTAGCAGGAATCATTTCACCATTGTTTTCCATCTTCTGTGCCTTTTAAGGGCTTCCTAGGTGGCTCAAGTGGTGATGAATCTACCTGCCACAGGAGATGCGGTTCAATCCCTGGGTTGGGAAGATCCCCTGGAGGAAAAATGGCAACCCATCCCAGTATTCTTGCCTGGGAAATTCCAGGGACAGAGCAGCCTGGTGGGTTACAGTCCATAGGGTCACACAGAGTCAGACACAGCTGAGCACGCTCACAGTTAATAGTTCTGTACTCATCCTATTCAATATATAAGAAAAGATGTTAAGAATGTTTTTCAATAAAAAGTTATCATTTAGAAGAACACTGTTTTACCATTTAGAAGATATCAATCATTGAAACGGTAGATGTTAAGAGTTAAAAGAGCCTCCAATGACCATCCTGTAACAATATTCTCAAAGATGGAGCTGAGTTTTTAGGACTTCAAGTACAATATATAGAGGAAAAGAAAAAGGAATTCCATATGGAGAGTTTTAATTTTAGATGACTTCTCTTGTCAGCTTCATTTCTATTTCTCCTCTTCTTTGAAATTCTGTAAAGGGTTGAGGGTGGAGAGAGAATTGTCTGTGCTTTCATTTTAAAAAAAGTCATTTCATACTGAAATCTTCTTCTGAGCCACTTCAGATATTTCAGAACAGAAATTTACTTTCAATAACTAGGAAGTGTTTTCTGAGTATGTCTCTTTTACATAAGAAAGGCCAAATGAGATATACCCATGCATCCCTCATTTGAGATATACCAATGCATCCCTCATTTTGCTTCCTTCCCAAGCCTCTCTCCAAAATACTACAACACTCAAATCAACTTATCGTTCTCCCTATCCTCTCAAAGACTCTTTCAGCTAAGCTAAGAAAAAGTAAGATTTGATATGACATTTATGTAAATTTAGGATCTAGCCTGCTACCAAGAAGTACTAATAGCCTTGATTACCATATTAGATTCTACAGCAAGTGGCCAAATGCCTTATCTTAGGTGGAGGGCACATTAGCAACAATACAAGAAGTATAACTCAAGTTAACTACTCAGTTACTATCAAGTTAGTGCATGTATATGCTACGCCTAGAAGGAAAATGGCCATCTTAAGTTGCAACACTGGAGCTAAATAAATAGGTTCCATGTATGCATATATGTACACATGCTTGATACAGCAAATAGAGGTTTCTGTGGACTATTTTCATTGAGTCTCAATTTCCCACAACTGGAAGAAGGCTCTTAGTCATCTCAACAAGCTGTTAGCAGACTAGATTTTCTACTGTGCAAGGAGTAGAGGGCAGCAGGGAACACAGATCCTGAAATAATGAGAAAATTGAGTTGAAACAGACATACAACAACCTCCTGTTATAGTAAACAACTTTCATAAGACTTGACTTTCCTCTCTGATGAAATGTGAAATAGCATTTCCTGTATCTTAATTCAATCTGCTTAATAAAATGTCTCAAAGAATTACCTCATCTGTAACTGTTCAGAATTTAAGGCAAACCCATTTAACTCTGGAGATACACTCTTTGAAATTAGGTCCAGTGGCCTCAGTAATATCTCCCTATTCTCAGACCCGGCCAGCATGGGCACATGGGAATGCACCATGTCTTCTTATACTCCACCTGGAAGCCTCATCGCACCATCTGAGGGTCCAAGAAAAGAGGCCGCCAAGGGTGGAAGCCAAGTTACAGTGGTCCCTTTGATGGAAAAAAGCAATGGGGCTGCTGCTGCTAAGTTGCTTCAGTCGTGTCCATCTCTGTGCGACCCCATAGATGGCAGCCCACCAGGCTCTTCCATCCCTGGGATTCTCTAGGCAAGAATACTGGAGTGGGTTGCCATTTCCTTCTCCAATGCATGCACGTATGCCAAGTCGCTTCAGTTGTGTCTGACTCTGTTGACCCCATAGGTAGCAGCCCATCAGGCTCCTGTGTTCACAGGATTCTCCAGGCAAGAATACTAGAGTGGGTTGCCATTTCCTTCTCCAAGCAATGGAGAGGATGACTGGAAATCCCACTGATTTGCCTTTGAAGGTACTATTCTAAATCTCCCTTTGATTTTACATGAAGCCAATTATCAGAGAAGGGCTTCCCTGGTGGCTCACCAGGTAAAGAATCTGCCTGCAATGCAGGAGTCCCAGGAGACGCAGCTTCGATCCCTGGATTGGGAATATGTCCCAGAGGAGGGCATGGCAGCCCACTCCAGTATTTCTGCCTGGAGAATCCTATGGATGAAGAAGCCTGGCAGGCTATAGTCCATAGGGTCTCAACAAGTTGGACATGACTGAAATGATTGAGCACAATTATCAGAGGATTCATTTCAAAGTAAATAATGAAACTAAATTGCAAAAACTTAAATTGCCTATGATGACCACTTCCCCTGTCCCCATGGTGGCATCTTCCCACAGGGAGGCTCAATGCATAAACTCTAGGTGAACTCCTTCAGTAATGCATCTTGTGCTAAGCTCAAAACTTATCAGAGAAAGAGATAAGAAATGCTTTCCTTTAAAGGACCTCTCTCTTTTTTTTGGCTCCTCTCAGGACAACTCCCACCCCCAAACTCACATGCACAATGCAGATGGCACCTGCTCTGCTGGCTTTCCTGAGACTGGACAGAGAAAAGCCACAATAGTGATGGCCCGCCTCCAGGTTTCTGTAATTCCAGGTTACTAATTGATTACATGGCCATATCTGCCCATCTTCTGGTGAAACCAAAGTCATCTATTTCATGTTCTGAATAAAATTTTAGTGATCACTCGAATTCTGTTTACATTCAGTCCCTAAATCTGTCTGAACCACCTTGCCAAGCTCCTTAATTAGTAAAAGAAACCATGATGGGAGTGCAAATCTTCTGTTCTGTACCCCTTCCCATCCTATCTCAACTTATTTTATGCATCTTAAGCTAATGAGCATTATCCATTCCAGGCTTAATACCGTCCCCCGTTCTATTTTTTTCTGTGTACACGCTTGGCAATCAGTTTGTGGTCTGTTAATCAATACACAACACAAAAGCCATGAAAAGGACCGAATCTATAGCAACACTCGTCAAGGGAGGCAAGCCTACTTCACTATATGAGTCTCTGAGCAAGATGTTTGGGGTTTGGGGAAATCTATTCAGAAGTCTAGTTTAATCACCAAAAATTAAGCCTCCCAAGCTTCATCAGGAAAATAAATTAAAGTGTATTNAGGGTCTCAACAAGTTGGACATGACTGAAATGATTGAGCACAATTATCAGAGGATTCATTTCAAAGTAAATAATGAAACTAAATTGCAAAAACTTAAATTGCCTATGATGACCACTTCCCCTGTCCCCATGGTGGCATCTTCCCACAGGGAGGCTCAATGCATAAACTCTAGGTGAACTCCTTCAGTAATGCATCTTGTGCTAAGCTCAAAACTTATCAGAGAAAGAGATAAGAAATGCTTTCCTTTAAAGGACCTCTCTCTTTTTTTTGGCTCCTCTCAGGACAACTCCCACCCCCAAACTCACATGCACAATGCAGATGGCACCTGCTCTGCTGGCTTTCCTGAGACTGGACAGAGAAAAGCCACAATAGTGATGGCCCGCCTCCAGGTTTCTGTAATTCCAGGTTACTAATTGATTACATGGCCATATCTGCCCATCTTCTGGTGAAACCAAAGTCATCTATTTCATGTTCTGAATAAAATTTTAGTGATCACTCGAATTCTGTTTACATTCAGTCCCTAAATCTGTCTGAACCACCTTGCCAAGCTCCTTAATTAGTAAAAGAAACCATGATGGGAGTGCAAATCTTCTGTTCTGTACCCCTTCCCATCCTATCTCAACTTATTTTATGCATCTTAAGCTAATGAGCATTATCCATTCCAGGCTTAATACCGTCCCCCCTTCTATTTTTTTCTGTGTACACGCTTGGCAATCAGTTTGTGGTCTGTTAATCAATACACAACACAAAAGCCATGAAAAGGACCGAATCTATAGCAACACTCGTCAAGGGAGGCAAGCCTACTTCACTATATGAGTCTCTGAGCAAGATGTTTGGGGTTTGGGGAAATCTATTCAGAAGTCTAGTTTAATCACCAAAAATTAAGCCTCCCAAGCTTTATCAGGAAAATAAATTAAAGTGTATTCTGATCATTTCTAACAGCCAACACAGATGCTGAGCCTAAGGAGAAAAGGGTCAGTTTGCCTCTGGGCTCCCGGACACGCAAGCCTGAAGCTTCAGAGCTCATCCGCCATCTGTAGTAAGCAACTGTCTGGGGACACATGTCAGAGCTCTCATAGCCCAGCATCAGGCAATGGAGCTTAAATGTCACTCCCGGCTAGACATCCAGGCACATCCCATGGCCACTAGTCCCACAGTTAAGACAAACTTCAGGCACCAGTATGTAGTATTATTCACTGAACTGCACTCACTTTATGATCTGCGGCTGGCACATTGTTAATTACATGGCAAAGAAAGGTCAGAATCAGGTGACAGTGGAATCCAACTGCCCCACAACACAACTGAATTCATCTGAGACACAGGATCATCACCCTTAAATCAAGGCCGTAAGCACAAGCTCCGGCAGCCTCTCTCTATCAATAAGCCATAAAATGCAGTCCCTGAATCCTGCAGTTTCTCACTATGAAATGACATTCCTTTAGCATACTTAAAATTCAAAGCCTATTTTCCCAAAGGAAATAGAAGGGAATTAAGAATGGCAGAAACTAAGAGGGAAGGAGAGAGAGAAGAGTAATATAGAGGAGGAGAGAGGAGGGATGGAAGAAGAGAGGTAGTAGGAGAAAAACAGCATTGGAAATACCAGAAAAAGAGACAACAATCGAAAGGAAACATAAGAATAAAAGGACAGAGGGAGGGGACTTCCCTGGTGCTCCAGGGGTTAAGACTGCACCTCCACTGCAGGGGTGGGGCACTTCCAGGCACGGGTTTGATTCCTGGTTGGGGAACTAAGATCGTACCTGCTGCGTGGCACAGCCAAACCCCCCCCTCCCAAATCATCATAATAAAATTTAAAATTAAATTAAAAAAAAAAACGACAGAGGGAGTAAAAGAAAAATAAATGTGGGATAATGTTTGAGATGAACATATTAATAAAATGCTTATCACTTCCAAATGTTGAACATGGGCTTCAAATCAAGTTGCCATCGACTATCATCACCTCTCGCAGTGCAGATTAGTAAGTACTCACAGCTCTTTAAATTCGTTCAGCATATTTTCCATGTCTGATTGGAATGAGACAGCAATGGTAACCAGTCACAGCAGGCACTGTTGAGCAACAGAGGGAATCCTCCCTTTAAGACGACCGAAACCAAACAGATATTAAGAAAGAGGACGCTACTGTGGAGTTATATCAAGGCTCATCTTCAACCACCTCTCTCAACCTTACAGGGACACTGCTTTCCCTCTGTTCCACGCCCAGCTCAAAATGGCCCTCGGTCACAGTAGACAACAGGTCTCTACTCTCTGTGAAGAAGAATGCAGCTATGTTTAATTGCAAGTTGGATTGTAATACTTGAAAACGATTTTCCACAGCAGATTGAGATTCTGGTTAGACATAAAAGAAAACTTTCAAATGATATTTGGAATGATATATAGGACACCCAGCCAGCTTTTAAAATAGTCTTTGATATTGTTGAGAATATATTTTTCCTAGAAAAAATTTCAGTATAGATTACAGCAGGCCAGTGAATGAATTTCGAATCGACCTTTTAAATCCCAATAATTTGATCATCTCCCCAAAGATTCAATGGCTGCTTTGCTTTCACTATCGCTTCCTAAAAGATCATTTTCAGAACCCTAATAATAAGTTCACATGAGAAGACTGCTTCCAAAATGGACTTCCTTATCACTGCCTGATCCCAAGACATTGACAAAATGCCTTCCTATCAATGACATTGCGCAAAAACAAACAGAAACGCAGCACTGAACCTGAGAACAAGGAAAATATTCAAGTACTTTGTTAGTGACCTGCCTCAGTGAAATAGTTCAAAAGAAAAGCAAGAGTCAAAAACAAAGATGCACAACAGAACACTATTCATAAACAGAAAAATACTGCAACGTTAAATGTCCAGCAATTAAAATGTCTAAACATATGACAGTGCATCAACTTAATGACATAAACAGTCATTAGGATGATGGTAATATAAGTTCAGTTCAGTTCAGTAGCTCAGTCATGTCCGACTCTTTGCGACCCCATGAATCGCAGCACGCCAGGCCTCCCTGTCCATCACCAACTCCTGGAGTTCACTCAGACACGTCCATCAAGTCCGTGATGCCATCCAGCCATCTCATCCTCTGTCGCCCCCTTCTCCTCCTGCCCCCAATCCCTCCCAGCATCAAAGTCTTTTCCAGTGAGTCAACTCTTCGCATGAGGTGGCCAAAGTATAACAGTATGAAAAAAATCCTCTTGGTGTAATGCTCCAAGTAAAATATGAAATAGTCTGTCTTTTAGCATTATAATTAGGTAAACATTACACATATGATCAAAGCTAGAAATAGAGTACAAAAATTGTTGGTCCACTGTAATCTGAACATAGAACTCAATTTTCTTTTGTTCCCTTATTACTATTATGCCACTGTTTGTGCAATAAACAGAAATTGGAAAAGAAAAAAAGAAGGAAAATGGTGAAAACAGATCATAGCTTTTAGAAGAATATACTCTCATTGTCAGACAATACTGATACAAACCAAGATGGAGTACACAGCTTAATGAGGAAGCACAGAGATGGCATAGCAATTAAATACGCTAAAGGAAGAAGTGCAGAAGTATACTCCAGTGAGGAAAGAGACAAACTCAGAAAGAGACAAAGCACATTAAAAACCAGAGAGAAAGGGACAGAAGAGATCTCAGGGGCACTGAAATGAAGAGCTTCAAGGAATTACCAGAGATCACCTTTCCAATTAGGAAGGTCACTCATCAGTACTTTAAACATAGCATGTTCTAGTAGAAGACTGAGGGTGCAGAAGATCTGAGATTTCCTTTTCTCTGCCCTGTCAGAAAACTTTCTGAACATATGTGGCTTATGAAAGCTCATGGGACTCAACTTGGTGGCAATGGCTGCCAAATACATTCACACATCAAGTACGAAATACCAGCAATTAAATACATCATCTGCAAGAGGAAGTACAGAGAAGCGGGGTGGAAACAGTGCTTGTTTCAATAGTTCTTGAACTTCAGAGCTAATTAAATTTCTTTTTTTTTCCCTCCCAATTGGAAGGATAGGTAATTAGCAATATTCAAGCTACAGCACAGTAATTTAGAATGTGTTCTGGGAGCCATAATTAGAATTAAATCATACAAAGCAAACAAGGGTGATCTTCTTTCTAAAGATGAATGTTATAAAAAGAAAACTACATATTTGTTTTCTTCTGTTTTATGTTTTATTTTATTTGTCACTCTATGTTTGGGAGGACATTATGATGAAGATTTTATGCATTAAATACCAAACAATTCTGTACACCTGAAATTAAACATAATGTCTTATGTCACTTATACTTCAATAAAAAAGGGGGTATTTCTAAAGTAAGCCACTAATTAGAGAAAGATTGAGAGTGACAATTTCAGCTGCTGGTGGTCATAGACTGATTATAGTTCGTGGATCACTTAGGCCCTTCCTCATTTTGGCTCATTGTTTAAACTGAATATTTCTAGGACCCAGATAGTTCATGAGAGAATGGAAAATGAGATACAATCCACATCCATGTTATTCCTTATACTGGAAAGAGAAGTTTATATTAAGATTAAAATCAGCTTTCTGAAATATCCACAGATGCTCTGAGCCAAATAAAGCCCCATCTCTAGAACTCAAAGAGTCAAAGTTCAGCAAGGAGTCAGGCAGATCAGGACTCAGTCAAGCACATCTATGTCTCTAGCATGCTTTGTTCCAGCTCACAAATCTGATACACAAAAAATAACCTTAAAAGAAATCTCAAGATGTGCTATGCTTTGTCCAAGACCCTCTAAACACTTTAGAAAGTGGCGTACCCACTGTCAACTTACAAAANGGAAAGAGACAAAGCACATTAAAAACCAGAGAGAAAGGGACAGAAGAGATCTCAGGGGCACTGAAATGAAGAGCTTCAAGGAATTACCAGAGATCACCTTTCCAATTAGGAAGGTCACTCATCAGTACTTTAAACATAGCATGTTCTAGTAGAAGACTGAGGGTGCAGAAGATCTGAGATTTCCTTTTCTCTGCCCTGTCAGAAAACTTTCTGAACATATGTGGCTTATGAAAGCTCATGGGACTCAACTTGGTGGCAATGGCTGCCAAATACATTCACACATCAAGTACGAAATACCAGCAATTAAATACATCATCTGCAAGAGGAAGTACAGAGAAGCGGGGTGGAAACAGTGCTTGTTTCAATAGTTCTTGAACTTCAGAGCTAATTAAATTTCTTTTTTTTTCCCTCCCAATTGGAAGGATAGGTAATTAGCAATATTCAAGCTACAGCACAGTAATTTAGAATGTGTTCTGGGAGCCATAATTAGAATTAAATCATACAAAGCAAACAAGGGTGATCTTCTTTCTAAAGATGAATGTTATAAAAAGAAAACTACATATTTGTTTTCTTCTGTTTTATGTTTTATTTTATTTGTCACTCTATGTTTGGGAGGACATTATGATGAAGATTTTATGCATTAAATACCAAACAATTCTGTACACCTGAAATTAAACATAATGTCTTATGTCACTTATACTTCAATAAAAAAGGGGGTATTTCTAAAGTAAGCCACTAATTAGAGAAAGATTGAGAGTGACAATTTCAGCTGCTGGTGGTCATAGACTGATTATAGTTCGTGGATCACTTAGGCCCTTCCTCATTTTGGCTCATTGTTTAAACTGAATATTTCTAGGACCCAGATAGTTCATGAGAGAATGGAAAATGAGATACAATCCACATCCATGTTATTCCTTATACTGGAAAGAGAAGTTTATATTAAGATTAAAATCAGCTTTCTGAAATATCCACAGATGCTCTGAGCCAAATAAAGCCCCATCTCTAGAACTCAAAGAGTCAAAGTTCAGCAAGGAGTCAGGCAGATCAGGACTCAGTCAAGCACATCTATGTCTCTAGCATGCTTTGTTCCAGCTCACAAATCTGATACACAAAAAATAACCTTAAAAGAAATCTCAAGATGTGCTATGCTTTGTCCAAGACCCTCTAAACACTTTAGAAAGTGGCGTACCCACTGTCAACTTAAAAAAATAGTCACGACCTAAAAGTTGAGAGTTATATTTTATTCGGCAGGAATTGTTAGGATTTCAGATCCAGGAGACAGCATCTCAAGTAATCCTAAGAGAACTGCTCTGAGGAGGTGCAGGCACGAATCAGGTTATACAGACGTTTTGCAACAAAGGACAGGCACTCTGAACATCAAAAGATTATTGTTAACTAAAGATAACCAGACAACCTAAGTTAAGAAATTTAGGACTTTTCCACATATGGGAAAATGCAAGAGTCTGGGCTCACTGAAACCATTTCTTTCATGTGCATCTCAGCTATCCTGTGGCCAGAATCCTGGGTTTTTCACACCCTGAGTTCCCTTGGGGCTCAGCACAGGGAGTGGCTGTAATTTGATGGCTGTTAGATCGCAGGTATTCTTCTCCTTCCTGAGTGCCCTTAGGCTTACCAGCTCACACTGGACCACTGGAATCACTGATGACTGTGACATCCTTGTTTACGGATATGGCAGGAAATATCCCACTTCTCACTATGCTTTTCAAGTGGAGTTGAGAGGTTGAAAGTATTTGAGAAAGAGGAAACCGTGCCTGCATTTGATTTTCTTTCATCGAAATACCCTAGGTTATACAGAAAACTTAAATGAGCTCTGAGGATTTTATGTGAACAACCAAGTAACTGACCACAGTATTCAATTTTTAAAAATTGTTGTAACACCATGAAAGTGAAAGTGAAGCCGCTCAGTCGTGTCCAACTCTTTGCGACCCCATGGACACCAGGCTCCTCCGTCCATGGGATTTTCTAGGCAAGAGTGCTGGAGTGGGTTGCCATTTCCTTCTCCAGGGAATCTGCCTGACCCAGGGATTGAACTCAGGTCTCTCGGATTGCAGACAGACACTTTACCGTTGAAGGGGAAAAGTTAAATTTTAAAGCAACCCTTTGTTCTGTTTCTTAAGGGCTAGTCATGACTCATGGAGGAGGAACCTGTCCTTGATCTGATAACCTATAGTCTAATTTCCTGGCTTTGGAAGGGGCCCTCCAGGTAATCGTTTCTTTTGTTAATCTTTTCTAGAAGAATGACCAACCGCTGCGGGGCACGAGGTGGTCGATCGGCCGTTTCAGCCTAGTAACTTCCAGACCTATCTCTGTAAAGGTCAAACTATGCCCACCAATCAGTTTGCTGAAATTGTCCTCACCCCACCCACCTATACCTGCCTGCAACTTTTAGTTTATAAAAACTATTCTGTAACTGGCATCCGGGTTCACTCCTCCCGAGGAGACTGAACCCCGGCGCGCCGGCCTAATAAATCCTCTTGCCTATTGCATCGAATTCGAGTCACTGTGGTCTTTGGAGCGAAAGATCCTGAGAAAAGGCCGCGAGGTCTTACACTGTCTGAGCCACCAGGGTAGCACCATAAAGAAAGTTAAAAACACAAAACCAAGAAAGAATATAAGAAAATTATAAAAGTCAATAAAGAAACCATATATCCCAGATATGATGTGATGAGATTCTCTGAGTAGAATGACACTTCATTTCCATCATATTCTTTCCTAAAAACCATAAACCACCCCGCCCCCGCTAAAAATTGTAACTCCAGTCTAATCATGAGAAAACATCAGAAAAGACACAAATTGAGGCACTTTCTGTAAAACACACAACTAGATCTCTTTTAAAAGTGTCAAGATTGCTACAAAAAGGAAAGACTGAGATGTCACCACAGGTTGGAGGAGCCTAAGACATGACAACTAAATGCATTCTGGAACCCTGGAAAGAAAAGAAGAGATCAGAGGGAAAACTGAGGAAATCCTCATAAACCCTGTGGTTTACTTAATAGTATCATACTAATATCAATTTTTAGTTTTGAAAAATATACTACCATTGTGTAAATGTAACATTATGGGCAGTTTCACAAAGGGTTACAGTAATTCCTTGTACTATAGTCCCAACACTTCTGTTCATCTAAAATTATTTCAAAATAAAAAGTTTAAAATGGAAAGAGAACAACGGAGGAATTTTTCTTAGTGGGAACAGACTGCTGAGGGGAATTTTGTCCATGTGGCTTAAAAATAATCCAAATCTAATCTGCATATATTTGCATATAGCTTTTTCATTTCAACTTTTACAACAAAAGCCAAAATCCTTTTAGGAAAAGCTGAGTTATCAAATACAGCAGGATGGGGGAAAGGAAACACAAAGATTTGGGAGAGGCTGCATAAAGGAAGGAAAAAAAACCATAAAGACAGAGTCACTTCTCCGGTTCTGATAGCAGCTATAACACTGCTAATAAAATAGTCTTAAGAAATTATCCATGTATCCAAATTGACATTGTTGATTTGCTTTATAAGCTCAGGATAATAATGCTTTTTTTCTTGGCAGAGGGAAATTCTACTGCCAAGGAAATAAAATGTACCATCCTCCCTGGCAAGGAGTACAAGAGTCGAACAAGCAGCCTTCGCCATGCCCTAGAAGACTGGCTTAATTATCTTAACAATTTACATGGCAAATTGTCATTTTCTCACTTAACATCTGACAAGTGAATTAACATACAGGGAACTCCATTTGGCTCCACGATATTAAAAAACAATGANCTAGAAGACTGGCTTAATTATCTTAACAATTTACATGGCAAATTGTCATTTTCTCACTTAACATCTGACAAGTGAATTAACATACAGGGAACTCCATTTGGCTCCACGATATTAAAAAAACAATGATTTTTAACACAGAGGGCTACACAATATGATTCTGTCACTGCCCTCCAGTCCTGAAGCATAAAACTCCTGATAAACAACTTCTAAATCCTCATTCTGCAGATTTCCAGTGGTCTCAGGGAAACTGAACCCAAGCCCACAGGGTTAGGACAGCTTTGCAATGTAGAGCTAAAAAATACCATCTACACACAATTGCTAGTTTTTGAAGAGATAGTATGAGATAAACAATGTTACCATGTCTAGCCTTTGGAAATCAGGACCCTCTTTCCACAGTACAGTATAAAATATAATGAGAACTTGAATCCAATGGTGAAAAATATTAGCCAAACTCAGGTTGAAAGACAATGTATGTAATAACTGGCCCATATCCTTGAAAAACGACCAAGGTTGGAACATGGAAAAAAGCATAAGAGGCTCTCCTGATTAAGGGAAAGCAAAGAAAATGGCAACAAAGTGCAACATGGAACTGTGGATCTGGACTGAATAAAATGGTATAAAGGACGTGTGATTAAATTAGAAGAAGGACTGGACAGCAAAATAGTATTATCAATATTAAATTCTGAGATTCTGGTAACTGTGCTAGGTATCCTTTCAGAAAATAAACATACACTAAAGTTTTAGTGGGAAATAAAGGTTAAGTTGCAGTTGTGTTAAGACTGCATGCTCAGTACTGCATTCCTGAAAAAGAAAACAGGTGTTCTCGGTAGAGGAAAGAATTCTACAATACACAGAACACATCTATTCATATAAAAAACCAAATACTTTAATGTGCNAGATTCTGGCAACTGTGCTAGGTATCCTTTCAGAAAATAAACATATACTAACGTTTTAGTGGGAAATAAAGGTTAAGTTGCAGTTGTGTTAAGACTGCATGCTCAGTACTGCACTCCTGAAAAAGAAAACAGGTGTTCTCGGTAGAGGAAAGAATCCTACAATACACAGAACACATCCATTCATATAAAAAACCAAATACTTTAATGTGCGTGCTAACATAGAAGGTTATGCCTCTCACTACACTCCTCTTCAAAAACACTGACTGAAAATCGTTTTGCGCTCATTTAGCCCAATTAAGATTGGGTCATCTGGCTTGGAAAATAAGAGGTGAAGGTCGATTCAGGTTTGGGTTCAATTCCTGAGTCAGGAAGATCCCCTGGAGAAGGGAATGGCAACCCACTCCAGTATTCTTGCCTGGAGAATTCCATGGACAGAGACGCCTGGAGGGCTACAGTCCACAGGGTTGCAAAGAGTTGGCCATGACTGAGCCACTAACACACAGCCTTGTTCCACTTGGGCCAAACACGGCCCACTACCTCAAACGCCCACTAAATTGGAAGCCATGTGAAGATGCTGCCCCCTGGTGTCAGCATGAGGCAATTGGAGCAGCACAGTAAAGATGAGTTTCTCATCTTCTAGGCCATTTTATAACACTGGCCATGTATCTTACATACCACTGCATTTTATACACTGGAAAATATTGGAGGATGTATTTATACAACAGTGCCATAGTTATTCACTTGCTTTTCAATATGTTCTTGAGAGTGAGAGACAAAGAGGCAGCATAAGAGCTTTCAGGCCAGAAGAAAGAGATGCATACAGAATATAAATGAATTCTACCATGTGCTTTCACAGTAGGAAAAGGTTAAAAATTAGTATACCAGAAGCTGAACCAACCACTCATGCTCCAGCACCTCCTCATTTGCATTCCTGAGTCCTCTTAACCTTTTATTTCAGAGAGAAGCAGTATGGTTCAGTGCCAAACAGCAGTGGCCTGGGGAATGAGACAAAATTATCACTGAATTTCTGGTGTCACTTCTTATGATCTGTGAGACTCTGGGCAGGTTATTTAACCTCAATATTTTCAGATATAAAATAAGGGGAAAACATCTATTTCACAAACTGGTTGTGAAGATTAAATGAAAAAAAAAAATCATCTCAACAGCTAGGAGAGGACCTGCTATAGAATAAGCAGACAAAAAAGGCTGAGTTTTTCTTTCCCCTCTGGGGCTGATGAACCAAAAAGAAAACTCATACCTCTGCTACTTGTTCTTTTTTTTCTCTTCAAAGTCCTACACAAAGTGTCAAAAAAACAGCTCACACATGGAAGCGAGACTCAAAATGCAGTGACTAAGATGCATTTGGTAAAAGTGACTGGTGTGTACACATACTTGTATGGAACCAGTTTGTGCTTAGTCGCTCAGTCGTGTCTGACTCTTTGCAACTCCATGGACTGCAGCCCGCCAGGCTCCTCTGTCCTGGGAATTCTCCAGGCAAGAATACTGGAGTGGGTTGCCATGCTTTCTTCCATGGATCTTCCCAACCCAGGGATCAAATCCAGGTCTCCCACATTGCAGGTGAATTCTTTACCGTCTGAGCCACCAGGGAAGCCCTTAGAACCATTTTAAAGTAGACTATTTTAGAGATGGACATCACAAAACCTTCCCAGAAGGTCCAGTAAAGGAAGAGAAGGTGGAACACAGGTGTGGAAGAGTAGGAGGAGGAAAGACAGATCTATTTACAGTGATTGACCCTTTCATTTTCATCATGATTAAATATGTTGGGCAAAATTAAAA
>SJYW01003992.1:5455-35844 GCA_006410735.1 Raphicerus campestris | reverse complement strand
AATGTCTCACAGAGATTGCTCTGATTCATCAAAAGAGTAATTTCCATAAGTGACTTCACATGTGAAGGTTTAATGCCCATGTTATTCTACAGCATGCTTCCATGCCCTCTGCTTCCCCAGAGTTATCCCATTCTCTCATGGTAAAAGGGGAGAGGGGGATGGCACCCCACTCCAGTGTTCTTGCCCGGAGAATTCCAGGGATGGAGGACCCTGGTAGGCTGCAGTCCATGGGGTTGCTGAGAGTTGGACACAACTGAGCAACTTCACTTTCACTTTTCACTTTCATGCATTGGAGAAGGAAATGGCAACCCACTTCAGTATTCTTGCCTGGAGAACCCCAGGGACGGGGGAGCCTGGTGGGCTGCCGTCTATGGGGTCGCACAGAGTTGGACACGACTGAAGCGGCTTAGCAGCAGCAGCAGCAGCAGTATGGTAAATGGTAATGCTTGTCTGTAACTTTCTTACATAATCTTCACCTTAGAGAAGCAGGCAAATACACCTGTGTGCATGCTAAGTCACTTCAGTTGTGTCCAGCTTTTCGTGACCTTATGGACTGTAGTCCCCCAGCCTCTTCTGTCCATGGGTCTCCAGATACTGGGGTGGGTTGCCATCCCCTCCTCCAGGGGATCTTCAGAACCCGAGTCTCCTGTGGCTCCTGCATTGCAGGCAGATTCTTTACCCCTGAACAACTGGGGAAGGACATGGAATTCTACTTATTGAAGGACATTTTCCCCCATAAATAACACAATCATGACAAATAATGTCTCAATTTAAAGTGATTATGGGGTCTTTGAAAAAGTCCAATAACCCCCCAAAAAAGCTAAATACATGAGTAAAGTTTAATGAGTTGAATTAAAATGTTAGCCACATAAAATACTATCGTATTCAAACTGTGGGACTTATATGCAGTAGACTAATATTGAAATGGTGTGTGTGTGTGTGTGTGTGTGTGTGTGTTGAAGGGGCATGTGGGTATTAAGTGTTACTGACTCTACTCTCATACCACTTATGAAACTTAAAATTGGAAACAAAGTCCTCTTTGTTGTTGTTCGGTTGCTAAGTCGTGTCTCATTCTTTGACCCTATGGACTGCAGCATGCCAGGCTCCCTGTCTGTCCTTCACTATCTCCTGGAGTTTGCTCACACTCATGTCTATTGAGTCAGTGATGCTATCTAACCATCTCACCCTCTGCCATCCCCTTTTCCTTTTGCCTTCAACTTTCCCAGTATCAAGGTCTTTTCCAATGAGTCGGCTTTTCTTATCAGGTGGCCACAGTATTGGAGCTTCAGCATCAATCCTTCCAAAGAATATTCAGGGTTGATTTCCTTTCAGATTGATTGGTTTGATCTCCTTATGGTCCAAGGGACCCTCAAACGTCTTCTAAAATAAAATTTATTCCTGGGCATCAAGTTTTCCAGTTTTCTCTTCATTCTGTAGGTATTTGTTATCACTATCATGTGATAACTACCCTTCTAGGTGCAATGGTGAAACACACATGGTCCCTGCTTTTCTGGAGGAGGAGAGAGTCAAGATCATTTCAGAGTTATAAGTACAATGAAAGAAAAAAAAAAGACACAGTATGACTTGGGGAGGAGAAGTTTCTAGGGGTTATTAGAGTTAAGGTGATACGGAAAGAACTTTGAAGAGCTGATGCCTGAAAAGCAAGAAACATCTAGCTGAATAAAGAGGCAGGAGGGTGCTCCAGCAGAGGACAGTGAAAATGCAGAGGTCTTCAAGGTGAGGTGCAGTTAAAGAGCTATAGGAAAGTATCATGTCTAGTAGCGAGCGAAAGGCAGTGAAGTGAGATGAACTGGAAAGATGGGCAGGGCCAGAGTATTAGATCCCTGTAGGCAGTGATCGGGGTCCCCAGCTGAGTTCCGAGAAGCAGTCTCTAAGAAATGAGTTTATGGAAACATTTATGGAAAGTGCTCTTAGGACCAACCTTGGTGGACAGGGGTGCCCGAGGTGGGGGCAAAGGGAGATAATGAAGCTCTACTGTAGCTCTGACAAAGCTGCCAGCCATGCCCACGGGGGCAGTTGAGCTGGGATGGCCCTTTAGAGTTGTCCCAAGCCACGCTGTAACATTGATTTAGGCGTTGAACATGGGCTGCTCCTGAGAGAAGGAAAAAGCAGCAGCAGCAGTAATATTCTTCAGCCAAGGCAGTCCACAAGGAGTCAGCCTGAGGGTTGACTTGGCCTCATTCCCAGCAGCGAGTGAAGTGAGTCCTTTGTTGCTGAAGTGAGATCCAAGCATATGGATTTTATTTCAAGCACAATGGGAAGCCACTGAAGAGTTTTCAAAATGGGGTGTCATCGCCTGATTTACATTTTCATAAGAGTACTCATATGGCTATTTTTTTGAAAAATACAAAATGCAGGAATATAATCAGGGAAATAAAGTATAATATTTGTGTAAAAGCAAAGGGCTCGGTCAGATTTGTCCCAAGTTATTTCCTCCTGATGGCTGAGTCATAAGATTGGGACAAATCAAAATTTTTTATTCAGAATTACTGATATCAGGCCTAATCAGAGAGCTAAAATGATTTAATTCAATGTTCTTTCACTCAGCCTCTCCTGAGAATTGTTGAAATGAGAAACTATTCATAACTGTGGTTTGAGTGAATGCATGAGGGTGTGTGAGTGAGAGTCAGGTTAATTTTTTATTTCTTCCTTATAAGGTTAACCTGAAATTTTGGCTTTAAATTTCAGCCTCTTAAAGTTTTTGGATTTGTATTCTCACTTAAGAGCTCTATGATGGATCACATATAATAGATACTCACAATGGACCATTAGTTCCATATCTTGGAAATAAATCTCAACATATGAATCTACTGGCAAGCTTGTAGAGTGTGTGCTAGTCTCACCTCCATTCCATGGGAGATGAATGTTCACTGGTTGATCAGCCTACTGATGGAGAGGAGGGCGTGGCTCTCAGTGGAAGCATGCGACATCTTCATGGTATTGGAATAGTTCTGTACCCTGATTCTGGACATGGTTACATGTGATGAATTGACATAGAACTATATACATTCATTGTACCAATGTCAGTTACCAGGCTTTGATATTTTACCACAATTATTTAAGATACAACCATTGGGAGAAACTTGGTAATGACTATATAGGACCTCTCTGTATTATCTTTCCTTTGAATTTGTGATTATTTCAAAAACAAAAAGTTTAAAAACTTCTCTCTGACAAATACCAGGCATGTCAGTGTACACTTCTTTTGCATCTTTGCAGCTACTCTTATATAATGGCTACAGCTACCTTGAGGACCTAGAGACCTCTGTTTCACTCAGGTTTCTCCCCCTGGAGTCCACAGCCATCTGGCTGGCCCATGGCACCTCAAATTCAACATGTCCAGTGTTTTTCCTGGTTTCTCGAGTGGCTCAGTGGTGAAGCATCCGCCTGCAATGCAGGAGACCCAGGTTTGATCCCTGGGTCAGGGAGATCCCCTAAAGAAAGAAATGGTAACCCACTACCATATGCTTGCCTGAAGAATTCCATAGACAGAGGAGCCTGNTATGGGACAGAACTCTATCAATGTGAGAACTTAGAGAAAATAAAACAATATCCTGTCACTGTTAGGAAAACTCATTGGCAAGCAAGAGGTAGAATAAAGCCAAAACTGAGTTATATTTGTCTCTATTAATAAAACTAGATCTTTACCAAACATATTCATGTTTTCTCCCCAGTTCCTATATGATTAACATTCACATTTCAGAAACATATGCTGAGAGAGAATTTATTTTCCATTAAAAAATGCCTTCTTTCAGGAAGATGCTTCTGTTGCAAAGTAAATTAGTTGTCTTGAAGGATGTTAGTGTATTGAGGCTGGGATGATTTATTCAGCCTCTTGAAACTCAAACTTGGAGTAAAGTAAAATATCCATCACCAAGCTGTTTTTACTCAGTACTGACGGCACAGAATTGCTTGGAATATTATTTCTGGTGTGCTGCCAGAGCCAGGTGTTGGTATGCACAAAAATGAGAGCATGAGATTAAAGAACACATGGACACAAATGAGTCCCCAGAACTTCAAAGTGCATTTGCCTGTTAGGTTCCTGATAGCAAAATACAGCTGTAGTCATCTGACAGGTAAGTATTTGCTATTCAGTCCAGGCTTCCAGAAAGTACCGGGATGTACATTTTGTAGGATTTACGGTCAGGCTCTACTTTTTGCTTTAAATCTGAATGTCTCACAGAGATTGCTCTGATTCATCAAAAGAGTAATTTCCATAAGTGACTTCACATGTGAAGGTTTAATGCCCATGTTATTCTACAGCATGCTTCCATGCCCTCTGCTTCCCCAGAGTTATCCCATTCTCTCATGGTAAAAGGGGAGAGGGGGATGGCACCCCACTCCAGTGTTCTTGCCCGGAGAATTCCAGGGATGGAGGACCCTGGTAGGCTGCAGTCCATGGGGTTGCTGAGAGTTGGACACAACTGAGCAACTTCACTTTCACTTTTCACTTTCATGCATTGGAGAAGGAAATGGCAACCCACTTCAGTATTCTTGCCTGGAGAACCCCAGGGACGGGGGAGCCTGGTGGGCTGCCGTCTATGGGGTCGCACAGAGTTGGACACGACTGAAGCGGCTTAGCAGCAGCAGCAGCAGCAGTATGGTAAATGGTAATGCTTGTCTGTAACTTTCTTACATAATCTTCACCTTAGAGAAGCAGGCAAATACACCTGTGTGCATGCTAAGTCACTTCAGTTGTGTCCAGCTTTTCGTGACCTTATGGACTGTAGTCCCCCAGCCTCTTCTGTCCATGGGTCTCCAGATACTGGGGTGGGTTGCCATCCCCTCCTCCAGGGGATCTTCAGAACCCGAGTCTCCTGTGGCTCCTGCATTGCAGGCAGATTCTTTACCCCTGAACAACTGGGGAAGGACACGGAATTCTACTTATTGAAGGACATTTTCCCCCATAAATAACACAATCAAGACAAATAATGTCTCAATTTAAAGTGATTATGGGGTCTTTGAAAAAGTCCAATAACCCCCCAAAAAAGCTAAATACATGAGTAAAGTTTAATGAGTTGAATTAAAATGTTAGCCACATAAAATACTATCGTATTCAAACTGTGGGACTTATATGCAGTAGACTAATATTGAAATGGTGTGTGTGTGTGTGTGTGTGTGTGTGTGTTGAAGGGGCATGTGGGTATTAAGTGTTACTGACTCTACTCTCATACCACTTATGAAACTTAAAATTGGAAACAAAGTCCTCTTTGTTGTTGTTCGGTTGCTAAGTCGTGTCTCATTCTTTGACCCTATGGACTGCAGCATGCCAGGCTCCCTGTCTGTCCTTCACTATCTCCTGGAGTTTGCTCACACTCATGTCTATTGAGTCAGTGATGCTATCTAACCATCTCACCCTCTGCCATCCCCTTTTCCTTTTGCCTTCAACTTTCCCAGTATCAAGGTCTTTTCCAATGAGTCGGCTTTTCTTATCAGGTGGCCACAGTATTGGAGCTTCAGCATCAATCCTTCCAAAGAATATTCAGGGTTGATTTCCTTTCAGATTGATTGGTTTGATCTCCTTATGGTCCAAGGGACCCTCAAACGTCTTCTAAAATAAAATTTATTCCTGAGGCATCAAGTTTTCCAGTTTTCTCTTCATTCTGTAGGTATTTGTTATCACTATCATGTGATAACTACCCTTCTAGGTGCAATGGTGAAACATACATGGTCCCTGCTTTTCTGGAGGAGGAGAGAGTCAAGATCATTTCAGAGTTATAAGTACAATGAAAGAAAAAAAAAAGACACAGTATGACTTGGGGAGGAGAAGTTTCTAGGGGTTATTAGAGTTAAGGTGATACGGAAAGAACTTTGAAGAGCTGATGCCTGAAAAGCAAGAAACATCTAGCTGAATAAAGAGGCAGGAGGGTGCTCCAGCAGAGGACAGTGAAAATGCAGAGGTCTTCAAGGTGAGGTGCAGTTAAAGAGCTATAGGAAAGTATCATGTCTAGTAGCGAGCGAAAGGCAGTGAAGTGAGATGAACTGGAAAGATGGGCAGGGCCAGAGTATTAGATCCCTGTAGGCAGTGATCGGGGTCCCCAGCTGAGTTCCGAGAAGCAGTCTCTAAGAAATGAGTTTATGGAAACATTTATGGAAAGTGCTCTTAGGACCAACCTTGGTGGACAGGGGTGCCCGAGGTGGGGGCAAAGGGAGATAATGAAGCTCTACTGTAGCTCTGACAAAGCTGCCAGCCATGCCCACGGGGGCAGTTGAGCTGGGATGGCCCTTTAGAGTTGTCCCAAGCCACGCTGTAACATTGATTTAGGCGTTGAACATGGGCTGCTCCTGAGAGAAGGAAAAAGCAGCAGCAGCAGTAATATTCTTCAGCCAAGGCAGTCCACAAGGAGTCAGCCTGAGGGTTGACTTGGCCTCATTCCCAGCAGCGAGTGAAGTGAGTCCTTTGTTGCTGAAGTGAGATCCAAGCATATGGATTTTATTTCAAGCACAATGGGAAGCCACTGAAGAGTTTTCAAAATGGGGTGTCATCGCCTGATTTACATTTTCATAAGAGTACTCATATGGCTATTTTTTTGAAAAATACAAAATGCAGGAATATAATCAGGGAAATAAAGTATAATATTTGTGTAAAAGCAAAGGGCTCGGTCAGATTTGTCCCAAGTTATTTCCTCCTGATGGCTGAGTCATAAGATTGGGACAAATCAAAATTTTTTATTCAGAATTACTGATATCAGGCCTAATCAGAGAGCTAAAATGATTTAATTCAATGTTCTTTCACTCAGCCTCTCCTGAGAATTGTTGAAATGAGAAACTATTCATAACTGTGGTTTGAGTGAATGCATGAGGGTGTGTGAGTGAGAGTCAGGTTAATTTTTTATTTCTTCCTTATAAGGTTAACCTGAAATTTTGGCTTTAAATTTCAGCCTCTTAAAGTTTTTGGATTTGTATTCTCACTTAAGAGCTCTATGATGGATCACATATAATAGATACTCACAATGGACCATTAGTTCCATATCTTGGAAAGAAATCTCAACATATGAATCTACTGGCAAGTTTGCAGAGTGTGTGCTAGTCTCACCTCCATTCCATGGGAGATGAATGTTCACTGGTTGATCAGCCTACTGATGGAGAGGAGGATGTGGCTCTCAGTGGAAGCATGCGACATCTTCATGGTATTGGAATAGTTCTGTACCCTGATTCTGGACATGGTTACATGTGATGAATTGACATAGAACTATATACATTCATTGTACCAATGTCAGTTACCAGGCTTTGATATTTTACCACAATTATTTAAGATACAACCATTGGGAGAAACTTGGTAATGACTATATAGGACCTCTCTGTATTATCTTTCCTTTGAATTTGTGATTATTTCAAAAACAAAAAGTTTAAAAACTTCTCTCTGACAAATACCAGGCATGTCAGTGTACACTTCTTTTGCATCTTTGCAGCTACTCTTATATAATGGCTACAGCTACCTTGAGGACCTAGAGACCTCTGTTTCACTCAGGTTTCTCCCCCTGGAGTCCACAGCCATCTGGCTGGCCATGGCACCTCAAATTCAACATGTCCAGTGTTTTTCCTGGTTTCTCGAGTGGCTCAGTGGTGAAGCATCCGCCTGCAATGCAGGAGACCCAGGTTTGATCCCTGGGTCAGGGAGATCCCCTAAAGAAAGAAATGGTAACCCACTACCATATTCTTGCCTGAAGAATTCCATAGACAGAGGAGCCTGGAGGGCTACAGTCCATGGGGTTTCAAGAGTTGGACACGACTTAGTGACTAAACCAATCCCACCACCAGCGTTCTTCTTTTTTCCACAACAACAGAGCTTTCAGCCTGCAGTCTATGTCCCAACTGCGCTAAAATCCTGCAAGTTCTCCAAAAAGTTCTTCCCTCTTAGCTTTCACTTTTAGCTTCTGAAGTGAGCTCTGACTTTTCTGCCTGGTAGATTCCTACTCATCTTTCCAGATCTTCTTAAATGCCTCTTTGAGGAAGGCATAATGGATCCTATATCCATACTCTCATAGAAGTCTGAGGCTTTACATTATTAACTGTAACATAATTACTTGTATGCCTGTTTTCTTCACTAGAATATAAAGGAAACTCTAGATTGTTACTTTAAATTGTGTATTGTGCTTGAAAGAGCAGAGATAAATACATTTTTGTTAAATGAACATATGAATGACTAAATTAAATGATCAATCAACACAATTGCAGTTGGTGACCACAAAATGGATTTTATATTGAAAATATATTTATATGTATTGTGAGTTCTCAAAACACTTTAAAATATTTACCTTGTTTGAGTCTCACAACATCCATCCTAATTTGCTGACAGAAGTATATTATCCTAATTTAAGTGAAAGTTGCTCAGTCGTGACTGACTCTTTGTGACCCCATGGACTATACAGTCCATGGAATTTCTCCAGGCCAAAATACTGGAGTGGGTAGCCTTTCCCTTCTCCAGAGGATTTTCCCAACCCAGGGATTGAACTCAGGTCTCCTGCAATGCAGGTGGATTCTTTACTAGCTGAGCCACCAGGGAAGCCCTATCCTAATTTAAGAGCTAAAGAAATGGGAAAGAGGTTTTATGTGACTTGACTGAGTGCGGACCATGGTTAATAGTGTGGAATAGTAAAGATTAGAACCTACATCTCCTAATTTAATCTCCAGTGTTTTGCTCAACATACTACTATTGGATCTTTGATTGGTATAACATATGCAGTTAATTTAACAGTAATGTGTTTATACTTTGTTTCCTAAAACACTCAATTAAGTAGTTCCCTAAAGAAACCCATGCGAAGTTGGTCCCTATTCTTAGCCTCTTATACAGATAAGGCACTGAAATGCAATGCTTCTGATCACTTATTCAGTCTGTATCACTGAATTTAGCTCTTCTCCTTTGTACTTTAATGTTAGGTGATGAGATACTTATTATGACAAGGTATGGCATGCAGCTTTTCGCTTTCTCAGGGCTTTATGACCAAGGGGAGAAATTAACATTTTTACAGAGGAAAAAACTGAAATGCAAAGTCTCTGACATCTGTTTCCCTCATTTAGTTGGATCTTTTAAGATCAGCTTATCTCTCTTGGCTCTTGAAATCTGAAATGGGAAACGTTGCTTTGATTTATGGATGTTGCCATGATTTATGCAATGTTAAAATGAATATCAGATGGTTGTACATTTTTGCAAGAGCAATAGCCCAAACAGGTAGATTTTATCTTATCATCTGAAAACCAAGATGCTCAGACGTGGCTATCAAATAGCATTGCTTAATTGTTTTAACTACCACAATATTTTAAAGACTTGGCCTTAATGGAAATTAATTTAAATTGAAGTTGTAAGACAAACACCCAGCACACAGCTTCTCAAGACTTTATCATTGACATAGGGAACTTGGAGAGGCCTTCCACCAAGGCAGTTAGGCAAAGATCCAGATAAAGTCTATTTTAAAGGGAAGCAGATGACTGGAGGAAACTACCACCAAAGGGAAAGATACTCTTGAATCTTAAAACTATGAAATGACCCACGTGACAGTAAGAATCCCTCCAGAGAGAAACAATCATCATGTGAATACATTAAGTAAAGGCCTCAAGCAACTCTTGTAAGATACTCTCCCAGGAAATTCAAACCTGATGAATCGCAAGAAACCTGCAGAGATTGCTGATAAATCTTGATTTCTAAAATTGTTCCTGTTTCTTTTAGAGGAATGACTTGACGACATAAAGTCAGAAGACATCAGACACGCGTATGTCCCTTAATCCACTGTTCCAATAGTAAACATGCTCCTCTTCCATTTGACTAGTGAAAGCAGATAAACTAGCCTAATATTAGTTTTATTTAATGGATGCCATATCTGAGGTCAGCATGGCACGTGCATATGTGTGTGCTGGGGTGGGGTAGTTGTAAATAATGCAAATATATGTTTTGTTGTTGCACCTCTAGGTGGCAAATACCCAAATTCTTATGAAATCATACTAGGATTTTATATTTGTTTGTGTTCTGCTGCATGTAAAGCCAGATTAGTAAGTATGAAACGCTATAGTAGTCGCTTTCCAAGTGAAACATGTGGCCCCATTAACTCTTCAACTCAAAAATGTTCACCTCTTGAACTAAACATTGCCATACTTCTTATGAATATCTCTAGAAGTCTACTAGTGATAGGAGGCTTGTTGACATGGCATGTATCTATATATCCAGATTGTGGAGACTTGAGACTTCATCACAGCAAGACACGATGTAATCTTTGTGGAACCTTAATAAATAATCCTTCTTCTCCCTCAGAGACAGTCCAGAAGAATTTTTATACTGTATCAGGAGCACGGGGCTGAAGCAGAGCAGCGCAGGGGTGAGGCTTAGGGGCAGAACAAAGGAGACAGGAAAGGATGTGGGGCTGGGGCAGTGGCCACACGCTCAGTCTTGCACATCTACTCAGAAGATTCTAAAACTGAAAAATGGCGCGGGGATGCTACTGCATGAATGCGAGCGAAAGGAGAAGAGGGGGCCAAGGGGTTCCAGCAAGTCACCTGGTGGGATGTCTGTCCCTCAGGCCTACACGCTGTTACCTCCTCTACCACGCACCCAAGTCTGCAGGTTCAAGTGTAACTTGACTCTGTTGTAATATGGGCGTATGGTTTGGAGAGAATTTCCTAAGAGACTAAAATGCTAACATTCCTCTCTTTCAAGAAATGTTCATTGGCCCCAAATAGTAAACTTGATTTGGGAACTGTGCTTAGAATTTCCTAATTTGTGACAAATATAGTTTTTCCTTGTGGTACAGAAAGTAAAAGAATAGAAAGAGAAATCAGAGCCAAGAAAGAAAACAAAAAAAGTCAAAGCAGCTAACATATTTGTATGTCTGTCTTCCATAGTTACCTGTGGGCAAGTGATTATTTAGGAACGTATTCCTTGAATATCTGTATTGATTTTACAGTAAAAAAGAAAACAAAACTATGATTGAGCTTCAAATTGAAGCTAGTTAAAATGCACAAATGTATTAACTTGATAATAAAATACTGACTTGAACACTTTTAGACTACAGAAAGATGACATTGTTTATTCTGTCTGTATTTGTTTTTCACATTTGGTTAATAATAATACAACAGCAACAACATTTCCAGTAACCTTACATTTATTTACTTATTTACTTTATTTACTTATTACTAATTACTTATTAATTACTTTACTTATTTTCCAGTGATGAATTATTGATTAATGTATGTACACAGGAGACAAATTGAAAAAAGCTTATAGGGTATTTATAGCTGTATTAATTCAGAGCTATCACCACATGATATTAGTAGCTAGATGAAAACAAAACTTAAAAAAAAAAGCAAACTTGAACAGGACAAATGAGATTTTGATTACTTTGTTTCAATTTTCCTGAAATGTTTCTTATCATGTCTCTTAACCTAAAAGGAAAATTTAATAGTAGTCCTTTTTTCTGCTTCCAAAATGGATTATAATTTTGCTTTCTGTAATTTCCAAATTAATATGATCCTAAGTGTGATCCTAAGTATTTCTACCCTCAAAGTTTTTAACATTGTGCTGCCAAATATCTAAATATGATCTCTATATAAAATCTACTCAATTTAGAATGGTTAATCTGAATAATTCCAAATATTTATATTGAAAAATGGATTAAACTTTGGACCTTTTTGATACCCAAATATTTGCTTTGAATGTTTGCTTTACATATTTCTTGTTACCTAATACTTGTATTATCTATACTTACTTACATTTACTCCATTTAGAACTCTTGGCACAGTGCTTATTTTTTTTTAATGGGTAGAATTAAATTTGGTAGAATTATAATAAATTATTTTTATAATGAGACCTCAATATGATTTCTCAAACAGATGGTTTCATACTATGAATTCTGCTTGCTTTGGTTCCCACCATCAGTATCAGGCGGTATTAACAGAAAGTATAGAAAATAAGTTGCCTGAATTTTATTTCAGACTATTGGAAACAGATCCTACTCTTGTTTTCGATATATGGAAATATAACCAAAGCATTATGATTTTTTTTTCCTTTTAATACTTTATTCTATTTTACAGTACTGTGTTGGTTTTGCCATACTTTAAAGAGTATTGTACAAAATATTGAAATATAATATTTAAGGAAATAATAGACTGTTTTCTGAAATATTTTATCTGGATTTGAGCAATGCACGAGGAAGTAATGAATATTTAAAGTGCAGCAGTGATTTAAAAAGTATGGGGGCAGGACATATATTTGAGCAAATATATTATCTTATGATATCTATTTTACTGTAATCCACTTTCCATGGTATTAGACAAAGTATAACAGAAAAGGAAGAATAATTGTTAGGTCTGATCAAATCCTCCCTGAATTACTCCATCAAACATGCAGTAACCCTATTATTGTATAGATCTTAAGGCAGGCCTGAATTGAATTGCTGCTTTAATACTCAATCTCTTTTGAATATCATTATTTTCCAAAATAGGTAGATGTGGATACAGAGGAAAATTAATTTACTCTGAGCATCCAGTCCATTTAATCATCTAGACTGCATAGTGATAAATAATGTCCTTGGGGGTTGGGAGAGTGAAGAAATTGTTCAGCTTCTTTTTCCAACCATGATTATTTAGAAAAAACTATTAGAAAGAGATGTTTTACATGAAAATCTCAGATTTCAGGAGGATTAAGAGAAAAGCTACAATTCAATAAACATTTCTTAGACAAATGTTAATCTGGAGTATTCAAACCAGTCTAATAATAATTTGGGCCCTGTCTTTACCTTAAACTGTGACCCAAATTGATAAATTTGAATCTCATTTTTAGCAGAAAGAACACCTTTTAAAAAGTGTTATGCTTGTGGCAGAAAATGCATTGAGAGAGGCCCCATTACTGTTGCCCTGCCAGCACCAGACAGGAAAGTCTGTGTCTTGTGTTACAAATATTTTGCTACAGTGGTGAAATGCACATATATATTCATCATTTTTGAGCCTCAGAATACTTCCATTTTTCTTTTTATTAGGTAATAAAACATAACTGTACCAATATAATAATACTAATAGCATGTGCATCAAACTAACCACTATTCTGTTCATTTCTTCATTCTTACAATTGGAATTCGTGCATACTTTATTTTCCATCACTAATATCCATCAGGGTTACTGATAAAATTAGTTCTCTAAGTCATATCTCTGAGTGCTAAAATGGAAACTTTACCGCAGAAATGATTATTGCTAATTCGTGGGTGAAGAAACTGGAACTGTAGAAACAAGGCTGCTGGCCAAGCTCATTTTTGTATCAAGTGCTTCAGTGACATTAGGCTGAGCCTTAGGTCCAGGGTCATTTTCTTGCCTCCATCCAAGCTATAGTTTATAGAGACTTCCAGATGTTGATGGATAACACGTATTTTGCTTATACTTAGGTCCTAAAGTATAAAACAGTCTCTACAAAACATCTCGAAAGGGATACTCACGAAAACAAAATTTGTTTGAGGAAATTAGCATGGGAATGCAAATTAACCATTGAAACTATATATTCATTTTTATTTCCTGTAAAAGCAAACATTTTACTTTAGATATTCATCATTAGAAGTATATAGACATTTGTATAAGTAAATAATTCTAGTAGCATTAATTTTTCTTAATTTTCCCATAATGCAGATCCTCCTGTAATTGACTATATGAGGAAAATAAATATTCTATGCACATTTAGCTAGTAATATCTACAGTTTAATAAAATAGTAATTAATTTCTTTCTTTTTTATTGAAGTATAGTTAATGAACAGTATTGTCTTAGCTTTAGGTATACAGCAGAGTGATTCAGTTATATATGTGTATGTTTATATATATATATTCTTTTTCAGATTATTTTCCATTATAAATTATTGCAAGACATTGAATTTATTTCCCTGTGCTATAGAGTATATCCTTGTTGTTTATCTATTTTGTACATGGTAATGTATATATATATATTAATTCCAAACTCCTAATTTACTTCCCACCCACCACTGCCCCTTCTGGTAATCCTAAATTGTTTCCTATGTCTGTGGGTCTATTTCTGTTTTGTAAATAAGTTCATTTATATAATTTTTTAGTTTATACATAAATGATATCATATTATTTGCCTTTGTCTGGCTTAACTTCACTTAATATGATAATCTCTNCTCCTAATTTACTTCCCACCCACCACTGCCCCTTCTGGTAATCCTAAATTTGTTTCCTATGTCTGTGGGTCTATTTCTGTTTTGTAAATAAGTTCATTTATATAATTTTTTAGGTTATACATAAATGATATCATATTATTTGCCTTTGTCTGGCTTAACTTCACTTAATATGATAATCTCTAGGTCCATCCATGTTTCTGCAAGTGGCATTATCTCATTCTGTCTTAATGGCTGAGTAATATGTATCACATCTTTATCCACTCATCTGTTCATGGACACTTAGTTTTCTTCCATGGCTTGGCTAGTATAAATGGTTCCCATGTGAACACTGGGGTGCATGTATCTCTTTGAATTAGCTTTCTCTAGTTTCTTTTCAACTAAAGAGGTTAATTTCAGTTTTATTTTTTAATCTGCTGTCTGTAATGTAGCAATCTAAGGTAAAATCATGTCCACCTTGAAAGGAAGATTTAATGCTTAATTCATATAAGCAATTATATATCTTTTGTATTATGAACTAAATCATCAGTTTTAACCAACTTTGCAAGAATTATAGAGCCATCGAAATCAAAGCCATAAAGGTTTGAGGGATCATCTCTGGTTAAATTATGTTAATCAACAATAATTGCTAAGAGCTTCTGGAATGTATATTCACATAACTAATACAATATTAAAATCTTAGGTCAGTCATTTTTAAAAATTTTATCCAGTTTCCAATTATATTCTGATGTACTTTATGAAAATCCTAAAATAATCCATTTTTACTCTAGAATGATGATTGAAAATCTAGTAGAAACTCAACAAAGGTTTGTTGGATGGTTGGATGGATGAAAGGATCCATGATCATTTCCCATACAACTTTAAATTCTATCCTGCATGGAGAAACTGAGGCAAACATGTTGCATAAAATATGTAGTATAATATTAACACAACCTTTCTTTCAATAGAAAGAGCAGATTGTAGTGGAGGAGAACGTAATTCCAGAAACATGGGTAAACATAACAAAAGCTCATTTGCCTTTTATTTGACCCAAGTGCAGCTGGGAATCTATAGCATGCCCACTATACCTTCTCTTGTAGACACTGTTGATAGTAACACCCTCTTACCTCCCATATGAAGATACTCAGCATGCTGCAGTCACAGATTCTGTACATCAGATCCTTTCACATTGTGNGCAGCTGGGAATATATAGCATGCCCACTATACCTTCTCTTGTAGACACTGTTGATAGTAACACCCTCTTACCTCCCATATGATGATACTCAGCATGCTGCAGTCACAGATTCTGTACATCAGATCCTTTCACATTGTGGAGGTGAGAAATGTATGCATAGTATTTTATTTTTTTAATTTAAATTTATTTATTTTAATTGGAGGCTAATTACAATATTGTATTGGTTTTGCCATACATCGACATGAATCTGCCACGGGTATACACATGTTCCCAATCCTGAACACCCCTCCCAACTCCCTCCCCATACCATCCCTCTGGGTCATCCAGTAGTATTTAAAGCTACGTCTCTTGCTTTGCACTAGCTCCCTTCCTCCTAGCTTGCCCTGGACTCTTCCTTGGACTTCTTACCCCCCAATAGATACCTACATTCTTACAGCCAGTACACTGTAACCTGGAGTGTTCATAGTTGTACCTAGGGATTCAGGAACAGCTTCATGCTCTTTGAGTTCCAGGTTGCATGCTCATGAAGCCAGCTCTGTAGGAGACCATTATCCAAGAGAAATGCCCCTGTTTTTAGGCCCAGGACACCTGATTTGGGCATCTGTAACCACTGGAGCCTGTTTCACTCTTAGGGGAGCTGTGCTGTGCCTAAGGAAGACAGGAGAAAATTCATTCAACCCACAGAGTTACTATGTCTGCATAACCCAAATCTGTGCTTGTTTAGATTTCAACAAAGTTGCTACCACTTTTCAAATGCCAATAGCAGACACTGTATTTCNCCACCACCACCACCATCGCCAGCCCCCAGCGGAAGGGAGGGTGGGGCCCCTCAGGCGAAGGAGGCTTGGGGCTGTGAAGCTCTGCTCCATCACAGAACGCAGAGTGCTATCAGAGCCTCTGGGTGGGTGAAGGGTGGAAGGCGGAGTCGTTCACTTCATCTGCCCCTTGCATCCTTTCGTATATTTAAATGACATGTTATAATTTTGTGCTTCCAGCTCATGGGGATTTTGAAGGAACTTAATCCTCATTCTGCAAATGGAGACCCCAATCTCCAGACTGGGATGTGAGCCGCCCAGGACCCCCAGGGTTTCTGCTGCAGATGCAGGACAAGAAAGATCCTCTACCTGTCCCAGTGCAGATCAACCATTCGCTGTGCCCCGTCCCTTCCCACTGTTCCCACCCCACTGAACAAAACCCAGAGCCCCTTCCAAAAGGTAGCCTGTGAGTTATCTGGTAATGTTTTCCCTGCAGCCAGGGCCTGGTTAAAAATCAAACGTAACTACAGCTCCGATTGCTCCCACTGAAAGGCACAACAGGGAGGTTCTCATCTGGAAAAAATACAGAAGGAAGAAAAGAGCCAGAGGACATTCTCTGCTTCACTAAAGGGCAGACGCTGCAGGACAGACTCGCCACTCCACCCCTGCTATGCTGTGACGATTCCCTGCCCGCTCCCACTTGAGTTTTTAGCGGGGGCTATCTCACAAGGAGGGAAAGAGACACTGCCAAAACATTTCAAAAGTAAGCAAAAAAAGTGAAGAAGACAGGAAGAAAAATGAAAACGTTCCTTCCCATCCTGGCTGAACACAGATTAACCAGTGCCCACCTGTGCTCAAAGGTATGTGCTCACAGGTATGTGAAGAATTGGCCAAAGGGAAGGCAACATCTCAACTTCACCTCCATTCAAGTACCAACCACTCAGCCTCAAAAAAGGTGTAGAGCTGACCTGTACTAAGTTCAACTGTCTCCTAGCCCTGCTTCCAACAAAAAAATTGATTTGAAACAAAAGAGCAAACCTGATAGATACACCGAGCTCAGCTGAAATCTTTCTTTCTTTCAAATACTGAATCTATGAATCTTATGTTTTACTTTTGTGAAAGGTTTGCTTTTAAAAGTAACTATTCATTTCAAAAGTGCTAACAGTATCTTCCCTGCAAGTCTTCACTGGAGAAAAGCAGAAAACTCCTCTTCAGGAAATGTCCNTTTTAGCGGGGGCTATCTCACAAGGAGGGAAAGAGACACTGCCAAAACATTTCAAAAGTAAGCAAAAAAAGTGAAGAAGACAGGAAGAAAAATGAAAACGTTCCTTCCCATCCTGGCTGAACACAGATTAACCAGTGCCCACCTGTGCTCAAAGGTATGTGCTCACAGGTATGTGAAGAATTGGCCAAAGGGAAGGCAACATCTCAACTTCACCTCCATTCAAGTACCAACCACTCAGCCTCAAAAAAGGTGTAGAGCTGACCTGTACTAAGTTCAACTGTCTCCTAGCCCTGCTTCCAACAAAAAAATTGATTTGAAACAAAAGAGCAAACCTGATAGATACACCGAGCTCAGCTGAAATCTTTCTTTCTTTCAAATACTGAATCTATGAATCTTATGTTTTACTTTTGTGAAAGGTTTGCTTTTAAAAGTAACTATTCATTTCAAAAGTGCTAACAGTATCTTCCCTGCAAGTCTTCACTGGAGAAAAGCAGAAAACTCCTCTTCAGGAAATGTCCATGAGAGTTTACTAAGCACTGGCCATGGCTGCTAGTTAGCTGTTAGTGGAGACTGAAATGGGATGTTCAGCAAAGTCCAATGATGTGCTGGGACGAACCAGCCTGGGGAATATGGAGAGGAACAAGAGACGGAGGGCATCACGCGCATCTCGTGGCATCAGATGGGTTGGCAGAGACAGAAAGAAAGAGCAAGACTGCAGGAAGGGATGTTTCCAGGAGCCGCTGCTCTCAGGTGAGGTTACAAAGAACTGTTATTTTTTCTCATCAGAGGAGGGGAGAACACAGGAAACAGCCCTCTCCTGCAATAGGGCTAACATTCTGAAGACAGAGGTTCTTTTTAAGAATCTCCTCTGTGCTAGGACGGGCTTTCCAGGTGGCCTAGTGGTAAAGAACCCTCTATATGATGAGAAAACAGAAGCTCAGAGAGGTTATGCTAACATTTAATATAATAAAAGGTTACTGGAATCATCTGGAATGCAATTCTACCTCTGTTTCACTCCCAAATCCATGCTTTCTGTTTTTTTAAAAACACTGGAATTCTAAACCTGACCAACCACTTTAATGTGAAATTAACAATTTAATTTTGGAAAGGAATTTGCCTAAATATTTTCTTTTCAATTCCCTCTCTCCCTTTCTCTCTCACACACACACTCCTTAGAAACTACTTAATCACTCTGCTTTCCTCCCTAACTCCCAAAATGGTCCGTTGTCGGGACAGGAGCCTATGTCCTGAGGTTGCTGGGTTGATGATGGCAGTGTTATGTCTGTTTCCTAGGCTGCAGTAACGGGAGCTCATGGCAGGCTGTGCATTTCTGTCCTGAAAATTAAGGAACTGTTCCTGGGTGGACCACTCAGTACCCACCCACTGTGCCCACCGCGCCCACCACACCCACCGCACCCACAGCCACTTGGAAGCCCTGATAAAGGAAAGGCTCCCCACCTACCCTGACTCACCAGGAGACAGGCTGTGTCTCTGGGCACAGCCTGCTGGCCACTGTCAGTCACTTCTACTTCCTGCGGCAACCCCACATGAACCATCTATCTTCAGCTCGCTCTAAACGACTCTCTACTTGAGGCCTCTCAGCTAAACCAATTCACTCTGTCAACAAGACCCAATACCAGAACCTATACGTCCCCATGGAAGTCTTATAACCGCAATCATCCCTGGAACAGTGCCTGAGAAGAAAGAAAGAATGATGCCATTGTCTGCATCCACATCCAAGGTACTGAGAGAGCAACCAGACTCCAAAGACGTCAACTGACATCCCAGGGAGAGATCGGGGTGGGAGACGGGCTCAGGGTGAGCAGGCTGCAGGCTATCAGGGATGAGTGGGGTGACAGAAATGTTCTTATTGTGGCTGTGATGGGAGTTTCAGAACAGGAAGTTAAACTCCTGGAACTAGGCAGTAAAGAGAGTGAACTTTACTGTATGTATATTATACCTCAGTGATTCAAAAGATCATGAATTCAAGACAGAAATGAGGCTCACAGGGCAATGGGGCCCCTGCTGTGTCCACCTTTCCCCCCTTCCCTCTCCTCTCCTCATCTCCAGTTCTGTCTCCACTCCCACCTCTCCACCCCCCACTCCTTGAATTCCTCCACCTTCTCCCTCTCTTCCAGGATCTTCCTTCCTTTTCCTAGATTCAGTGAGATCGTGGCGAGTTCTCTCGCCTTCAGTATAGCTGTCAGGGTCCCTTTGTGCCCCCGCCCCAACCCCCCGCCTTGTGACATAAAGCTTGTTTTAACTTTTTCACTGGAGCGATTAATGTGCACATCCTCAGTCCCCTTCTAGACTTTCTGGCATAATCAACTTGGGTGTGAATCCTAATTAAAAATCCTGCCCACAGCTGTGTGACCCTGGGTGAGTTACTCAACCGCTCTGAGCTCCACTTCCCTTATTGGAGAAGTTGGCTGGCAATGGGGTGCTTGATGAGGTTTGCCCAGGATCATCCTGGTGATTCAGGGAGACCAACATAAAGGGAAGAGAACAGGTAGGTGCTGAGTGGACACTGTCTCTGCAAGTCCCCACATCTGTCCTCCAGCCTAGAGCCCGGGGAATAAGAGTATCTCATGGGGTCCCGTAAAGGAGTATTCTTAACTCAGCCTAACTGACCTCATACTTCGGAATTATGTTGAAGAAATGCTTTTTAATAGAGATCTAAAATAAAAGATGGATTTTTAAAAATACTATTTGAAGATTCTATAAATCATCTCATGTGGGGCACAGTAGAGCCCTCCAGCTGCCCACCTCCAGCTCTCACCAGCTGTGCAACACTGCTCAAGCCACGTAATCCGCTCTGCTTCTCAGCCTTCTCTGGGACTAATAACCACAAAGACAAAAGCAGTTAGCAGTAAGCTAGCTGAGTGACCCCAAGGGCCTCTGCCATGGTCTTGGTGGATTCATCACAAACTCACTTCTGCTGAATCCAGGCAGTTGTGGGGGCCGCATCCCATTCCACAGCACCTAGCAGCAGGATGAGCAACACTTTGGCAGATCTTTCACAGCATTCCCAGGGCCCTTCCTCACCTCTGTGCCTCTCGGGCCCCTCACCCAGTTAGAGACCATCTCTCCCAAACGTGCTGCATCAGCTCTGACTGACCAGTGTGGGAACCTGTGATAAATTGCCCAGCTTTAAATTCTGAGGATGAGCCCTGGCGCACTGGCCCAGTACTGCAAGACAACCAGAAGCAGGCGAGCATCTCAGTGCCTGCTGTGTGGCATGCAGGCGGAGGGGGCACTGGGGCTCGTGTCTGCGGCATCCAGAAGCAGGCAAGCATCTCAGCGCCTGCTGTGTGGCGTGGAGGCGGAGGCAGCACTGGGGGTCCCATGTCTGCGGCCTGGGGATGGCCGCCAGAGAGCAGGGCCCCTGAAAGGGGGATGGGCCCAGAGCAGGAGGTCGGGATGAGCGGGGTCAGTGACCCTCCACGACCTCTGGCCAGGAAGGGAAGGCTCTGGGAGTGTCCCAGGGACGTCTCCTCTCTCAGGGCCTGTGGGGGCCGCAGGACCTTCAGGATCAGGAGAAACACCCAGGCTTGGCCGGTGACCCTCACAGGAGGGTCCCTGTCATCTCACTGAGTCACTCATGCTGAGATCTCTCTTTTTCCACTTGGACATTTATAACTGCAGCATTTATAACCTCTCAGGAAACACAGCACGCTTTTATTTTACTGCAGCGGGGTTCCGCCTCTGGGCTAATTAAAGGCTCCCTTGCGTGTATATTGAACCAGTTCCTATTCCAAACAAATCGAGAGCTAAGAAAAGATGGCCACACTGGGACCTCTGAGAATTCGACCTTTAGTCCACAACAGCACAGATGGGTGATTGCGCTGTCCCAGGTGAGATGAAACGTGCCCTTCTCTTCTAAACAAAAGACAGACATACTATGAGCAGCTCAGCACCCCAGGGTTGTGAAAGCCTGGCCGGAGCTCTCCTCAGGCCAAGTTCCAGAAATAACTCCATGTAGCACGGAACTTCTCTGGACATGCCATCTCACACCTTGAGAGCAAACACCTGCCCAAACTCCCATACCCAATCCCGTCCCCCTGAATGCCAGGCGGGGAGGCACCTAGAGTCCGAAGGAGGCACCTGGCCTGGCAAGGGGAACGGATGGAAATCGCTCCCTTGGGAGCCAAGTCAGGCTCTGTGTAAATATTTTCTAAAACCGAGGCAGGCTATAAATTCTTGGAAAAAAATAGCGAGAGCAGGGGGAGCGGGGTGTTCCAGCCAGAGAGGCACATGGCTCGTGGAAAGGGACATGCCAACAGCAGGGCCCACGTCTGGGACGCTGGAGCCACACGGATTTCAAGCGCTCCTGGCAGTCCTCTGGGTGAGGCCCGGAATGCAGCGATAACAGAGGCCAGGCTTCACGGTGGGGCTGTGGCAGGCGTGGCCCAGACAGCAGGAACAAACAATGCCGACAGGACACTCCAATGGGGGCCCCCCTCTCGGTCCAGCCAACACCCCAGCTTGGACCATCCCATCGAGGGCACTTATCTTGGCACCTGGTTCCCTCCCAGGCACTCGTCACTGTGGAAACACGCCTGAGCCCCAGCTGGCCAATGAAACAGGAGGCCTTGTAGCGCACTCAGAAGTCACCTGAGCCCGCCAGCCACGGAGCGGACCGTGAGCTTCTGCTTATAAACTTCACCTCAAACCATCGCTGACTCTTCAAAGGCAGAAGCAGCTAAGACTCCTCTCACCTGCAAATAAACAGTCCTGGCCTTCCTTCTTGCCAGGTTAAAGCTGCTGTTGTGCTCATCACTTACCACGGGACATCCTCTCCCCTAGCAGAAGACACACACACACACACACACACACNGTTTGATCTCTGGGTTACAAAGATCTCCTGGAGAAGAGAATGGCAACCCACTACAGTATTCTTGCTTGGAGAATTCCTTGGACAGAGGAGCTTGGCGGGCTACAATCCATGGGGTCGCAAAGAACTGGACACACTGAGGGATTAATATAATACAACAACAACTCTTACCCGTATCAATTGTGTGTAATGTAATGTTATATAAACACAGCTGTTATGTATCACTTGTGTTACCAGGGCAGATATATTGGTTAAAGACAGCCACAATGATATCTTCCACCCTGCATGTTCCTTAGAAGTATGACCTTGCCATTTCCCCCCTTCAAAAGGTAGAATCCAATTTCCCTCCTGCTAAAACTGAGCTAGGCTTAGGACTCTTTTGTAATCAGTAGCATGTGGAGGAAGTGACTGCATGACTTCTGAAGCTAAATCAGAAAAAGCTATGCTGCTTCCATTCGATTCTCTTAGGATGCTTGCTTTGGAGGAAGCCAGTTGCCATATAAGAAATCCTACCACCCTGAGATTGCCGTCCTGCAAGGCCATGTATAGATACTTCAGTTGACAGTCCCAGATGACCTTCTAACCATCCCACCAAAGCTCCAGTCAGTTAGCAAATCCACCCATCTGTCAGTTGAGTATTATCACTAGGTAACCTCAACTGATGTCCAGCCAAGCCATATTGGAATTCCTAACCCACAGAATTCTTGTGATATATGAAACAGCAACCGGGATAGCCACTGTTTGGGGATCAGATGACTTGTTAAACAAAAACTGAGAAGGACAATTAATTTATAGATCAATATAAAGAATCCAAATAAATAAGATTTAGGAAACTTAGACATGAATTGATGATACACTAATTTGCTACTTAACCTTCTTATCTGCCCTTCCACTTTTGACTTGAATGCACTGGGATGTCTCTAACAAGATGCTCTTTATCCTTGCTGATGACACGTGTCCATGTCCCCTTCATTTCCTGCATTCTACTTTTCATAAGGTTTGGCACATTTCATATTTGGTCCCTATCTCTCACTTACCACAATTCCTGAAATATTTCCACTGTATTCTCACTTTATTTTCTGAAATTTCTTTTCCTTTCTTGCTCCGACAGAAACCTGGCTGTCCTCTGAGGATACTGCCAGCCCAAAAACCCTTTTATTTTTTCTTTTCTTTGGTCCCCTTACTATTGGACTTGGAGAAGGGCAGGTGTCCTCCTCCCTGTTACTCTCTTTCAGGGCACTTGCCTTCCCTTCTTCTCTTCCTGAAACTCACGTCATCAGTTACATACTCAACTATTGTTGTGATCTATCTGCAACTGCAATAGTCTCCGTTCATTGGACCATTGGCTTATTGTCACTTTCTGACTACTTTCTTAATGTACAATTTAAATGTTCATGCACTAGACTCGCCCTGGATCTCAATTCCTTGAGCTCTGTTCTTTTAGGCTCTCTCTTTACCTTACTGCAGCCACTAGTTCCCATGCTCATTCTCAGACTTTGTCACTTCCAGTTACTGCAGGCCCCCTCAGTTACCTGCATTCAACTAGCTGACTACCAGCTTTCATCCTTTCTAGATCACTCCCTCTATTACCCCACCACCAGCAGTTCTTCAACCCTACTGGGATTTCCAGTTCTATCATCTTTTCATTGTTCCTCTCTGTTTTGATTTCCTCTTTCCCTTCTTTGTACCATTTAAATTCCATGGACATTCACCCTCTTGCATAAACGCTGACTTCCTTACCCTTTTCTCACTTTGTTGTACTGGATTGGGGAGATCCCTGGGAGTAGAAAATGGCAACTCAGTCCAGTATGCTTGCTTGGAGAATTCCATGGACAAAGGAGCCTGGTAGGCTATAGTCCATGGGGTCTCAGAGTTTGACAAGACTGAGCCTGCATGCATGTCATGTCATTAATATGTTCAGGCCATCCTATTAAACATTCTTAAGTCCATTCATTCTTCCACTTTCCTAGATGACTTATTTACTCTTTTGTTTTTTCCATTTCCAAAACCTACAACTCTCCATATGCATCATAATTCTCATTTGATGATTTATTTTCATAGAGGGAATAAAACATAGTAGGAAAAAGCTTCTATAAGCTCTGTGTCAAGAGTTATTCTCTTAATTCTGTCCTGTATGTTTCATGCCCCCATGCTCCTATCTAAGGCCAACCCTCTACTTCTTGACTAGATCTCATTCTCTCTTGAATACATTAAGACATGGCTCCAGTAATTCCTTCTGTCTTTCACTTATCAGTTTTTTTGTACTCTACTAAATCTTCCCCATCAGCATATACTGATTTGGTTGAAGACACATGAATAAGTTCTCATCAATGAGTGTGGACAGAATGATACATATTGCTTCTTGGTCTGAGCATTAGGCGATGGGCATTCATTTCTCCTTAAACTTTCCATTTCCTCAATCTTGAACATGGAAAATTATGATTTGGTTCTGACCATGCAGATGATAATGACATCCAAGTCAGTGGTTCTCAACTGGATGATTTTTCTCCACAGGGAAGATTGGGAAACATCTGCAGATATTTTTGTTGTTAAAACTGGTAGGTGGAAAGTGCAATTGGCATCTAGTGGGGAGAGACCAAGGATGCTGCTAAATATCTTACAATGCTCATGACAGACATACCATTCTCCCCAACAAAAAAAATTATTCACCTCAAAATTTTAATAGTGCAATATTGAGAAACTCTGCCCTGGAGGACGGTGGAGCAATAAGACAGAAGGTCATGACCTTCTCAATGCCTGTGGGACTACCTTGTAAATGTAGACAGCTCACTTCAGGATTAGGGAAGAAACAAACTTCCATATACTTAAGCTACTGTACCTTTGGGACTCTTTGTAATAGAAGCTTAGCCTTTACTTTAATATATTCCATCACTCTTTGAAGTAAAGAACTACCTTGGGCTTCTCAGTTGAATATTTTCAATCCCTCACAATATAGAGAACCATCCAGACATCCTAATGTCTGTTTTATACTATCTAATGTCTTCAATTCAGCATTCCCTTTGGTTTGGCAGGGTGTAACATTTCTGGCACCCCACTCCAGTACTCTTGCCTGGCAAATCCCATGGATGGAGGAGCCTGGTTAGGCTGCAGTCCATGGAGTGGCTAGGAGTTGGACACGACTGAGCAACTTCACTTTCGCTTTTCATTTTCATGCATTGGAGCAGGCAATGGCAACCCACTCCAGTGTTCTTGCCTGGAGAATCCCAGGGACGGGGGAGCCTGGTGGGCTGCTGTCTATGGGGTCGCACAGAGTCGGACACGACTGAAGTGACTTAGCAGCAGCAGCAGCAGCAACAATATTTCTTAAACTGGAGAAATTGTTCCTGGACTTTCCAACTTTGAAATTATACCTGGCTGGTCTCAAATAATTGTTTAACGTTTATTTCCCAGGTGTTGAGCCAAGGTGATTTTTATTGTGAAATATTTCCAAGTAGATTCTCTGAGAAGAATACCTGTATCTACAACTTTTCTTTTACTCAACTTGGGTCACAATTTCTGGTTTAAATAAAAGACATTCACACTCGTTATGTTGTTGCTCTTCAGTCACTCAGTCCTGTCCAACTCTTCCTGACCCTAGGGACTGCACCACACCAGGCTTCCCGGTCCTTCACCATCTCTTGGAGCTTGCTCAAACTCATGTNTCACTTAGATTGCTGGGCTGGAATGGGGTTGGAATGGACTACTTAGACCAGCAGTTCTCACATCTGGCTGGTTATTGATATCAACTTTAGAGCTCTGTAAAATTACCAGCTCCTTGGGTCCCATCACAAATGTATTATTGAATCAGATTTGGGCAGGCAGTATTGGGGAAAAGTTAACTTGGAATTAGCATCACTAGCAGCATGTCCAGGTGATGGCCATAGGTAGCCAGCTTTGGGAATTATAGGCATAGACACAAACTGGTCATTCACATAGTAGATAGTTTTCCTTTGTATTTAAAATATAAATGATAATGGAAGTGGTCTTTATTCGTCCCTTTCTTTCCAGTTCTATAGTCACCATGCCAGATCAGCTCTTCACTAGCATTTGCCTGGATTATTTAACAACTTCATAACTGGTTTCCTCTGATCCTCATTCCACTTGGCCATTAACTGTTGTGGCCCCCAAGACTCAGTTCTAGGTTCTACTCTGCCCACTCTAAACCACCTCCTTGGGACTTCACATCCACTTATGTAGAGATGATGCCTGCTTTGCTTTCTTCTGTGCAAATTTTTTCATTGAGTTTCTAATCCATTCTTACAATTGGCATTTGCTATGTCCTTGCTTAAATGTTTTGAAATTCAGCGTAACCAAAAGAGCTATGACCCTCTTTTTCCCAACACCCTCTAAATTTTTTTCAAGTAAAAACCAGTCTTCTGGATCTAGAATCCACATAACTCTACCACTTGACTGTAAGCAGCATTTCAGATTTCACCTTTCCTTTCAAGCCTGTCACTAGCTGCTGGGCACACCCAGCTGAGTGCTTTTCCTCCCACTCACTCACTGTCTGCTCATCCTCTGCCTTCCTAGTACTCTTGAGAAGTCTTTCTTCCAAGCCTTTGCTGGCCTTAGAATAGTCCCTTCTAACCTTTTCTGAGCACAAATGTAAATATTTTACATGTTTTTGTTTAGCCTGTATACATACTTTTATATAACATTTCATTTTTTATTGCTGCCTAAATACCTGTTAGTTTCTAACGTAATTGATATAATATAGCATCATATTGGTTATAAACACCAGTACTATGAGGAATGTTTCAGAGATTTTTTTCAAATAACTTAAAACTAGGGAAATAACTATGAAGGTCTTTACTTCTGTGATTCAATATGTAAATAATCTTTATCAGTTCAAGGGGTTACAAAAAACTGTGCAGTTATTTTCCAGAACATCAGAAGAAAGGCCTCCTATAACTAAGCATTTTGCTGGGAAAGATTGAGGACAGGAGAAGCGGACGACAGAGGATGAGATGGTTGGATGGCATCACTAACTCAATGGACATGAGTGGGTGGACTCTGGGAGATGGTGATAGACAGGGAGGCCTGGCGTGCTGTGTGGTTCATAGGGTCACAAAGAGTCGGACACAACTGAGCGACTTAACTGAACTGAGCATTTTGGTTCTAATAAAACATTGATTCAACTGTTCATCATTTGTTCACTTATCCACTGAGAACATTATCCTAGGCTGTAGAAATACAGCAATGAACCAGATTCATAGATTGTATGCTGTCAAAGAGCTCATATTTCAGTTGAGGAGATGCATGATTCAAAGGCACAAAAGATGGAATGGAGTATTTTCACAGCCTTTTACTGAATACCTAGTATGCTAGAGACCAGGGAGTAATTGGAACTCAATTTTTAAAAAAATTAGGGTATGAATCCAGGGCCATCACTAGGCAGTAAGGTTATCTCAGGCTCATGAGAATCCCACAGATCTTAGTTTCTCCATCTGTAAAGTGAGTTTCTTGGGAGGAACAATGCATCTAATATTCTTAGCAAACAATGGACACATGGGAAATCATAGAAGTTGTGATAATAAGAGTAATTATAGTTGTTTTGAGAATCTTTTGGTTTCAAGAGGGTGAGCAATAATTCCATTGGTGAGTAACTTTCATTCTCACACTTCTAGAACTTTTAACTATATTTCTTAAAGAATTCTCTGGGAATGAAATAATGTACTGCTAATAATTCCTTACCGGTAAAGTGACAGATGTTGTTTCATTTGACATTCATAGCCTCTTTCTAGTATAAAGACTTTGCTAATAGATGATACAAGTACAGTTCAGAAAGAATATCATGCTCAAGGTCACGAAACAAGTACTTCAAACTGTTCAGTATTATTCTAAGCATGCTAGATGTTTCTGACCTCAGGTTTTTTTTTTTTTTTTTTCCAAAAGGCAGGATAATCCTGAGTGGAAAAGAGGAGCAAGTCATTTTAAAAATGTGAATACAAATAATCCTCATGAGGATGACTTGCTGGCCTTGTTACTTACAGGTCTCTGTATTGTTAAACAGACTCAGTAGGCAAGCTTAAAGTGTGAACAATGCTGCAGAAGAAGTTCCTTAATCTAGCCCATATCAAGGATACCGTGGGTATTCTAAGAGCTTTTTTTTTTTTTCATTTTTAGAATAGCTTGTATAGATCTTTTATTAATTCTTTCAGCATCTTTGGATGCCTATTTTGTGAAAAATTCAATTTATGACTGGGAATCAAAGAGTTTGTACAGGCATTACTTAAGAAGAACTAATATAGGAAAGCTTTCTAGGTTATATTCCCTAAACATCTCCCTGATTTTTCTCTCTGCATCAGTGGCTGTCTGTTCAGTTTGCCTAGGCAAGATAGAATTAGGAAGAAGAAGAGGAGAGATTGTGTGGCAGAAACAGTGGGTTTGCTCATTTCACACTTCTTCTACTCCCCTTCTCTTTGCCTGCCTCTCATATGAAAGCAGAGCATCAAATTCCCAGTCTCTCCTGTAGCTGCAAGTGGCCATGTTATATCCACTGTCTGCCTGCCATTGTCTTCCTTCCCTTCTTTTTTCCTTTCTCCAAAGTAAACAGATGGGTTTTGGAAGCAAGCGGTGTAAAAGCAGTACAGCAAGGAAGTTAGAGGCAGTCGAAACACTGTCTGTCCCTTGACCTCTTGAATGAAATGAATACACTACAGAGTGTTGGAGTTCTGATAAGCAGCTTTCTACAATTTGCAGCTATCTGAAATAGTCAGATAAGAGACTACTTGACTCTCAAAACTCTGGTCCACAGATGCAATGTTTAAAATTTAGGATTAGTGGGTGAAGCACCTGATGAGTATTGTGGGGAACTATTTAAAGACAATGTATCAGAAAGGTAAAGAACAGATTGATCCTTCACAATATGTACTCAATAAGTAATGATTATTTTTGCTGCCTGAAAATAGAGATTTCTCCTCTTCTGGAGGGAAGCGATAGTTTAGAGCAAAGTGCTAATTACTCCTTATTCAAGAATAAGATGCTTTTAAAAGAAGATAAACTTAAAAAAAAAAAGATATGTAAAGCCAGATTTCATTGTCTCCAATGGCAGTGCTAGCAAAAGGAAGGGTAATTTTGGGAAGAGGACTTTCCAGAGATGACTGGGAACCTAGGAAACTGAGCTCTCTTTTGAGTTCCACCAATTTCTTTTCATACATCTTTGGCTAACTCGAATACGGTTTTATGTTTAAGTTTCCTTATATTTTGAATATTATCCATAGTGCTTAGTCTGTCTCACCTCTTGCTCTTAAGAGGGTAAATGTGTGTTGAGCACTTTTGAGTATCTTTGAAAGGGAATGGTGTTCACATGTCAAGAATGTGTGTGTGTGTGATTAGTATTATGCTAACACATTTAAGGGAAAATAACTCACCTGGTTACTGTCAAAACAGATTAAAACATTGATCAATCCTCACATTGATATTTAGTGAAAACAAAATATGTTCTGTTCCAGTCTAAGTTGTGGCTAAAGATCCATCTGCTCTGAATGGTAGAAGCAAAGATTGGGGATTCTGCTGCAGCTATGGTCAATGCATCTGTCAAAATAGTTTTTGATATTTTGTCATTTAGCTAAATAAATTTTAGAGACAAAAGAGCACTGAATGTTAGGAATAGAACTGTAATATACTTATTGAATTTATTCAGGGTTAAGATTTCCTACCTCCTCTCTCATACTCAGTCTTACTCAGTATTCCTTGTCCCAGTAAAAAGCCCCATCATCCATTAAATCTGCAAACCAGCAAAGGTAATGATGATAATAAAGCCATCACTAACATGTCTGAAGAAAACTTCAGTTTATAAATTCTGCAGATATATCTGCCCATTTGATTATGATCATCAAAGCATCATGAAACCTAGGGCTGAGAATGGAAGCCAGATGATCAAAACTTCCTGATTTTCTAATACAACAGGCTAGCAACCTAGAGAAGGAAAGCTGTGTGGAAAGTGGTGGAGTACATTTGAAATAATGTCTGTTGTGGAAAGTCAGGTGCATGAGGATCTATTTCATTGTTGTTCTTGAATTTTAATGGATTTTTTTTCCTGCTTCCTGTAATTTTCTCCAGCAAAGAAATGAGGGCTTTTGGATTGATATAGGTCTATGGGGTTTAGGGCAAGATGACTAAAGGACAGATGGGCAAGGGAATTTGGGTTAAAGTAAGAAGATTTGTGAAATAGTATACCCTGAAATTTAAGCCTGATATATTGTGGAAGTAAAGAGAGGCAAGGACTGATAGCTTGATAAGCAATTTAGGCATCAATGTATATGTGTCATGGGTT
>SJYW01003986.1:122580-152306 GCA_006410735.1 Raphicerus campestris | reverse complement strand
TCAGAAAATGAAAATCATGGCATCCAGTCCCATCACTTCATGGAAAATAGATGCGGAAACAGTGGAAACAGAGTTAGACTTTATTTTGGGGGGCTCTAAAATCACTGCCGACAGTGACTGCAGCCATGAAATTAAAAGACGCTTACTCCTTGGAAGAAAAGTTATGACCAACCTAGATAGTATATTCAAAAGCAGAGACTAAAGTCCATCTAGTCAAGGCTATGGTTTTTGCAGTGGTCATGTATGGATGTGAGAGTTGGACTGTGGAGAAAGCTGAGTGCCAAAGAATTGATGCTTTTGAAATGTGGTGTTGGAGAAGATCTTGAGAGTCCCTTGGACTGCAAAGAGATCCAACCAGTCCATTTTGAAGGAGATCAACCCTGGGATTTCTTTGGAAGGAATGATGCTAAAGCTGAAGGTCACCTCATGCGAAAAGTTGACTCATTGGAAAAGACTTTGATGTTGGGAGGGATTGGAGGCAGGAGGAGAAGGGGATGACAGAGGATGAGATGGCTGGATGGCATCACTAACTCGATGGACGTGAGTCTGAATGAACTCTGGGAGTTGATGATGTACAGGGAGGCCTGGCGTGCTGGGTTTCATGGGGTCGCACAGAGTCAGACACGACTGAGCGACTGAACTGAACTGAACTGATATTCATCTAAAAATGAATAAAAATGAATTCTATGATGTAAGTGATTCTAGCATCTAAATGTAAAATACATATGCTCACTTGCCTGATGGTATTTCTACTTTGTTGTTTCAGAAAGATTCAACTTACTTTCACATTCATGACACCAGATGGATGGGTTTTCCACATCAACTATTCTGACATTTACTGTCTGTAGGTAGCCTGAGATCCTGTAAATTAAAACCCTCAGTCCCACAAAACTGCTCTTCCTTCACACACAGATCACCGGTCCCCTGGTTGTGCATTGTACCTGTGACTGACTGGCTATAAATCAGGGCTTCATAACCCTTCCTTCTTGGGTTTAATAATTGAATAGAAGTACTCAGAGAAGCCAGGGGAACACACCTACCACTTTATTATAAAAGAAAGTAAAGGGTCAGTGACTCAGTGGTAAAGAATCCACCTGCCAACTCAGGAGACAAAGTTTCGATCCCTGATCTGGGAAGATCCCACATGCCTCAGAAAAGCTATCACCATGCATCACAAATATTGAGTCTGTGTTCTAGAGGCTGGGAGCTTCAACAGCTAAGCCCACAAGCCATGGGTCCATGCTCAGCAACAAAAGAAGCCACCACAATTAGCCTAAACACCTCAACCGGAGAGTAGCCCTGTTTGCCTCAACTAGAGAAAAGCCCTTGTACCAACAAAGACCCAGAACAGCCAAAAATAAATAAGTACATTTTTAAAAAAGGATATTAAAGGATATAGATGTACAGCCAGATGAAGAGAAATGTAAGACATGGAACAGGGAAGCAGAAGGGGCTTCTTCCATGCTCTCTCTGAGTTGCCACCCTCCCTGAACTTCTTTGTGTTCAGCTATCTGGAAACCCTCCCAGACGCATACTTTGAGGATTTTTATGGAAGCCTCATCGTATAGTCATGATCAAATATTGTCTTAATCTTCAGTCCCTCTTTTTTTCTTGGACAATGGGGTGGGGATGAAGGTTTCCATTTTCTAATCACAGTTTGCTTCTTCTGGTGGCCAGTCCACATCCTGAAGCTTTCCAAGAGCCCACCAAGGGTCATATCATTAGAGTAAAAGACACTCCTTTTACCCTGGAATTTCCAAAGGATTTGGAGTCCGCTTTCTGGAAACATGTTCAAAAACCAACTCTTAGGGCCAAAGAAGATCCTTGTGCTCTTATCATCTAGGAATTTACAAGAGTTTTAGGATATTAAAGAATATAGATGAATAAAATATACTTATTGGTCTCTGCTCTTTGAGAGGAAAAGGGAGCAGAAACCGATGTTTTCTATGTTTTCACATTTGTGTTTAACAAAGGACACTGCTGGAAAATTCCTGGATTAGCATAATGGAAATGTATTTGCAATATGTGCTCTCATTATGGTAAACGTAAGTGCTACTTTTAAAGAAAACTACAAGGCTTCATAATCATTCCTATGCTATCTTTTTCACAAGATATGTTCCTCTTTAGCTTCCACAATCTCAGCTTTGTTAGATCTCAAATGTTCTGTTAGCCTCTCTATCCTTCCAAGGCTGACCCCAGCCTCTTCTGCCTCTAGAAGCTTATTTTGAGATCCCCAAGCATACTATGCACTTCTCATCCAAGGGATTTTACACATGCCATTTCCACCATCTGCACTGCTCTTCTCTCCACTTAATTATATTTTGTAATTTAGTATGTCTTTTCATTTTAAAAATTCATTATCATTTTTCTCAGTTAGATTGAAAGCATGAGAGAGGAATTCTATGTTGTTTTAGATGTGTTAAAAATAATTATTGAAGAAAAGAATGAAGTGATAAGCTAAAACATTCCACCTTTTGCATACAAATATTACAGTTTTGGAGGTTCCCAGGTGGTGTTAGTGGTAAAGAAGCTGCCTACCAAAGCAAGAGACCCATAAGATCCAGGTTTCATCCTTGGGTCAGGATGATCCCCTGGAGGAGGGCAAGGCAACTCACTCCAATATTCATGTATGGAAAACCCCGTGAACAGAGAAGTCTGGTGGGCTACAGTTCATGGGGGTCACAAAGAGTCAGACACAACTGAAGCGACCTAGCACGCATGCATACATTGCTTTTTTGAAGGCTTTTGAATTTTCTTTCCTTGCAGTTTTAAAGCTTTTTGAGTTTTCTTTCTGTATAACAATTTGTTTCTCCATTGAAATGTACAGCCTTTTTNAACTCACTCCAATATTCATGTATGGAAAACCCCGTGAACAGAGAAGTCTGGTGGGCTACAGTTCATGGGGGTCACAAAGAGACACAACTGAAGCGACTTAGCACGCATGCATACATTGCCTTTTTGAAGGCTTTTGAATTTTCTTTCCTTGCAGTTTTAAAGCTTATTGAGTTTTCTTTCTGTACAACAATTTGTTTCTCCATTGAAATGTACAGCCTTTTTTATTTTTAGAAAGAAGACAGAATAAGACGGCACAGTTATTTAACTGCACAACATGACTAAAAGCAAAGGTGTTTAGAAAACATGAATGAACTGAAGTGATTTGTGAAGTAAATGTGACTTTGAGCTATGAATGTGAATAGCCTGTTGGGGATTCAGTCGTATCTCTTACTCCTAGTCTAAACTGTTGAAATCTTATTCCTTATGTTTGAGACTGTGACCTTATTTGGGAATAAGGTCTCTGCAGATATAGTCGAGTTAAGATAACACTATTTAGAGGCTGCCAAACTATAGAAACTGACTTCCCTGGTGGCTCAGATGGTAAAGCGTCTGCCTCCAATGCGGGAGACCTGGGTTCAATCCTTGGGTAGGGAAGATCTCCTAGAGAAGGAAATGGCAACGCACTCCAGTACTCTAGCTTGGAAAATTCCTTGGATGGAGGAGCCTGGTAGGCTACAGTCCATGGGGTCGCAAAGAATTGGACACAACTAAGTGACTTCAATGTCACTGTCGAACTACGGAAGGTCATAATCCATTGGTGTCTTTATAAGAAGAGGAATATTTAGACAGACAGACACATGGAGAAAATTTCATGTGATAACAGAGGCAGATATTGCATTATTATCCACTACATTGCTTGTAGTGACACATCTACAAGCCAGGGAATGCCAAGGATTGCTGGCAATCCCCAGAAAAGAGAAAGAGACAAGGAAGTGTCTTCCTCTTGAGGCTTCAGAGAGACCATAGTCTGCTGAAAGCTTGATCTGGTACTCAAGGCCCCCAAAACTGTGAGACAATACATTTCTATTGTTTGAAACCTCACTTTTTGTCAATCCTAGAAAATGAATACACCCACCAGTACTCGACGGTGTTTCTGTAATCCATAATATCCTTTGAAAGATCCAACTGTCTTTTTAAATAAGAGAATCCTACTACCATTCATTTCTTCCAACCTTCTGAATGACCATTGGTCAATGGTAGAGACACATTTCCAAAAATGCATTTCCAGTTCCAAGGCTGATGAAGATGATTAATCAAATTTTCAAAAGTGACCTGGAATTTAGGGGGGAAAAAAGGTCATTTTTCAGTAACAGAATCCTATAAAAATAGAAGGTTTACATGGAGACCGTTTTTTAATTTGGCATTTTTTTTCACTCTAATCATTTCTCAATGAAAGGAAACTAAAGGAGGATGACTATAATTGTGAAAATTTTCAATAATTAAAGTGTCACCTAGAAGTTTTAAGAAGTGCTGGCATGAAGCTTAGCATTTTGTTTGTAAATAAGGATTTCGCTATCTTATGGTCACAGTTGGGACTTTCCAGCAGGATGACACAGCTGTGTCTCCACTGAGCCAAAGAGCCATGAGGGAGGCTCCACTGAGTTCAACATTGAAAGAGTCCCGAGTAGCCAGATGTGGAGTTTTGGATACGCTTTCAGATGACTCACCTTATATTTCATTTTAATCTTTGTTTTGTCATTACATGAGCGATGGTTGAGTTGGTTTGGAAATTTTTGTGAGATTTTACATTAGCAGTTCAGAAATAAGTACTGGTGAAGATAGCAACTTTGTCTTTTTTATTTTACTATTTTGTTTTGTTATTATTTAATGAATCTATTCTGTTTACTGAAAGTTCTTTCCTATGATACTTCCACTGTATTCAGTTCAGTTCAGTCGCACAGTCGTGTCCGACTCTTTGTGACCCCATGAATCTCAGCACACCAGGCCTCCCTGTTCATCACCATCTCCCAGAGTTCACTCAGACTCATGTCCATCGAGTCCGTGATGCCATCCAGCCATCTCATCCTCTGTCGTCACCTTCTCCTGCCCCTAATCCCTCCCAGCATCAGACTCTTTTCCAATGAGTCAACTCTTTGCATGAGGTGGCCACAGTACTGGAGTTTCAGCTTTATCATCATTCCTTACTTATTCATTAATTTATACAACTGTTATGTGCCAGACTGCTCAGGCTTTGGATCCTTCAGGATTTTCTTCTCTGTAGAGATATGCTTCACCCAAGGTCACATTCTTTTCTGGGATAGCCCACATTTAATAGCTGGTTGGATTAGTGTCAAATCCCTGCCCTTAATTCTCATGAGGGACAACTTTGATGGGACATATTTGTCCCAGAGCTCACTAAAGGACTGACTAAGGTCACTGTAGTCAGGTAGGTCCCAATATCCATGAAAATTTCAGTTGTGACCCTCCGCGGCAGAGCAGATTGGGGAAAGGACCATTGCCATATTGGCTGCATCATGGCAATTGAGATGATAGGGATTACAAGCAGTAAAGACCAAGTACCGGTGCTTCACATCCAGAAGGCTGAAACTTTTATAATTAGTGACAAGCTTATAGCAGCAGTCAAGAGGCCTGATGCACATAGAATTAGGAACAGGATTAATAGAACCAGCATCTCTAGGGGTGCACAGTCAGCAGAGGCACTGCCAAGCTCTGACAAGTCTGGATGTCAGAAAGACATATATGTCTTGGTTCAGTTCAACCTAGCTCAGTTACTTACCATCCATGTGACATTAGCCAATGTACCTCTTTGAATTTTTATTTTTTCTAAATATTAGAGACAATGAAGCATTCTTTCCTAGAATATTGCTAGATTTAAATCAATTATATACCAGCATATATGACAGATTTTGGCTCACAGTAGGACCTCAATAAATAATAAAGAGTAACAATTATTGTGTTTATCCATGATATTAAGTAGTAGATAATGAATGAACTCTTCTTTAGAATTTTATCCAAAAGAGCTCTCTAAGCAATAAATGAGTAAAGTTTGGGGAGAAAACAAAAAACACTGGATATCTACGTTGGTTTATCGATCATTATCATAATAATAAATGATATGTGTAGGCTCAGTCACTTATGACTTTTTATTATCCCATGGATGGTAGCCCACCGGGCTCCTGCACCAGACAAGAATACTGGAGTGGATTGCCTTTAGGAAATGGAATCTCCCCCAGGGAGCTTCTCAGCCCCAGGATTGAATCTAAGTCTCCTGTGACACCTGCATTTGCAGGTGGATTCTTTCCCACGGAGCCACATATCTAAGTTGTTTCTAAGACAGAGGAATGGCAAAAAGGAAGGATCCTTTTGGAAAAGAGAATACTCAACAACAAGGTCAAAAGAGAAATTTTAGACCCAGTTTCCACTCATACAATGGACCTTGGATACACTTTTAAATAAATAAATTGGAAAAAAAATATGAATTTGAGGAAAAAGGAGGAGTACAAAAACACTTTTTCAAGGACTGGGAGATATAGAAGGACAATTTAAACAATGTGATTTATATTTTTATAGCTAAAAAACAATTTCATGGTATGCAACTTGAAGTTTGCCTAGTAAAAAGATGACATTTCTTTAAATCTAAATATAAATGCATAGCAAAAAAGAGAAGACAGAAACAGCTTGTCAACATGTGACAGTCAACTGCCAAATTGTAAGTGAACAATGATAGTAAATGAAGACATATGACATGAAATCTGTTCTTAACTTGAGAAGGATTAAGTTTGGCAATATTACACATTTTCATGAAAATAAAAACCTGAAAGTGAAACTAAGCGTATCTGAGAAGGTAAGGTCTATTTTCTGGAATTATAGCTCACCTCCCCCAGGCTCTAGGCACACTTTCTGAATCTTATCTTTAAATTTTATCTCTAGAAGGTAGTTTTCAAGTTGTTTGAAATGTGATAACTTTCTTCGAAGTCCTTTTCACCAATCTGATTTTCCCTAAACCTTTATAGCTGCGTTTTTTCCCCCCCCCCCCTCTGAGAATGTTTCCTTCCAGGAAATATGAATAATGCAGATATGACTTTGGGTTGATGATTTATCTAATAAGCAAATAGTTCACAAAAATGTATCTGTTGAAAACTATAAAATTAACCTCAGAAATATTTGAATTCAGTTCCATTTCTACTATACTCTACCTGTGCAATTTTGTGGGTTATTTTCTTTAAGCATCTTTTCACTATCTATAAATAATATCTTCCGTTGGATAATTAGTTTTATCTATTCATTTGATTGCATTTTTGTTAATAAAAAGATTTTTTTTTGTTTTGGTTCAGTCACTAACTCGTGCCCAACTCTTTGTGACTCCATGGACTGCAGCACACCAGGTTCCCCTGTCCTTCACCATCTTCCAGAGCTTACTCAACCTCACGTCCGTTGAATCAGTGATGCCATCCAACCATCTCATTCTCTGTTGTCCCCTTTTCCTCCTGCCTTCAGTCATTCCCAGTATCAGCGTCTCTCTTAATAAGTTGGATCATCACATCAGGTGGCCAAGTATTAGAGCTTCAGCTTCAGCATCAGTCTTTCCAATGAATATTCAGGACTGATTTCCTTTAGGATTGACTGGTTTGATCTCCTTGCAGTCCAAGGGACTCTCAAGAGTCTTCTCCAACACCACAGTGTGAAAGCATCAATTCTTCATACTCAACCTCTTTCTGGTCCAAATCTCACAACCACACATGAATACTGGGAAAACCACAGCTTTGACTAGACAGACCTTTGTTGGCAAAGTAATGTCTTTCCTTTTTAATATGCTGTCTAGGTTTGTCACATCTTTTCTTCCAATGAGCAAGGGTCTTTTAATTTAATGGTTGCAGTGATTTTGAAACCCAAGAAAATAAAGTCTATCACTGTTTTCACTGTTTCCCCCTCTATTTGCCATGAAGTTATGGTACTGGATGCCATGATCTTCATTTTTTGAATGTCGAGTTTTAAGCCAGCATTTTCACTCTCCTCTCTTACCTTCATCAAGAGACTCTTCAGTTCCTTCTTGCTTTCTGCCATAAGGGTGATCATCTGCATATCTGAGGTTATTGATATTTCTCCCAACAGTCTTGATTCCAACTTGAGCTTCATCTGGCCTGGTATTTTGCAAGATGCACTCTGCCTGTAAGTTAAATAAGCAGGGTAGCAATATATAACCTTGAAGTACATCTTTCCCAATTTGGAACCAGTTGTTCCATGACCAGTTCAAATTGTTGCTTTTTGTCCTGCATATGGGCTTCTTAGGAGGAAGGTAAGGTGGCCTGGTATTCCCATATCTAAGAATTTTCCACAGTTTGTTGTAATCCATACAGTCAAAAGTCAAAACTTTAGTATAGTGTCCTGAAGTCAAAGCTTTAATATAGTCAATTAAGCAGAGTAAATGTGTTTCTGGAATCCCCTTGCTTTGGCTATCCTACAAATGTCAAATTTAAAACCACCTTGGGAAGGAGTGTGCTTCTACTGTTAATTTGTAGGTGGTGATAGAAATTTTAGATGGTTAACTATATTTCCCAGTGACATTCAACTATTAATAACAGGCCTAGAATTAAAACACAGGTCATTATTAAAATAATGTTAATATATTTAATTTCACAATAGTGTGTATATAAAACAAATCAAGGAATTCTAAATCAAAACAAATTATCATTTAAAGCACTAAGGAAAAGTATATAAAAATCTTATGGTGTCTAGAATACTTTTCCTCTTAATGGCTCTTTCTAAAACTCATGAATATTTCTCTACTTCCAATGCTAATAGCCAAAGAAAAGAGATACAGTAGGACCTTTTCTTATTTAATTCTTGTACAGAAGATAAAGACTCTCATCCTTTTACCCATCTTTAGCCTTTGAAACTTGGACTCAGCAGGAGCACATTTTGGCAATTACTATCATTTGGAATCATTTTTGTTTTTCTTTTCCAATTGTTCTTTTACCTGGTCCTCATTACTCACCACTGAACAAGGTGGCTTCCTCTTTTTAACACTTTCTCCCTCCACTCCCTTTCAACTCTGATTTATTATCAGCATAAGCTATGCATTTTGGTAAAGTGATTCCTTTGATTTTTCCAATCAAATCAAGTCATGCTGCACAATGGGGAGACTTCCAAAGAGGCAGCTCTGCTTTTGGGGGCTAGTTTCCACAGCCTAAGACACCCACAGTATCCATTCATTAGCACACATTTAATGAGAGTCCTCTTTGTGAGAAGTGTGGCCGTGCTCTTCGCAGTGGAATTCAGTGGGGATTAGAGCCAGGGGTAGCTCAGATGGTAAGGAATCTGCTTGCAATGTCGGAGGCCCCGTTTTGATCCCTGCGTCGGGAAGATCCCTTGGAGAAGGGAACGGCTACCCAATCCCATATTCTTTCCTGGAGAATTCCATGGACAGGGGAGCTTGATGAATTATAGTCCATGGGGTCACAAAGAGTCAGGTATGACTGAGTGACTATCATACACACACATGCATACACACACACACACATGTGCACACTGACCTTAAAGGGACTTCCCAGGTGGTACTAGTGGTAAAGAACCCACCTGCTAATGCAGGAGACAAAAGAACTGCGGGTTCAATTCCTGGATCTGGAAGATCTTCTGGAGGAGGGCATGGCAACGCACTCCAGTAAACTTGTCTGGAGAATCCCACGCACAGAGGAGCCTGGTGGGCTATGGCTCATAGAGTCTTAAAGAGCTGGAAGTGACTAAACTATCTCAGCATGCATTCACTGACCTTAAAAATCATTCACTCCATTTGAGGAGACTGGAATATGCACATAAAAAGATTACNTGTCTAGGTTTGTCACATCTTTTCTTCCAATGAGCAAGGGTCTTTTAATTTAATGGTTGCAGTGATTTTGAAACCCAAGAAAATAAAGTCTATCACTGTTTTCACTGTTTCCCCCTCTATTTGCCATGAAGTTATGGTACTGGATGCCATGATCTTCATTTTTTGAATGTCGAGTTTTAAGCCAGCATTTTCACTCTCCTCTCTTACCTTCATCAAGAGACTCTTCAGTTCCTTCTTGCTTTCTGCCATAAGGGTGATCATCTGCATATCTGAGGTTATTGATATTTCTCCCAACAGTCTTGATTCCAACTTGAGCTTCATCTGGCCTGGTATTTTGCAAGATGCACTCTGCCTGTAAGTTAAATAAGCAGGGTAGCAATATATAACCTTGAAGTACATCTTTCCCAATTTGGAACCAGTTGTTCCATGACCAGTTCAAATTGTTGCTTTTTGTCCTGCATATGGGCTTCTTAGGAGGAAGGTAAGGTGGCCTGGTATTCCCATATCTAAGAATTTTCCACAGTTTGTTGTAATCCATACAGTCAAAAGTCAAAACTTTAGTATAGTGTCCTGAAGTCAAAGCTTTAATATAGTCAATTAAGCAGAGTAAATGTGTTTCTGGAATCCCCTTGCTTTGGCTATCCTACAAATGTCAAATTTAAAACCACCTTGGGAAGGAGTGTGCTTCTACTGTTAATTTGTAGGTGGTGATAGAAATTTTAGATGGTTAACTATATTTCCCAGTGACATTCAACTATTAATAACAGGCCTAGAATTAAAACACAGGTCATTATTAAAATAATGTTAATATATTTAATTTCACAATAGTGTGTATATAAAACAAATCAAGGAATTCTAAATCAAAACAAATTATCATTTAAAGCACTAAGGAAAAGTATATAAAAATCTTATGGTGTCTAGAATACTTTTCCTCTTAATGGCTCTTTCTAAAACTCATGAATATTTCTCTACTTCCAATGCTAATAGCCAAAGAAAAGAGATACAGTAGGACCTTTTCTTATTTAATTCTTGTACAGAAGATAAAGACTCTCATCCTTTTACCCATCTTTAGCCTTTGAAACTTGGACTCAGCAGGAGCACATTTTGGCAATTACTATCATTTGGAATCATTTTTGTTTTTCTTTTCCAATTATTCTTTTACCTGGTCCTCATTACTCACCACTGAACAAGGTGGCTTCCTCTTTTTAACACTTTCTCCCTCCACTCCCTTTCAACTCTGATTTATTATCAGCATAAGCTATGCATTTTGGTAAAGTGATTCCTTTGATTTTTCCAATCAAATCAAGTCATGCTGCACAATGGGGAGACTTCCAAAGAGGCAGCTCTGCTTTTGGGGGGCTAGTTTCCACAGCCTAAGACACCCACAGTATCCATTCATTAGCACACATTTAATGAGAGTCCTCTTTGTGAGAAGTGTGGCCGTGCTCTTCGCAGTGGAATTCAGTGGGGATTAGAGCCAGGGGTAGCTCAGATGGTAAGGAATCTGCTTGCAATGTCGGAGGCCCTGTTTTGATCCCTGCGTTGGGAAGATCCCTTGGAGAAGGGAACGGCTACCCAATCCCATATTCTTTCCTGGAGAATTCCATGGACAGGGGAGCTTGATGAATTATAGTCCATGGGGTCACAAAGAGTCAGGTATGACTGAGTGACTGTCATACACACACATGCATACACACACACACACATGTGCACACTGACCTTAAAGGGACTTCCCAGGTGGTACTAGTGGTAAAGAACCCACCTGCTAATGCAGGAGACAAAAGAACTGCGGGTTCAATTCCTGGATCTGGAAGATCTTCTGGAGGAGGGCATGGCAACGCACTCCAGTAAACTTGTCTGGAGAATCCCACGCACAGAGGAGCCTGGTGGGCTATGGCTCATAGAGTCTTAAAGAGCTGGAAGTGACTAAACTATCTCAGCATGCATTCACTGACCTTAAAAATCATTCACTCCATTTGAGGAGACTGGAATATGCACATAAAAAGATTACATATTCTTATTCTAACAAAATATGAAATATTTCCTACCTTATTTTTCTGTACACTAAGATAATGGCAATATACAAAAAAGATAAAGAAAGTCCTCGTTTTGGGGTGCCTTATATTTAAGCAGGAAACACAAACAATAAAGAATAAATATAATAAATAATTAATAACATACTTAGTAAGTTCTAAGTGCTGTGGAAATATTCACAAGCTCAGGGGGATGGAAAGTGCTGGTGGTCATATGGGGTTTCAATCTGAGATGTGTGGTTGAGATAGCGTGTAATGAGAAAGCAGCATGTGGACACCTTGCTGATTCGTGCTGTGGGAAGTTGGAGTAAACAAGGCATCAGTTGTGAAGTGGGATCACCTGGCATATTTGTAATCAAAACTGCAGAATACACCAGTTTATTGTAGCAACGTGTGCAAGGTGTTACTGATAGGAAATAAGGCAAAACATGTCATTAGTTGACAATTTCTGTAGGGTCTCTTAGGCCATTGTAAGTTCTCTGGTTTTTCTTTTGGAAGAAATAAAAAGGCCTTTTCAAAGTATATTATCTAACTTTAGGGGGAAAATGGTGTTTGCCAAAAATTTAGTTGAAGAGCACAGCAAAAATGCTTGTTAGTAATGATGGAGGCTTGGACATGGGTAGCAGGGATGGATGTAGTAAGAAGATGGTCTCCCTAGAAGGGGTGAGAAGCTTAGGACATATTTTGAAAGAAGAGCTAATAAATACCATTTTATGATAGACTGAATATGATACTTGAGGAAATGAGAGATGACTTCAAGATTTTTGAAACAAAACAATATAAGACAGAAATTCTTAAAACTATAAATTTCTGGAACTGAGATAGCCTGATACAACCATAATAATATTTTCTCCATCAATGAAGTCACTCAGGAAATAACAAAGATCGTGTAGAAATAGCAAGTTGAAAACGGAGTCTTCAGGGATGTGTAGGTTTTACAGAGTAAAGAGTAGAGGTATGTATGAGGTAAATGTCACAAGCAAAAGAAATAAGATACGCACACACATACATAATGTGTGTATATGTCTGCTTAGTCACTCAGTCATGTCCGACTCTTTGTGACCTCGTGGACTGTAGCCTGCCAGTCTCCTCTGTACCTGGGATTCTCCAGGCAAGAATCCTGGAGCAGGTGACCATTCCTACTCACTGGGATCTTTCTGACCCAGGGATCAAACTTGCATCACTTGTGTCTCCTGCATTGGCAGGCAGTTTCTTTATCACTCCACCACTTGAGAAGCCCATATATATAGTTGACTAAAGCTAGCAAACTTGGTCTGAACCAAGAATCAAGGGAGCTAGGTTGCAGAGTTTTTCTCTGCAAAATAATTAGAAATCTGCTAGAAATTAAATTAGAAGACTTTTAGAGTTTCAATGAAATTGAGTAAGATTAGTGAATAGAAAATATACATAATAGTTTTAAAAAAATATCTGGAGATAATTAAAGACCATAATTATTCTCTTTAATTAAATTAAAATCTATTTTCATTCTAAGTGACAACATGAAATTTCATACCTGTGCTGAGATATTCAGTGCTTGTGTTGGGTCCATTATGATATGTTTTATCCATTTAGAAACTCATCTTTATATTATTAGTGATTTCAAGTGCAATTCAAAATAGTCATAACAATAATCAGGCCAATTTGGACAGCATTTCAAAAACGCAACCATGATCAAATGCTTAGTCTATCAAGCATGCTTTGCTACATCTAATTGAGATTGATACTATTGATTTCAATTTACGTAATAGGCATGGTCAGGTGTCGCCCAGAGAGATATTGGTGGCCATAAAATGACTGAACAATACACCAAAGGGACTATTTACCATTTGCCTCTTAGTGGTCAGTAATTAAATGAAAGGTTCTCTAAAGACAGTCTTGTCTATACTACCTGCTCCATAGAAGGAGCTTTACACATGGACTTTGTTCAGTCAAATGCTTGTGTTTTTGTTTTTGATTTTTTTTTCAGATTTCCTAACAGAAAACTTCTCTTTGTGCACATGTGTAGAGTCTATTTATGCTCCTTGATAGGAAAATTGAGAGATGACAGAGAAGCACACCATATTGTATTACTTCTAGAAGAAAAACTCTGCACGAAGTAAAACGTGGCTGATATGTACACAAAAAAGAGCACCATAATGCCAATTAGTTCACATATAGAACTATGGATAATGTACAGTGCAAGTGCATTGACTTACACACACTATAAATCGGTGACTTTTTTGCAGTAAGAGATATTTTTCAAGGATGGTAGTTAGAGTTGCACAGCTGGAAACTATTTGCAGAAGTTTTCCTAAAAGCTACTTCCTAAAATCCACATTCACACTAGCACCTTTAAAATGAACTAAATGACCAAAATATGTTAATCTAATCACCGATTCAGATTTACTATAGATCTCTTACAAGTAGATAGAGATGTTTATCCTTGGCATGAGTCTCATTACTGTCTGCTGGCTTTTGTGTATGGCATAATGAATGTATGAGAGCTCTGTCAGCAAACTCCCATGGCCGGAGTCTGAGAAAGTTACTCGCTCACGGTAGCTGCCTCCAGACCACAAATACTTGACCTGGAGAATGGGCTGACTTATCAATTCTCTCCTTCCTATGACTCATCTCTAACCACATTATCCTGGAACTTCATTTCTAAAGCTTCATTTAACCCTGTATCATCCACACATTTCCTCACTTGTAGTGTTACCTAATTTTTTTAAATTAAATTGATAAATTTTAAACAAATAGGCGTGTGCTGATAATGTCTTTCATTATTATAGCAGCTTAAATATAACAGCTTAAATATTAATTAAGCTGTATAATAAACAGTAATTAATTACTGTTAATTACTATGTATTGCTTACTGTAATAAGTAATTACTGTTTAATTACTGTAAAATTAATTACTGTTTATTCATTAGTAAATAAACAGCAATATAACAGCTTAAACATTAAAATACAGAATGTTTGTATATGTGTACCATTGAAAACCATCTTTTTTATTGCTTATCATGTCTTGAAATATACCAAATTTTGATTGGCAGTAAGGTAAGACTCTTCCTTAATCCATGTTGAGGTCGAGCTCAACTGTATTTTTTTGTTGCAAAATTGTGAAAAGTTTTTAACCGAATCATTCAACTGAAATGATGTTCAACTTGTGATTATAAGGGAGTACTTTCCTACATCAGGAAATCATATGAGAACATGGTCTGGTATCCACTTTCAAAGAACTTATATCAGGGGCAGCAATACTATGTTGCAAGAAACTAAGGGAGTGTAAAGAAGAAGAAAACATACCGACCATTGCAGAATGAGAATTCAGGAATAGTCAGAGCTTGTCCTGGGCTTTTGAATGGCAGATTAAACCTATAATCTCTGAAGATATGAAGAGTTAGGGGAAGATAGTCCCAAAGCTTTCTGATGAGCAGGGTCAGGGGATTGCACATGGCTCTCGTGCAATTCTTACACATGGGTACAAGAATTTCGTTGACCTCATGGAGAAAGAGTCTGGAAGTGGATTCAGGCTGTGGATTGTGCAATATTTTGTATGTCAGCAGATGGGATTTCAAATTCTTCAGTATGATTTCTGTAATTATTTTTTCTTTGGCTTATATATATATTTACCTGCTACATTGTATAATGCATCATCATTATGAAATACCATCAGCATTATTACTACTATTACAATACTATATGTATTACATGGGTGTTATTATTAATGTGATATTACATGTCCTATATGTGTATTTCATATGCATGTCTATATGCATAAATATGCTTATTCACACACATGCATAAGTCATTGCTGCTCTGAACATTATACATTATTTAAACTGAAAAGAGGAAGCGCACTCTTAAAATAGACTTTGCTATGCTTGTTTTACAAATCTGAAAACTGGCAATCAGAAACACTGTCACAGTCTAACGTAACAGAATTATGGTTCATCTGCCAGTCTGTGATGACTGAATCTATACTTCTATGAAGTAAAACTTCCATGTTAGACATTGACTAGGATAAAGGAGTTTCTCTTATTCAGATTACTCCGGTGGCTAAAAACTAATTTCATGAGTTATAGCCAGGATCTCTCTGTTTCAGAACAAACACATCGTTTCTCTAACAACAGATTCATAAAATTGTCATGATAACCAGAATTTAATAACCATTATAGTGAGGAACACTGGCAGAATCAAATGTGAATCCTCATTTAGCTGGTGGATGCTTCACTGAAGTCAAAACTTTTCTGAATATCATTCTTCACTTGGAATACAAACTTCTCTGAATTCAGTTATCCTGGAAATTCTTGCCAAATACGTGAAGATATGACAACTTACTCAATAATTTTTATGAAGTCTTGACTTCAGTAATCAGTATGATCATTTTTATAAAAAGTAAATGAATTAAGTTTGTTCCGAACTGTTATTAATTTGAAGACTCTACAAAGGGGAAGTGATCTTTATTGTGTTTCAACTGTGATGTCAGCATCATAAAAGGGAAAAAGATGAAATAATGCATGGGTTCAAACCATGGAGCACTCACTTCCTGCCTGTGTAATCATAAATGAAGTGTCTATAGACTGGATTTCAGTTTCTGCATCTATCAATGCAGCATTTTAAGGATTAGGGAGACTAGCCGTACATTTGGCACTCAACATAATAGAAAAAATATGCTTTATAGCACAGGTTTTGGCATCAGCTGGCCCTGGGTGATGAGTCGTATAACCTTGAATGTATATAACAATCTCTAAAAGACCAAAACAGAGTCTATAACATATTTACTTCAGAGTGTGGTTGTGAAAAATGGAGGAAATATTACATAAAAACTTCTTGTTTTCTTAGTTTTAGTACTAGTAACGATCACAAATCCTAATGACTGATGTATGTGTGCGCTTGTGTGTGCTCAGTCATGTCCGACTCTTTGCAGCCCTATGGGCTATAATCCACCAGGCTCCTCTGTCCATGAAATTTTCCAATCAGTACTTTTGGAGTGGGCTGCCATTTCCTACTCCAGGGCATCTTCTCAACCCTGGGATTGAACCTGTCTCTTATGTGTCCTGCATTGATAGACTGATCCTTTACCACGAGCACCACCTGGGAAATAACCAATAATGAAGATGATTACTAGGAGAGTTATTGTTCTGACAATGATCATGACATTTTGATTATTTGAAATTTTAATTTACAATGTTGGCTTACAGTTTTGAAAACAGTATTCATATTTGAAGTGACAAGAGAGTTCCAGAAAAACATCTATTTCTGCTTTATTGACTATGTCAAAGCCTTTGACTATGCGGAGCACAATAAACTGTGGAAAATTCTGAAAGATGGAAATACAAGAGCACCTGACCTGCCTCTTGAGAAACCTATACGCAGGTCAGGAGACAACAGTTACAACTGAACATGAAACACCAGACGGGTTCCAAATAGGAAAAGGAGTATGTCAAGGCTGTATATTGTCACCCTGCTTATTTAACTTATATGCAAAGTACATCATGAGAAATGCTGGACTGGAAGAAACACAAGATGGAATCAAGATTGCTGGGAGAAATATCAATAACCTCAGATATGCAGATGAAACCACCTTATGGCAGAAAGTGAAGAGGAAGTGAAGAGGCTAAGAAGCCTCTTGATGAAAGTGAAAAAGGAGAATGAAAAAGTTGGCTTAAAGCTCAACATTCAGAAAATGAAGATCATGACATCTGGTCCCATCACTTCATGGGAAATAGATAGGGAAACAGTGGAAACAGTGTCAGACTTTATTTTTGGGGGCTCCAAAATCACTGCAGATGGTGACTGCAGCCATGAAATTAAAAGACACTCACTCCTTGGAAGAAAAGTTATGACCAACCTAGATAGTATATTCAAAAGCAGAGACATTACTTTGCCAACTAAGGTCCGCCTAGTCAAGGCTATGGTTTTTCCTGTGGTCATGTATAGATGTGAGAGTTGGACTGTGAAGAAAGCTGAGCACTGAAGAATTGATACTTTTGAACTGTGGTGTTGGAAAAGACTCTTGAGAGTCCCTTGGACTGCAAGGAGATCCAACCAGTCCATTCTGAGGGAGATCAACCCTGGGGTTTCTTTGGAAGGAATGATGCTAAAGCTTAAACTCCGGTACTTTGGTCACCTTATGCGAAGAGTGGACTCAATGGAAAAGACTCTGATGCTGGGAGGGATTGGGGGCAGGAGGAGTAGGGGACAACAGGGATGAGATGGCTGGATGGCATCAGGGACTCAATGGATGTGAGTCTGAGTAAACTCTAGGAGTTGGTGATGGACAGAGACGCCTGGCGTGCTGCGATTCATGGGGTCACAAGGAGTAGGACATGACTGAGTGACTGACTGAACTGAACTGAGAATTAGGTGCCAAGAACAGAATTCCCCTAAGTTGTGACAGTCATTTTGAAAATTATTCAGTTTCTTTTTAAGATGTAGACAGATTAAAGTTGCACAACCAGGTTATTACCAATAAACTTTTCCAATATGATATAATTAAACAGTAAGAGTGAGGGTAATAACATTTCTTAGTTTTATTTCTAAAGTTCCAGGATAATCAATATCCCAAATCCACATTTTGGGCATTGCTTATGAAGTTAAGAAAAGAGATCTGTTTTCCCTTCTAGTTGTAAACACGAGAACCCATATTCCGTTACATAAAGATTCAATGTCTAAACACAAAGCTTAAACTATGCATTTGAATCAATTTATAATGATTAAGAGTTTGAAGAGGAAGCGGTGTCTTTCTGGTGTCATTTTTCTTAAAATACCAGTCTATTTTATTATGTAATTATAACCATAAGTTGTTTCATTTTCAGGATAAAATAGCAAGTATTATTTTATTCCTTGTGTGAGGGTTCTCCAAGTTTATTTATTCTTGTCCTAACTCTTGCCCTAATGAATGCATTATCTGTTCCTGCTTAATCCTGCTACACAGGAATGGTAAGGGAAATCCGGCATGAGTGCCTTTTGACCTCAATCTTAAGTGCATTGCAGCGTTCCTGAAAGTCAAGCCAGCGTGCCTTTCACTTCTCCTTTCCTGAAATCTCATACTTAGAGTCTTTGGGCTTGTCTGCTTTATTTGCCTCAGGACAGAAATCCTGACCTTCTGGGCCATTCACTCTACCATGTACCTTTACGGTTCTTGAAAGCTAGTTTATCTGGGAAAAAATAAAATAGAACAAGAAAAATGAGGACTCAGATTATTTTTAAAATGAAGGAAAGGGATATGATAAGATCAATCATTTAAAACACCTTTGAATTACTTCATGTAAATATAAATCTCTCTATATGTATTGACTTTAATATATATTTAGCCTTTTATATATATATATATATATATAACCTTTAATATGTATTTATATTTGTTGGCCAAAATGTTCATTTTTTTAAATTTTTTTCTGTAAGATGGCTCTAGTAGCTCTTAATTGTCTCTAACTTCATTCAAAGCCATTTTGTTAGGTTGTATTGTGACAACCCTCATAGCATTCATTTTAAAGGAACTTATCAAAATTGATGAATTTTTGTTTAGCTATTTTAATATTTAAGATGGAAACAAAAGCAACATTTGCAGCATGCTATGCTTTATTACTTCAAGAAAGGTAAAAACACAACTGAAATACACACAAAAAAGATTTGTGGAGTGTATGCACAGAAGGTGCTCTAGCTGACCAAAAGCGTCAAAAGTGCTTTGTGAAGTTTGTGCTGGAGGTTTCTCACTGGATGATACTCTGTCATCAGGTAGACCAGTTGAAGCTGATAAGTAATCAAATCAAGACATTGATGGAGAAAAATCAATACTATACCATGCCTGCGATACCTGACAGACTCAAAATATCCAAATCAAGAGTTNTCAGGTAGACCAGTTGAAGCTGATAGTAATCAAATCAAGACACTGATGGAGAAAAATCAATACTATACCATGCCTGCGATACCTGACAGACTCAAAATATTCAAATCAAGAGTTGAAAATCATTTGCACCAGTTTGGTTATATGAATCACTTTGAAGTTTGGGTTCCTCATAAGCTAAGTGGGAAAAAAAAAATCTTCTTGACCATATTTCCACATGCAGTTATCTACTTAAATGTAATGAAAATGTTCCATTTCTAAAACAAATTGTGACAGGTGATGAAAAGTGGAAACTGTACAATAATGTGGATGGAATGGAAAAAATTGTGGGGCATGGGAAATGAACTGCCAACTGGAACAAAGGCCAGTCTTCAGCCAAAGAAGATGAGGTTGTATATACGTAGGACTGGAAGAGAGTCTTCTATTATGTGGTTCTGGAAAACAAAAAATTAATTCTGAAAAATACTGCTCCCAGTTAGACCAACTGAAGGCAGCACTTGAAAAAAAGTGTCTGGAATAAGTAAACCGAAAATGCATAATCTTCCACCAGGATAACACAAGACCAGATATTTCTTTGATGACCAGGCAATAACTATTACTCTTGGCTGGGATGTTCTGATTCCTCTGCCATATTCACCAGATGTACTTTTTCAGATGTTCATTTATTTTGGTCTTTACAAAATTCTCTAATGAAAAAATGTCAATTCCCTGGAAGATTGTAAAAGGCACCTGGAATAGTTCTTTGCTCAGAAAGATAAAAAATTTTGGGAAGATGAGATTGTGAATTTGCCTAAAAAATGGCAAAATATAGTGGAACCAAATGGTGAAGATGTTATTTAATAAGGTTTTTAGTGAAAATGAAAAATGAGTCTTTTATTTTTACCTAAAAAATTGAAGGAAAAATTTGACCAAGGTATACTACTTCCATCAAGTTATACTATTTTTGTTGTTGTTGTTTTCGTTTAGTCGCTAAGTTGTGTCTGACTCTTTGCGACCCTATAGACTGCAGCACACCTGGCTTCTCTGTCGACACTTCATCACTCCCAGAGTTATTTATGCCCATTGACATGGACATTTGCTCATGTCCATTAAGTTGTTTTGCAACCATCTTATCGTCTGTCTCCTCTTATCCTCTGTCCAACCATCTATCCAACCATCTTATCCTCTCTCTCCCCCTTCTCCTCCTGCCCTCAATAATTATATAGTCCTTTATGTATATTTCAGTTTGATAATGTGTTATAAGAGCTATTTTATGCAGCGAATCAAATTTGCAATTCTTATTTATAGAGGTGTAGGTTTCTTTTATCTTGAGAGGCACAGAAACTGGCCTTTCATAAAAGATCATGTTTTAAAAGCGACTGTAATTTAGCACAAAATTGCCGAAAATTTCTAACTGTTCTTCAAATATTTTTAGCTCTTTCTACTTAAATGATAATATCCTTGCAGACTTTGGTCACACAGAAGGGATTAATAGAGAGTCCTGTCTTCAAGGAGCTTGCAATCTAGTACAAAAGAGAACAAGAAACAAGGAAAATTAATACTTTTAATAATTGCTCTAATTGCTCTAATAAAGTTGTATTGCCTGTAGTAAAGTAGTAGTTTTGAAGAAGAATATGTAGAAATACATAGTTGCATGTCACCTGTGTGACTTCCCAGGTGGTTCAGTGGTGAAGAATCTCCCTGCCAAAGCAGGAGACACAGGTTCCATCTCTCTGGGTCAGGAAGATCCCCTGGAGGAGGAAATGCCCATGTACTCCAGTACTCTTGCCTGGGAAAAACCTATGGATAGGAGAATAGTGTATGGCAAATTCAAATTTTAGTTTTTGTAACATTCTGGATTTTTAAACAAATATTTTCCATCAAAGGTTAGTTAACTTCGTGGATGTGAAACCTGCAGATTTCGAAAGCCAGCTCTACTCTCAACATTTCTTCAGCTGAACTCCACATGGAGCGCTAATGACCCTTTCTAAAGATAAGGCCCCAAACAGAGAATGTCCATGTCTTCTCAGTGGCCCAAATAATGACGCCCCAGAAGAAGGACATGAATNTCAAAGGTTAGTTAACTTCGTGGATGTGAAACCTGCAGATTTCGAAAGCCAACTCTACTCTCAACATTTCCTCAGCTGAACTCCACGTGGAGCGCTAATGACCCTTTCTAAAGATAAGGCCCCAAACAGAGAATGTCCATGTCTTCTCAGTGGCCCAAATAATGATGCCCCAGAAGAAGGACATGAACGTGAAAGGAGGGAAAAATGAACTGCTTGAGAAAAGTATTTTAAAGTTTTCTACTCTAATCAAAACAGACATGTGGGTTGGAATATCAAAGAATGGGAAGAGGAGGATGGATAGAGGGCCTCTCCTCAAGAAGCTTTTCTTCTTATTTCCAGTCCAGTCATGAAGTTTCCAGCATTTGGATCAACACTGTACCAACACAGGTATCTTGATTCAACATCCATATATACATGATCAGAACTTCAAACAAGCTCAGAAACTCAAAATCATTGGACTACTGGAATCCTAATGCATGGTACTTGAAGCTAAGAATCCAGTTTTTAAACTTTGGCTATTGGCCAAATTAGGATTAGTGTGGGATTGCCAGGAGAAATATCAATAACCTCAGATATGCAGATGACAACACTCTTAAGGCAGAAAGTGAAGAAAACCTGAACAATTTCTTGGCGAAAGTGAAAGAGGAGAGTGAAAAAGTTGGCTACTGGATGCTTCGGGCTGGTGCACTGAGACGACCCAGAGGGATGGTACGGGGAGGGAGGTGGGAGGGGGGTTCAGGATGGGGAACACGTGTATACCTGTGGTGGATTCATGTTGATGTATGGAAAAACCAATATGATATTGTAAAGTAATTAACCTCCAATTAAAATAAATAAATTTATATTTAAAGAAAAAGAAAAAGTTGGCTTAAAGCTCAACATTCAGAAAACTAAGATCATGGCATCCAATCACATCACTTCATGGCAAATAGAAGGGGAAACTGTGGAAACAGTGACAGACTTTATTTTTTGCTCTCCTAACTGACTGCAGATGGTGACTGCAGCCATGAAATTAAAAGACACTTACTCCTTGGAAGAAAAGTTATGACCAACCTAGACAGCAGATTAAAAAGAAGACACATTACTTTGCCAAGAAAGGTCCATCTAGTCAAGGCTATGGTTTTTCCAGGAGTCATGTATGGATGTGAGAGTTGGACCATAAAGACAGCTGAGGGCAGAAGAATGGATGCTTTTGAACTGTGGTGTTGGAGAAGACTCTTGAGAGTCCCCTGGACTGCAAAGAGATCCAGCCTAGTGGATCTTTCCTTTAGACCATCCTAAAGGAAACCAGTCCTGAATATCATTGGAAGGAGCAATGTTGAAGCTGAAACTCCAATACTTTGGCCACCTGATGTGAAGAACTGACTCATTTAAAAAGTCCCTGATTCCGGGATAGATTGAAGGCAGGAAGAGAAGTGTATGACAGTGAGTGAGATGGTTGGATGGGATCACTGACTCAATGAACATGAGTTTGAGTGAACTCTAGGAGTTGGTGATGGGCAGGTAGGCCTTCTGCGCTGCAGTGCAAGGGGTTGCAGAGTTAGACACGACTGAGCAGCTGAACTGAACTGAACTGACTGTGGCTCATCAGCAACGTTTCAGAAGAAGTGAATTTATGTACAAAGCACAGACAGACTCAGACTTACAGAACAAACTTATAGTTACTGAGGAGAAGGGTAGAGGGGAGGAATAGATTTGGGAGTTTGGGGCTGAGATGTATACACTGCTATATTTAAAATAGATAATCAACAAAGACCTATTTTATAGCACAGGAAACTGCTCAATATTCTTCAGTAATTTAAATGGGAAAAAACTTGAAAAATAATAGACACAATGATACACTCCTGAATCACTTTGCTGTGTGTCTGAGACTAAAACAAATTTGTTAATCAACTATACTCCCATATAAAATCAAAATTTAAAATATATATATGTTTCTTCTTTTCCAGGCAAAATGCAAAGAAAACAGACATGTGAGTGCTTGTCGTGAAGGGGGGAAATTTTAAAGCAAGAAAACAGTAGCAGCGACAGTTTTCGAGAAGGAAATAATCTCAAAAGTATTTAGTATCTTGGCAGGTCTTGAACGAGTAAATAGACACATTTAAGTTACCTCCCTAAAGGTTATCATTGGAAAGGTGAGTCTCATTCACAGTCCAATTGGCTAAACATTTAGTTGAATGAATAGAAAAGCAGATATAATAAAAGTTCTTAATTACTTTTAGATGTTATCATACTGCAAACATACCAGCTCTGTTATACAGGGTTTCATTAGTCCACAAAACAAAGTCAAAACTATTATAGCACACAGAGTCCTTCATCATCTGGATCCNCTAACTGTTGCTTCCTAGGGTCCTAGATACACAAAATTCATAATGAAAAGATATTAGCAAGTTTCTAGACTGCATTTCCTTGAGATGAGTTAAGATGTACTGTTTTAGCCCAATCCAAGTAAATTTCTCCCCCTCTGAGTTCTAATAACATTTATGCCAAGCAGCCTCTTGCTTCTTTATGCATTGTAAAGAAATTTATTTTAATCTCCCATTAATAAACTTTATTTATTTTAATCTCACACACACAGTTATTTTAATGATGATTTGAGAGAATATAACAGTTGACATTCCAAGTGACAAATATATTAAAATGTCTATCTACTTACTAGACAGAATATGCCCTGGGAGAGAAACTTTTTCAGTAGGATGAGATCTCATTTTTTTTCTAGACAACAAAAATTTAATGATGGAAGAGTAAATTAAGAATAAAACCCCTTGAGAATAAAATAGAGATATACTATTGCATTCCCTTAATTTTACAATTACCTGAGTTTGAAGTTTAGTAGGTTTTCAATTAACAATCAGCAATTTTAAAATTACGTGCTCTGAGGAAGAATTCTATGCCAAGATGGCTTTCCATTGAAATATATTATTCTATTTATGCATCTCAAGATAAAGAGATTTGCATTATTTTAAATAAGAATGTGTATCTGTGGAGGTGACAGACTTCTGATTAAACTGGGTCTGTGGGCTCCCTGAATTTGTCTTGGCTTATTCCATACCACAGCTGCCTTATGAATGGGTTCAGTTCAGTTCAGTTGCTCAGTTGTGTTGAACTCTTCGTGACCCCATGGACTGCAGCAAGATGCCAGGCCTCTCTGTCCATCACCAACTATGAATGATGTGGGCAAACATCATTGTTAGGCAAATTTAATTCAAAACACTCTAGACCAAATTCATTCACTTTAGGAATGGAGTCAAATATACTTGCAAAATCAAGCGTATTTAAACTAGATAAATTTGTAGATTTCAATAGAGAGTTGTCCACAGCAAGAGAATATATTTTTTTCTATCAGTTACTTTGCTGTCAAAGAATTGGACCCAATCTTTGCCACACAGGTAGGACACTAGCTTTCACATCCAGACTGTCATTAATGGCAGGCAGGAGGAAAGGAAGAAAGGATGACTTCTGAGTAGTATCTGTTAAATTTGAAGCAAACTAATCCTGCCACCTTGGGATGAAAAATAAGGTTTTAAAAGAAGAGTGCTTCCTAAATTATTTAAGTCTGTACTATAATTAATATACAGCACTATTGATTTAATTAAACTAAGTTGCCTCCATAACAGGGAAGCCCCAAAGTTAATTACTGCCATAGCCTTAAGCATTTGAAATACACTGAGAAAGTAATTTGGTGGTAAAATGCATGTTTATGTATTGTAATTTCAAAGACCTTAGCTACATGCGCAATTTCTTATTAGTAATAGTTTTATCCCCTGATGTATTCCTCTCTTATACAGATATATGAAGTTAAGTGTTACAGTTATATTACCTGTACTGAGAATGGTTCCAATTCTACAAACATCCTTGTTTAATACAAATTTAGAACTTCATGGAGAATTGCCAGAGCATTCTGGGTTCAATATCTATGGGGATAAAGAAAAAGATACTTCCGTCCACTCTCCTCCTTCTAATCTTCAACATTTAGTGAGCACCTACTGATTTTCTCCCTTCTCCTGCGTCCAAGAAACAGCCATTTGTTGTCAATTCTACCTCTTGAAGGCCATGGTTACAGGCACAAGCCAAGAAAAACTTGCAGAATCGACTTTAAAAAAAAACACAACAACTTAGTCTTTCTCTACCTCTGGTGCTCCTTTCACTTCAACTGCTTCTCTTGTGTTTAACCTACCTCTTTTGACCCTGAGGTTAATTCTCCATGCGGTTTTCAGAGGATTTTTACCAACCTGTCCATGTGACAGCTCCCCCTCAACTCCCAGCTTAATTATTCCAACAACTTCTTGTTGTATATTAAGTATACAGTCCAAACTGTTTAATGTGAAAATCGGAAGTCCTGCTTACAGATGAAAACACAGCTGTGGCACACCCAGGCTTGCAGATAGACTAGCTGTAACATCTAATGACTTCACCTCATGTCCTTTTCTCACAGCGTCCTTTCAGCCTGGGTGACCCTCTTTGACCCTCATCCACTCATTGTCCAGAATTATTTTATTCAGTTTTCAACAGTCTCATCTATCAGCTTGCTCTGAATCTCTTGGTTTGAAAAATATACATTTTTTTTAAATCCATAATATGGTGATGGCCTTCATCTTACTCTGACACAAGTTTATAGTTATGTATGAAATGTCTGCCTCACTAGATGATGAAGTCTTTTAGAAGAAAGGATGCGCTTAATTTATCTTTATATCTGAAGTGTCTACTACATAGCTTGGCTCATCATATAGTTCAAGAAATGCATTGTCTACATATTTAAGAAGAAATAATCTATTGAGTTACATAATAATAATAACCTGTTATGGCTTTTCTGGTGCCTCAGATGGTAAATAATCTGCCTGCAATGCAGATCTGAGTTTGATCCTTGGGTCAAGAAGATCCTCTGAAGAAGGGAATGGCTAACCACTCCAGTATTCCTACCTGGAGAATTCCATGGAGAAATCCTGGCAGGCTCCATGGGGTCACAAAAAGTTGGAAACATCTGAGTGACTAACACTTTCAATTTTTTCAATCTATCTGAGTTTTATAATAATAATAATCTGTTATGACACACTGCCTAAGCGCGAGGCATTTTTTATGTATTATCTCATATAATTTTCCAAGTCATCATGGATTATCTATCTTATATGAAACCTAGAAAATTAAAAGTTGAAGGGTTTGGGGGACAATCATGTGCTTTATTTTCTTTTATTTTTTTGGCCATGTGGGATCTTAATTCCCTAATCAGGGATCAAATCTCTGCCCCCTGCATTGAGAGCATGGAGTCTTAGCCCCTGAACCACCAAGCAAGTTCATTAAACGTGTACTTCAGAGTAAAAGTTTGAAGAACTAAGGGAGTCAGTGATTCAAGAGTCAATGCCCCTGTAGAAAACAATTCCATGGACAACATGACTTAAAAGTCTGGGTTCTCTGTAACATACTCCACATAAATGCAGAGAATATTTCAAGGATCAAAGCAACACTGTAACCTGGAAGCACAGGTGAAATTTCATGAGAGAGTTTAGGCTTGAGTCTGATTTTCTCTTCTGAAATTAGATTTTTCTCTTACTTCTTGCAGCTGACTCTATCCCTCTCACTGCAGTGTTAACTTACACTTTAATAGCACCATTGTGGGTATTCTTATAAGCAACACACTTTTGAGTATTTGTGTTCTTTTTTTTTTACATCTTTTTGCATTTAACTTCTGAGGATTGAAATGACTTGGAGCTTCAAAGACGCTGAAAATTTCGGTGACCTTGACCTCACTGTGAGAGCATGCACTATCTTTAGAGACTTAACCAGATAAACATGTGTTCTCATAAAATCAACAGCTGACATATCACATCTCACAGTGACCTGTCAAGAGGAAAAGCTACTATGAATCCAAGTATCTGTAAAGCATAAATTTAGGGGGCATAAAATACCTGTACCATAATACAAAGCAGAATCTAGTCAGAAGAATAGAGGGAAGATGGAAAAAAAATTATGCTCTAGCTATAAACCTGAACACACTAAAAGCAAAACACCTGACTGTTGTCTCCCCTTTCCTTTGTTTATAGTCTAGAGCAGGTGGAGAACCGACCTTCAATATAGGAGACACAGGAATTGCAAGTTTGATTCCTGGGTTGGGAAGGTCCCCTGGAGGAGGAAATGGTAACCCACTCCAGTATTCTTGCCTGAAAAAATCCTATGGACAGAGGGTCATGGAGGGCTACAGCCCATGGGGTTGCAAAGAGTAGAACACAACAGAGCAACTGAGCGCACACACACACACACACACATGCGCACATGCACACACACACACGCACACGCATTTTCTAAAGAAAAGTGAAAGACAATGAACTGTGGCTACTCAGAGACTGAAGAGGTCCTTCCTATCTTGTCTTTAATTGGAGAAAGAAAGAAAAAATGTACTTTCACTTCCTTTAGGATCCAAGATCCAAAAAATTAATCATCTCCTTTTATTCTCCCTGCCAAGTTCCACGTTCCTTCTTCCCCATTAGAATCTACTGAAGATAAAACTTATAATTATCTATATTTTGTTTTTAAAAGTTAAGTATTGTATCAGGTAGATGGGCATTGATACTTCATCAAACAAAATATTGCCATTTGCAGAGATGTAGATGGACCAAGAGATTCTCATACAGAAAAAGTAAGTCAGAAAGAGAAAAGTAAATATCACTTATATGTAGGATCTATAAAAATGATCCAGATGAACTTACTTGCAAAGCAGAAATAGAGTCACAGATATAGAGGGCAGTCTTATGGCTATCAAGGGAGAAAGAGGGAGTGGGGTGAAATTGGGAGATGGGGATTGACATATGTACACTGTTGTTGGCTAGTGGCTAAGTCACACCCAACTCTTTTGAGACTCCATGGACTGCAGTCTGGCAGGCTCCCCTGGTAGGATTTCCTAGGCAAGAATACTGGAGTGGGGTGCCATTTCCTTCTCCAGGGGGTCTCCTTGACCCAGGAATCAAACCCATATCTACTGCATTACAGATAGATACTTTACCTCTGAACCACAGGGAAGCCCTACTATAAATAAAACAGGTAACTAGTGAGAAGCTACTGTATTGCACAGGGAACTCTGCCCAGTGCTCTGTGGTGACCTAAATGGGAAGGGAATCCCAAAAGAGTGGATACATGTGTATGTGTAACTGATTCACTGTGCTATATATCAGAAACTGACACCATATTTTAAAGCAACTATACGCCAATAAAAATTAGAAGAAAAATAAGAAAACCCCTGCCAAATTCAGCAATGCCTTATTGTCAAATCCAATAGTTCTTAATTTTCTTACTGAAATTCTACTCATATATGTTCAACCAATTTATTTTTCCCTAGTTTTCGCTTTTCTTCTTTTCTTTTTTGTTTTCATATACAACTTCCTTTCTGATTTCTTCCTGTGACTCTGTTCTTCAATCTGCTCCTGAAAGTCAGGATTCCCTAGGTATCTTTTCTCTTTAATCATTCTGTACATTTCTTTTGGATGACGTCACCTGAGTGCACCCCTTCTGTCACCATGTGTGTGATCATCTCTGCTAGTGTTCGTGACTCTGCAATCTAAATTCCCATCCCTAACTCTTCTCTTGAAATGCAGACACTCATGCCTCCTGCTCATTGTCAGCCAAATGCTCCATAGATGTTTCATCATAGTCGAACACACGATTGTGCTTAGTCACTCAGCAGTGTCCGACTCTTTGTGACCTCATGGACTCTAGCCCGCCAGGCACCTCTGTCCATGGGGATTTCCAGACAAGAATTCTGGAGTGGGATGCCATGCCCTCCTCTAGGGGATCTTCCCTACCCAGGGGTCGAACCCAGGTCTCCCACCTTGCAGGCAAATTTTTACCCTCTAAGCCACTAGAGAAGCCCTAACACGTGATTCTTCTCCCCGAATTCTCTCACCTCCTGTATTCCCTGACCCAGTAGGTTATTCATCTCTCTCCAGACTTTCAAAGAAAGCTCTTCTAGAACTTCTATGTTACAAACTTTATTTGAGAGTTCCCTGACATTTGACATGTGACAAGTCTCTCAGAAAAGCAGAACCAAGCTGTGTTCTGGGTCAGCACTGTCGACACACAGGTGAAGTCGCTCAGTCATGTCCGACTCTTTGTGACCCCGTGGACTACTAGGCTTCTCTGTCCATGGGATTCTCCAGGCAAGAATACTGGAGTGGATTGCCATTTCCTTCTCCAGGGGATCTTCCC
>SJYW01003986.1:96543-120895 GCA_006410735.1 Raphicerus campestris | reverse complement strand
CCTCTGTCCATGGGGATTTCCAGACAAGAATTCTGGAGTGGGATGCCATGCCCTCCTCTAGGGGATCTTCCCTACCCAGGGGTCGAACCCAGGTCTCCCACCTTGCAGGCAAATTTTTACCCTCTAAGCCACTAGAGAAGCCCTAACACGTGATTCTTCTCCCCGAATTCTCTCACCTCCTGTATTCCCTGACCCAGTAGGTTATTCATCTCTCTCCAGACTTTCAAAGAAAGCTCTTCTAGAACTTCTATGTTACAAACTTTATTTGAGAGTTCCCTGACATTTGACATGTGACAAGTCTCTCAGAAAAGCAGAACCAAGCTGTGTTCTGGGTCAGCACTGTCGACACACAGGTGAAGTCGCTCAGTCATGTCCGACTCTTTGTGACCCCATGGACTACTAGGCTTCTCTGTCCATGGGATTCTCCAGGCAAGAATACTGGAGTGGATTGCCATTTCCTTCTCCAGGGGATCTTCCCAACCCAGGGACTGAACCTGGGTCTCTGCATTGGAGGCAGACGCTTTAACCTCTGAGCCACCAGGGAAGCCCCCAACACACAGGGAGCACAATCTTCTCTGAATCAGCTCACAACTGCTCAAAACTTCCAGCAATCTGCCCTTTACATGGGGCTTCCCTGGTGGCTCAGACAGCAAAGAATCTGCACATGGAGGCTGCCCAAGTCAACTCGGCAGCCCTCTGTCCAGATGACCTCAAGCGAGGTCCAGAGGAGTCCTTCAACAGTGAAAATTCTGGCAGAGCCAAAGCATGTTGACTTTTCAAGGCAAATGAGAAGATAGCCTTAGGATTGCAAGTGGCATTTCACTATAGCATTGAAGTGCCTTTACCGAGAAGTCTTTAGCAGCCTGAACACCATAGAGACAGACAGGCTGACAAGGAAGGGAAGGGAGAATTGACCTGGCATTCCCTAGGGAATCTGCCTGCACAGCTGGCACCATGGGGATTTCTTGAGTACATTTTTCAACATATTCCAAGGCTCGAAATGGGATTTCCTCAATCTAAAATGCCAGGTGCCTAAAAACCATTTTGTCAGAGTTTAACAGCCTTCTCCGGAGAAGGCAATGGCATTCCACTCCAGTACTCTTGCCTGGAAAACCCCATGGATGGAGGAGCCTGGTGGGCTACAGTCGATGGAGTCTCAAAGAGTTGGACATGACTGAGTGACTTCACTTTCACTTTTCACTTTCATGAATTGGTGGGGGAAATGGCAACCCACTCCAGTGTTCTCGCCTGGAGAATCCCAGGGACAGCCTAGTGGGCTGCCGTCTATGGGGTCGCACAGAGTCGGACACGACTGAAGTGACTTAGCAGCAGCAACAGCCTTCTCTGAGAGAAAGCAATATAAAAAGAAGTAGCTCCTCTGAACTGATGGCTCATTTCAGATTGGCTTCCTTTATCATGAATTCCCAGGTGGCTTAGCTGTAAAGAATCCACCTACTAATGCAAGAGGTATGGGTTCAATGCCTGGGTGGGGAAGATCCACTGGAGAAGGGAATGCCAGCTCACTCCAGTATTCTTGCCTGGGAAATTTCATGGACAGAGGATCCTGTCGGCCCTATGGGGTCGAAACGATCTGGACACGACTTAGCGGCTAAGCACAAGCACGACCATCAAGACCTTGGCCTTTCTGAAACACTTGCCCTGACAACTCTGTAGTCCCTAACATATAGAAGCAATCCTGGGGATTTACAGCGCGCCTTTCTTCTATCTAGCTTGGGGAAAGGTATGGAAGGAAAGCAGTAGGTATGTAGAACAAAGACAGTCTTCTAGGCTCTCAGAATAATTTGCTTGATATCACAGTTAGAAAGAAGTTATATAAAAAAAAATGACTCCCTACATTTATGGAAGTCTTTACTCCTGCCTGGATTGGTTATAGACCATTTCATGTTCTGTTCTGAGCCTACAGTGTGGTAAATGTCATACAGAAGCAGAACTAAATGTTTTTCATTCCTATTATTAAAATCCAAATTTATAAGTTATTTACTGATCAAAGATGATATTTACAGCATTTAATGAGAGATTTTGATCTTCAAACAGGAGTCTTCCCTAAAGCTGATTCATTATCTAACATTTAAAGGTTTCCACTGTTACTCAGTTTATCACTAGACTGTATCACCCGTTATTAGCCCCAACATAAGAGCTAAAGATAAAAGACCATTTAAAGCATTTTAATAATGGTTTAATATAGAAACTGGGTGCTGTGCTACTAAGCACAGTCATGTCTGACTCTTTGCAACCCCATGGACTCTAGCCTGCCAGCCTCCTCTGTCCATGGGGATTCTCCAGGCAAGAAACTGGAGTGGGTTGCCATGCCTTCCTCCAGTATCCTTCTCCAGGGGATCTTCCCAATCCAGGGATTGAACCCAGGTTTTTCGCATTGCAGGCAGATTCTTTTCTGTCTGAGCTACCAGGGAAGCCCAAGAATACTGAAGTAGGTGGCCTATCCCCTTCCCCAAAAGAACTTCTTGACCCAGAAATCAAACTAGGTTCTCCCGCGTTGTAAGTGGATCCCTTACCAGCTGAGCTATCAGGGAAGCTCAATATAGAAACTAGAAGAGTGTTTTCACTATGTTACTGCTATTCCATGTCTAGAACGTGGTAGGGACTTCAAGAGAATTTTTAAATTTGGAAGGCTGGTCTACCTATTTAGGATGATATATATTGCCCAGTTCAATTACTACATGCATTCCACCAGCATGTCACCTCCCCCGCTATTTTGATGAATGTATAGTTCTTCCCCCCCATTTTGATGAATGTATGGTTCTTATAGCATTTGTTTTCTACCACTGTGCTCAGACTGTTTGAGTTTGTCCCATTTTGTCTTCTCTTTTCAGAAGTTGTTTNGCATGTCACCTCCCCTCCTATTTTGATGAATGTATGGTTCTTCCCCCCCATTTTGATGAATGTATGGTTCTTACAGCATTTGTTTTCTACCACTGTGCTCAGACTGTTTGAGTTTGTCTCATTTTGTCTTCTCTTTTCAGAAGTTGTTTTACTGGGCACTTTTCTCCTATTACCACTTCTAAACACTTGTCCATACTTATTTCATCCATACATTGAGCTATATTCCTTTTACTGTGGTAGGGAGGGAAGAAAATGTGATACTTAATTAGTTCTGCATTCCTTCCAGTGTTATTCCTAACTTAAAATACCATAAAAAGTAATTTCTTGTCAGAATGCATTTTTATTGAATTTCCTCCTGTGCTTGACTTCAGCTGCAATTTCTAGCTTCAGAGTCTTGCATCAACGTCTATTCACTGGCACAAATTATTTGTATCACATTTCAGGAAACCATCAGTGGAGCTCCTTTGCTTCCTTCGATTAGAGAATCAGATCTGTGAGCCAGATCTTAAGTTCGAGGGCTGTACAAATATATGTGTGCATTCCTGGTAAGTGAAATGTACATTTCTTGTACCAGATACTGTCCCCATTTTATTCCTTCACTTAGTTTTAAAGAAGTGTAGGAAATTGTGTTTCTGGAGAATAACCTATGTAGGGCTTTGATGATATGTTGCTTTGAAATAAAGACCTCTATAGACTGTTCATAAACATCTGAATCTCTATAATTACTACCAGAGAAGGGAAAACAAGATCCTGTTTATATAGTAGATAAAATAAATATTAAGTGCTTCTGAGACTGATATCACATTGCTTACAATTCATCAACCGGAACATTCACATCTTATGTCAATAGATCAATTCTGCTATTAAATAACACATCAAATCATACTTAAATGCCTGCATTTTGTAAATATTTCAAAATAATCTCCTAAAACTAGATTAGGAATAATATCTCTAACTAATTGAGACCTAATGGAGGAGTCTGTTTTTCTGAAGCTGATTTATGTCTGAATTGTATCAATCAGTCTTGCTCTGTTTTTAAAACATAGTTAACTGTGAGTATAAAAAACAAAGCAACTTGAGGTTGTCAGAGATCACAGATAATCCCCTCGATGTTGGCTTCATGAGAATAAGTTTGTAGTGTATAGAAGCAGTCATTTTGATTTTATAATGTTGTTAATGTTTAATTTAATTAATAGACTATTTCAATAAATGTTTGCTTTGTGATTCAAGAGTCTGAAAAAGTTCAAAAACATTATGATAGCATCTGTGTAAAGTACAATTACAAAAGCAAGTAAAAACAGGAATAGGTACCTGATTTGACTAGGTGAATATGACAAGGTGATGCTATAAATCATGAGGAACCTGGAAAAACTGAAAAAATAAGTGTCCTTTCTGTGCTATAAAAATCAAATTGATTGAAAAAAATACTTTACTAAAAGGCAAGTATGAAGGAACCATGTAGCATAATTTAAAGTCACATGAGTCTCATGAGATGTGAGCATCACACCCAGGAAAGAAAGAAAGCTATACGCAGTCACTCTGGGACTGTGGCTCTGGTTGGGAAGGTTGGTAGGACTTAGGCAGGCAGAGAGGAAAGGGGGAACCATTCCTAACTGGNAAAATTTAAAGTCACATGAGTCACATGAGATGTGAGCATCACACCCAGGAAAGAAAGAAAGCTATACGCAGTCACTCTGGGACTGTGGCTCTGGTTGGGAAGGTTGGTAGGACTTAGGCAGGCAGAGAGGAAAGGGGGAACCATTCCTAACTGGACGGATTTATAAGCAAGGACCGGGGCTTCCCTGGTGGCTCAGTGATAAAGAATCTGCCTGCAATGTTGGAGACCTGGGTTCGATCCCTCGGTCAGGAAGATCCCGTAGAGAAGAAAATGGCAACCCACTCCAGTATTCTTGCCTGGGAAATCCCATGGACAGAGGAATCTTGTGGAATATAATCCAGAGGGACACAAAAGAGCCAGGCATGACTCAGTGACTAAACAACACAAGCAAGAATCGTTTCACACTTAGACAGCAAGATGACTCAAATGGAGAAGTGGGAGGCAAGACTGTGCGTCTATGACAAGTTTATGGAAGAGCTTTGATGTTACATTATTACCGTACACAAAAGACAAGTATCGTGTCCAATAAACGTTTATTTTACACTCAGAATCAATACAATAAATAATTTTTAAAATCAAAAGACAAGAACACTTTGGCACAATACATAAGCTGCAAGGGGGGAGCTTCCCAGGTGGTTCAGCAGGTGAAGAATCTGCCTGCAAGACAGGAGACGCAGGAGACTTGGGTTTGATCCCTGGGTCAGGAAGATGCCCTGGAGGTGGAAATGGCAACCCCAGTCCAGGATTCATGCCTGAAAAATCTAATGGATGGAGGAGCCTGGTGGGCTACAATCCATGGGGTGGCAAAGAGTTGGGTGTGACTGAGCCACTGAGCCCTGAGCGTGCATGCGTGAATTGTAGATTCTTTGACTGGGAAACTGCAGAAGTGTGAGCTTTAAACATTCACCTTTCTATCTGCTCCACTGATGCTCGTTCCCCTTTATACTCCTCGTTCTTTCCTGGTCTGCCTGTTTTAACTACTTAGGAAACAGAATCACCAATGCAGTAGTTTAAAGTATTTTCATGATAGTCTTAGGCACCTTGGACCACTGTTGCCCTAAATGAGTCTGTGGACTTCAAATAGAGCGATGCAAGTGCCGTAGAGTTTGCTCAGCCGCTTGCTTCAGCCTCACTTGATAGAATGTATGGTGACTCCAGTATGGAACTCAGGAAACTGCTTAAAAACAAAGTGAGACATTAACCTCAGCCTCCTCTGTTTTGTCATTCTTTGTGCCATAGAGCTGACTTACTATTATGCCAGTGTGTTATCTGGCTGTGTTGGAAATGACTTGAAAGATCTCTTAGAAAAAGGAGAAAAGTCAAAAAGATCATGCTAATAAACTTTAAGTTTATTTAATGTGATAGCAGTATCTTGCTTCCTACATAATACCTGGCACATGAACCACCAGTAGATATAAAAGGATCAAGTTAACAAATGCATTATTTAATTTATACTTTTCCACACTAACATTCAAGGTACTAAAATATAAGGAGAGATACTTGGTATCTCTATGCACCAAAACTCATTTCTAGATGAAACAACAGTTCCAGGGACATCCTTCCGGAATGCAGTTTCAGTTCAGTTCAGTTACTCAGTCATGTCCTACTCTTTGCGATCCCATGAATCGCAGCACACCAGGCCTCCCTGTCCACCACCAACTCCCAGAGTTCACTCAGACTTACGTCCATCCAGTCAGTGATGCCATCCAGCCATCTCATCCTCGGTCATCTCTTTCTCCTCTTGCCCCCAATCCCTCCCAGCATCAAAATCTTTTCCAATGAGTCAACTCTTCCCATGAGATGGCCAAAATACTGGAGTTTCAGCTTTAGCATCATTCCTTCCAAAGAAATCCCAGGGCTGATATCCTTCAGAATGGGCTGGTTGTATCTCCTTGCAGTCCAAGGGACTCTCAAGAGTCTTCTCCAACACCACAGTTCAAAAGCATCAATTTTTCGACACTCAGCCTTCTTCACAGTCTAACTCTCACATCCATACATGACCACAGGAAAAACCATAGCTTTGACTAGACTAGAATGCAGTTTAATTCTTAGATAATCAGAGTGTTTTGCAAATCAATAATCCTTATCATCCTATCAGGCATAATGAGATTATTGCTCCAGATGGATTTTTAAAAGAAGATAGAATATTATGAAAAGAAGCTAATATCTTGTGGATCTCATGATGCTTAATGAGAAAGTCATTTCACAGTGAAGACTTCTACATCCATTACATCTGCGGGGTTTGTCTCTAGTAAGAATTCTCTCATTTTTAAAATGTTGCTTCTTTTGATTGAGGGCTTACCAATTTTCACTGCATGTGTAGCATTTATCTCCAATATAAATCTTCTGATGTTGCAAGTGTTGAATTCATGGTGAGGGATTTCCCACATTTATTATTTCCATGGAACTTTGCCCACATAAATGCTCTGATGTTTAGTTTGACATGAAGTGTGTTTAATGTGCTTTTCCATATGCCTCACATATGTGGGACTTCTTTCTTATAGCAACTGTCTGCTTTGTAATAAGAACTGATCTGACTCTCAAATTGGTCTCATGTTTCTAAAGATTTTTTTTCTTCTTGAGAATTGCAGTTTGCTTCAAATATATGAGCAAGAAATACATCCCCAGAATTTTCCTCATCTGGAGAACTCACCTAAATTTCTCTAAAGATCATTTCCCAGAAATGCCCTACTTTGATTATGATTTCTCAGTTATAGAAAATCATTATGAAATGGAATGACTGCATTTAAATTTCAACTGAAATTTGAGGATGTAATGGGTGTGAATACCAAATTTAGGTGCCAGAACAAAATACAAATGTTCAAAACAAATGACCTAGTAATGACCCTCAATCATCTGAAAAATATATAAATTGCATCAGAGATAACTTTGTTAATAGAAAACTCTTCTGAAGCCTCTTTCTAGCCAACAGGAGAGTTTAGAGTATCTATTGTCTTAACTTGTCCCTGGTGGCTCAGAGGTTAAAGCATCTGCCTCCAATGTGGGAGACCTGGGTTTGATCCCTGGGTCAGGAAGATCCTCTCCTGGAGAAGGAAATGGCAATCCACTCCAGTATTCTTGCCTGGAGAATCCCATGGACGGAGAAGCCTAGTAGGTTACAGTCCACGGGGTCGCAAAGAGTCGGACACGACTGAGCGACTTNCAAGTTGTGAACTTCAAGACAGTTTTTCTAAAGAATTGTCAACAATTATGATTTGGGTCCTGTAACCTGCTTTATGTGAATGTGCAGAATATTTATGGAAACAGTCGATGTGCTGATCCTGATCACAGCAAGAGATGCTTCAGGAGAATTTCATCATTCATTTCTTATAATGTTGTGTGAGAGCTGTCATTGTTTGTGGTTGAACTAGCTCTACTGTCAGAATGATTTCTTTTTTTAAATCTATTGCTCTAAATATTTCCTAATTAAATTAAGAAAGATGTTACAGAGCTATTCAATTACATGGAATTTGTAATCCTGAATCTTACAATATATTCTTCTTAGGAATGTAGTGTTAATTAGTGTTCCAAAATGTAAAAAGTAAGCCATAGATTAATACATCTTATTTTGAGGTTTTGTCAAAATTGAAGATAATTCTATAAATGTTTATTTCCTAATCAAACATCTCTTCTTGCTTGGCCCAAAGAGAAATAATATGTAGCAAAAGAAAATATCTCCATTCTCATTAATTTTGTTGCATTCCTAGAAGAAATGGAAGTCCTAAGATGTGGCAACTTGGCTTCCTTAATAATCATCACTTATGGATCATTTAAATATGAATCACTTTCATTCCTTAGTCAGCCTAAACATTGATTTAAACCTATGGAGGTCAACCTAATTTCTAGACAGAGAAACAAAAAGGATAATTATGACATAAGCTAGAAAATAAGAGCACTGTGATGTATCAGAATTATATCTGGTTAATACTGACAGTGGTTCTTTTCTCTCTGGGATCTTGAAAACTGAGAAGGTCCAACCAACTTTTGTCATGCCATTTCAGAATAGAAAATTAAAATGCTGGTCAAGCAAGGAAATAAAAGCAATAAATTTAAAGAAGCACCATCAGATAAAATGATTGAGTCAGTCCAGATTATCTGCAGGCTGCTAATTATTATTTGGAAGGCTGCTAATTTCTTATTGAGATTCACTTTGAATCAGATACAGAGCAAGATCCTGATGGGCCTTCATCAAAGAAAGACATCTCTCTTTGCAATATTATTTCAAAAGTACATAAATGTATTATAGCCTCATTGCTTTAAAGGTTTGTGAATTCAGGTTTACTGATCTGTGTTTATAGATCTCTGTCATCTTTTGGCGTCGCAATTATGCTAGCTCCTGAAACAAATCATTAAATATTTCCTTCTTTCTTTATTTTCATGGTTATTATTTTGCCCAAAATATGTGGCAGAATTTACAAATAAAACTATATGGACCTGGATTTTATTTTTATCAGAAGGCTATTTATTATAAATTAACATAAATATGTATATATGTATATATATACACACACATATATATATATCGGTGCTAGTCAGATTATTTATTTTGTCATGAGTTAGTTTTGGCCATTTATGCTTTTAAAAAGTGGCAATTTGATCAGAATCATTGGATTAATTGAAGAAAGTTGCTCATAACATTTATGTACTCTTTTTTCATTTCTGTAGGTGTTACAATGATATTTCCTTTGTTACTACTGACATTGGTATCAATCTTTCTTTCTTCTCTTGCCTTCTTCTGCCCCTCCTCTTTTCCTTTCTTGCTTTCTTCGCTCCTCCTTTTCTTCCTGCCCTTTCTTCTTTCCTTCTTTCCTATTTCATTCATTTCCTTTGTTTCCTCAGTCTGCTAGGATTTGTGAGTTTGCTAAAGTTTTAAATTATGAGTTTTTTAGATTTTCTGTATTTTACAATCAATTTGATTGACTTCTACTTTTTTTGATTTTACTACCTTTTTAGCTTAATTTTTTTAGTTTAAGTAATATTTTTAACACTGATTTTTCCAATATGGACAATTTTGTTATAATTTTCCCTTTAAGCCTTTCTATTTCTGCACCTAAAATTTGTATATGTCATATCTATGTATCAAAACTTTCCTTGTGATATCACCGTCATAAGTTACTTAATGATGTGCCATTAAATTTCCAAATTCCCTTGTCTTCTTTCAATGTCTCAATGTCATTGATATTTAAATTAATTTTGAGACTTATTTTGTGGCTCAACATATGATCTATCTTAGAGATATTCCCTGTACATTTGAAGAGAGTGTGTATTCTTCAGTGATTGGATGTAATGTTCTAAAATGTTACACAGGTCAAGATGCACTGTTCACATATCTTATAATCTTACTGCATTTTTTTTTTTTTTTGGTCCATGTGTTTTGTCTGTTACTGAGAGAAGGTTGGTCAAAATCATCAATTATATTTGGGATTTGTCTATTTATATTTAGTTAACATTTGAAATGATCTTTAGAAGATTTTGAAAATGTGTCATTTTGTACATGAGTTCCTAGATAGTTACTGAGTACTTCTTTTATTTTGTGATATTAATATATCAAACTTCTCTCCCCAAATCTTATCTAATTTATTTCATATTACCTACAAACCAACAAAATTACTCAAATATATTTTAGAAGAAATCATATATAATTTATGTTTAGGCTTTAGCTGTTTTACTTACCAGGGAATGTCACATCAGTTGTTGTTATTATAATTTTATTTTTACATATTAATGAAATCAATAGCTATCTCTGTACTATGAAAATATGTTTTGTATAATTTGAAAAATACTAATTAAATTATAAAATAATAGGTAATTGGTACAATCTGGAAATGCCATCAGTTAAGAGACAGAAAGCTAAAAGTTCCATTACTTTTAAGATTTATTCATCACAGAGAAGCTTCCAAGAAAATAAGAGAAAAAAATAAAAAAATGGCTTATGGGCTCTTTCTGCATTATTTTCTATTATTTTCAAGATTTACTCAGATGTTCCAAAAGGACACATTAGTCAAAGTGAATACTCAGGTATAAATCAAGATTGCCCCTTTAGGCTATCTAATATCCAACTGTACTACTAATATGGTTCATAGAGCCATTTTATACTGAAAATAAATGAATATTGCTGGAAATAGAAAGTTCAAGAGGTTTTTTACTTTTCTTTGCCAATCATCCTAGCCTTATAAAAATCAGATTTGCTATCTAAAACATTTGAATCACTATATAATGCTTGCTTGACTTTCAAATAATTTCTGGAATTCAACACTTTCTTTACTCCCTATAGGTATAAACCTCAAATTAACTATGATAAAGGGGAACTCATTAGTGTGCAATTGAAATCCATAGATAACAAAAAATTAATCAATTTTAAGCAAAATTGATTGATTCTAATTTTATATCTCAGCCAATTCCTCATTTATAAGAAGAGACTGACATTTATAAGAAAACTCAAGGCCAGTTTTGGATAAGGTTTACCTTATCTGAAAGGTAGAATGTGGATGAAAAAAAAAGAAAACTTTGGATAACTTACAAATTGAATCACTAGTTCCTAAATAGTACAGTACGGACCAGATAAAAATTATCTTCTATATTTCTTCCCTTTTTTGTATTACTTATAACCCACATAACTCACTATCATGCAGAATTTTAGAGCTGTAAGGGGTCTTACGACTCATTCAATCCAAATTTCTCCTTAAAAGACAAATTAAAAACAACTGCCACACATCCTGAGAACGCACTTTTGGTTTTTCACTGTTGAGTTTTTCCATGCATTCTGTCCTGTTTTTTCGATGACGATCCTCTGTTTCTGCAAGTGTGATGGTAATTTTATATACCAAATTAAAGGGTGGTTTTGGATGAGATTAATCTTTAAGTCAGTGAAGACTGAGAAAAACAGATTGTTCTCTGTAATGACTGTGGAACATATCCAGTCAGTTGAAGGCTTGAATAGAACAAAAGACAGACTTTCCAGAATAAGGAGAAAATTCCCAGCCTTGCAGCCTTTGGACTGGGACATTGGCTCTACTTTGTCTTTAGCTTATTTATCAGACATTCTTTAGTCAGGGGTTCCAGAGAAACATAAAAATATATATATATTAATACATACACACACACACATATATATATATATAATAACAGCAAATTATTATATTATAATATATTATTATATTATATTATTATAACTTATGAAAAAAGGTTTGTGTATATAATATATACGTATGCATGCTAATTTGCTTTAGTCACGCCTGACTCTTTGCGACCATATGGACTATAGCCCACCAGGATCTTCTGTCCACGAAATTCTCCAGGCAAGAAAACTGGAGCATGTTGCTATGCCCTCCTCGAGGGGATCTTCCCAACCCAGGAATCAAACCCACATCTCTTACATCCCCTGTGTTGGCAGGCAGGCTCTTTACCACCAGAGCCACCTGTGAAACCTTATGGTGAGCATATATACACACACACACACACACACACACACACACACAAGGTTCTGGCTCATGTGACACTGAGACTGAGAAGTCCTACAATCTGCCTCTGAAAACCAGAGAACCAGGAAAGCCAGTGGTATAGCTTGAAGGTCTAAGAGCTAGAGTGATGATGTCAATTGCAGCTCGAATCTAAAGTCTTGAGAACCAGGATCACTGAGTGGTGAGAGAAGATGTATATTCCAGCTCAAGTAGTTGCCTGGATAGCTCAGTCAGTGGAGCATCAGACTTTTAATCTGAGAGCCCAAGGTTCATGTCCCTGTTTAGGCATTACTCTACTTTTCTGGGCTTCCCCGGTGGCTCAGAGGCTAAAGAATCTACCTGCAATGTGGGAGAGCCAGGTTCAGCCCCTGGGTTGGAACAATCCCCTGGAGTAAGGAATGGCCACTCACTCTAGCAGGATCCCATGGACAGATGGGCCACCTGTATCAGGTGGGCTACAGTCCTTGGGGTTGCAATGAGTCAGAGACACCTGAGTGACTGCCACTCAAGTAGTTAGGCAGAGAGAAAGAGAAGCCTCCCTTCCCTACCTTTCTGTGTTATTCAGGTCTTCAACAGATTAAATGACGCCCAACCAAGTTTCAGAGGTCAGTTCACCTTCCTCAGTTTACTGATTCAAGTAAACTGATATCAGACAACCTAGAAATAATGTTGACCAAACATCTAGGCATCCTGTTATCCAATCTATGTTGACACATAGAATTAGTTGTCACAGCATCTTATTGATTCTGTTTCTCTGGAGAACCCTGACTAATATAGTGAATTATATAGTGACTAAATATAGTGACATATAGTGAACTTATGAAACAAAATTTCATAATGCTATTGACAGGTGTAAACAAAATCATCTAATTTAATGTAAAGGTAAATCGCTTCCTGATAGAGATCACGTTCAGCAGAAATTCCTCATTTTTAGGACCTGCCATTGGATGTTACTCTATCTCTTCATATCCACATTTAGGTAAAAATAAGATTTTTTTAAATGATTAGTAAGGTTGTGACCCAGAAGGCCACAAGTCATCCTGAAACAGAGCTTTGGTCAATCAAACCATTTTCGTATACTTAGGCAGAGTTTCAGTGTTTGGAAGTTGTCTAGCCTTTGAAAATATGAACTGACTTCGGTAGTTTTGCTCTCAGTAAATTACTGATATTCATTCAATAGAGAGACCCTGAGATTAGTTTTAACAACCATTTTCAACAGATAGATATGGTGCAATTTGGGTTTATCAAGCGGCATTCCTGACAATTCAGGAGATTGGGTTTATCAAGTAGCATTCCTGACAATTCAGGAGACATAAGAAACACGGTTTGATCTCTTTGTCAGGAAGATCCCCTGGAGAAGAGAATAGCAACCCACTCCAGTATTCTTGCCTAGAGAGTCTCATGGACAGAGGAACCTGGTGGTTTACAGTCAGACACTAGTGAGGCACCTGAGCACACACTCATGCATGGTGTGATTTGGAACATTGTGTTACATATATATATTCCTATAAGTTTAGACTATTTCTCAAATTCATGTTACAACATAAATTTTGGCCATCAGACCAGGGATATCCAGGCTTAGGTAAAGTCAAAACATCTAGAGAACAGGGAGCCCCTGGATACTGTGGGCATGACTTTTCATCACAATATCAGAAGGTAGAGGTTCTTTCAAGAAGTCATTTCCCTATGAAGAACAATGAAAAAGAAAATGGTAACCAGATCAGAAAATCCTCTTGCAGACACACGTCCTCATTTCTTCTTTGCTCAGTGTAAATAGGAGGAATTAACAGACAGTGACTATGTCTTATTCTTGTTCAATAATGCATTGCCATGTTTCGTGTGTCTTTTCTGAGAAAAGAATGTGTGCCTTTGTAGGAACATATGTCTACTTGAAGTTTCTGTTTTGTTAGAAAATTGTATGTTTCAATGATATAATAGAAAAATACACCTGTTCCCCAAGTACCAAATGGAATAACATGTAGGTGGATGTTGCCACTTGACCTGGTGGAGGCTGGTTTCAGATAGGCAGGTACAGATACCCATTCTGCACACCATCCTCAAAGATCAAAAGAACTGAGTCAGCACAGGGATCAAGGGCCACAGTCTTCACAGAACAAATTAAGGCCAGTTTTCAGACAAAATCTAGATTCTATAAATGTAGCAGTGTATTTTCAAAGAGAAAAGGGCATCAACACACTTCGGGCTGATTTTTTTCCCCCCTTGGATATCTTGGGATTTCCTTCTCTAAAAGTAAAATATTAAGGCCTAACACAGAAAAGAGAAACGTGTTGGCAATTTCTGAAACTCAGTATCATGAAAATCTGTGGAATTTACCCAGAAAGAAGAGCCAAGTGAAGTCTGCTCAATAGACTGTGTGCATTTCCTTGATGACAGGTTTGATCATCAACTCAGGACAAAGGACTGTTACCAATGATGAAAATAAAAGTGTCCAAAATGCACAGAACCTGTATTTACCATGAAAATGTAAGACAGATGATCAATACACGGCTTTATTTTCCTCTCTTACTATTTCTTTGGAATTTTCTCTCAGTTAGGGATATTCTTTCTCTTTCCTAGGTGAAAGCTACAAAGGCTCACACTTGTCCTGCTCATTTTCTGATAATGTCTTAAGTAGACTTTTAATTGCACTTAAAGTATCTATTAGAATGCCTAATTCCTTGAAATAATTAAAACATCCTCTGTCTTTTCAAGTGCAGGAGTCGTATATTGATTTTCCTAATACTTACACTAAAGGTTCTCCTTATGAGGTTTCAGTTAAGACAATAGATAGATAGATAGATAAGTCGCTCAGTCGTGTCCGACTCTTTGCGACCCCGTGGACTGTAACCTACTAGGTTTCGCCATCCATGGGATTCTCCAGGCAAGAATACTGGAGTGGATTGCCATTTCCTTCTCCAGGAGAGGATCTTCCTGACCCAGGGATCAAACCCAGGTCTCCCACATTGGAGGCAGATGCTTTAACCTCTGAGCCACCAGGGACAAGTTAAGACAATAGATACTCTAAACTCTCCTGTTGGCTAGAAAGAGGCTTCAGAAGAGTTTTCTATTAACAAAGTTATCTCTGATGCAATTTATATATTTTTCAGATGATTGAGGGTCATTACTAGGTCATTTGTTTTGAACATTTGTATTTTGTTCTGGCACCTAAATTTGGTATTCACACCCATTACATCCTCAAATTTCAGTTGAAATTTAAATGCAGTCATTCCATTTCATAATGATTTTCTATAACTGAGAAATCATAATCAAAGTAGGGCATTTCTGGGAAATGATCTTTAGAGAAATTTAGGTGAGTTCTCCAGATGAGGAAAATTCTGGGGATGTATTTCTTGCTCATATATTTGAAGCAAACTGCAATTCTCAAGAAGAAAAAAAATCTTTAGAAACATGAGACCAATTTGAGAGTCAGATCAGTTCTTATTACAAAGCAGACAGTTGCTATAAGAAAGAAGTCCCACATATGTGAGGCATATGGAAAAGCACATTAAACACACTTCATGTCAAACTAAACATCAGAGCATTTATGCGGGCAAAGTTCCATGGAAATAATAAATGTGGGAAATCCCTCACCATGAATTCAACACTTGCAACATCAGAAGATTTATATTGGAGATAAATGCTACACATGCAGTGAAAATTGGTAAGCCCTCAATCAAAAGAAGCAACATTTTAAAAATGAGAGAATTCTTACTAGAGACAAACCCCGCAGATGTAATGGATGTAGAAGTCTTCACTGTGAAATGACTTTCTCATTAAGCATCATGAGATCCACAAGATATTAGCTTCTTTTCATAATATTCTATCTTCTTTTAAAAATCCATCTGGAGCAATAATCTCATTATGCCTGATAGGATGATAAGGATTATTGATTTGCAAAACACTCTGATTATCTAAGAATTAAACTGCATTCTAGTCTAGTCAAAGCTATGGTTTTTCCTGTGGTCATGTATGGATGTGAGAGTTGGACTGTGAAGAAGGCTGAGTGTCGAAAAATTGATGCTTTTGAACTGTGGTGTTGGAGAAGACTCTTGAGAGTCCCTTGGACTGCAAGGAGATACAACCAGCCCATTCTGAAGGATATCAGCCCTGGGATTTCTTTGGAAGGAATGATGCTAAAGCTGAAACTCCAGTATTTTGGCCATCTCATGGGAAGAGTTGACTCATTGGAAAAGATTTTGATGCTGGGAGGGATTGGGGGCAAGAGGAGAAAGAGATGACCGAGGATGAGATGGCTGGATGGCATCACTGACTGGATGGACGTAAGTCTGAGTGAACTCTGGGAGTTGGTGGTGGACAGGGAGGCCTGGTGTGCTGCGATTCATGGGATCGCAAAGAGTAGGACATGACTGAGTAACTGAACTGAACTGAAACTGCATTCCGGAAGGATGTCCCTGGAACTGTTGTTTCATCTAGAAATGAGTTTTGGTGCATAGAGATACCAAGTATCTCTCCTTATATTTTAGTACCTTGAATGTTAGTGTGGAAAAGTATAAATTAAATAATGCATTTGTTAACTTGATCCTTTTATATCTACTGGTGGTTCATGTGCCAGGTATTATGTAGGAAGCAAGATACTGCTATCACATTAAATAAACTTAAAGTTTATTAGCATGATCTTTTTGACTTTTCTCCTTTTTCTAAGAGATCTTTCAAGTCATTTCCAACACAGCCAGATAACACACTGGCATAATAGTAAGTCAGCTCTATGGCACAAAGAATGACAAAACAGAGGAGGCTGAGGTTAATGTCTCACTTTGTTTTTAAGCAGTTTCCTGAGTTCCATACTGGAGTCACCATACATTCTATCAAGTGAGGCTGAAGCAAGCGGCTGAGCAAACTCTACGGCACTTGCATCGCTCTATTTGAAGTCCACAGACTCATTTAGGGCAACAGTGGTCCAAGGTGCCTAAGACTATCATGAAAATACTTTAAACTACTGCATTGGTGATTCTGTTTCCTAAGTAGTTAAAACAGGCAGACCAGGAAAGAACGAGGAGTATAAAGGGGAACGAGCATCAGTGGAGCAGATAGAAAGGTGAATGTTTAAAGCTCACACTTCTGCAGNACTTTAAACTACTGCATTGGTGATTCTGTTTCCTAAGTAGTTAAAACAGGCAGACCAGGAAAGAACGAGGAGTATAAAGGGGAACGAGCATCAGTGGAGCAGATAGAAAGGTGAATGTTTAAAGCTCACACTTCTGCAGTTTCCCAGTCAAAGAATCTACAATTCACGCATGCACGCTCAGGGCTCAGCGGCTCAGTCACACCCAACTCTTTGCCACCCCATGGATTGTAGCCCACCAGGCTCCTCCATCCATTAGATTTTCCAGGCATGAATCCTGGACTGGGGTTGCCATTTCCACCTCCAGGGCATCTTCCTGACCCAGGGATCAAACCCAAGTCTCCNATGTGAAGACCTGACTCACTGGAAAAGACCCTGGTGCTGGGAGGGATTGGGAGCAGGGGGAGAAGGGATGACAGAGGATGAGATGGCTAGATGGCATCACCGACTCAATGCATGTGAGTTTGAATGAACTCCGGGAGTTGGTGATGGACAGGGAGGCCTGGGATGCTGCTATTCATGCAATCTCAAGGAATCAGACACAAATGAGCAACTGAACTGAACTGACCCACAAAATAGATATTCCATAGGCCAATTATAGTAAGGAAAGATAGAGAAAATATATAGATATATCATGCCCTAAGGATACCTTACCAGAATTTCTTTCCCCTGACTCTTTTGAAGACTGAACTAAAAATGATAGAAAACAATTAAATTTTACAGTTTTACATTCCATGAGACTTTATGATACTTACAGAAATTGAAATGGAAATCAGGCCAGCCAACAGAAGTGTCAACGCACAAGAATCTTTAATAAAGTGCACACACAGGCAGCATGGAGCCCATTTAATTTTACGTATTCGTTGGAAATAATATTTTTTAGGCCTTAACGCCTTTATCCAGGCTACAATAAAACAAACTGCATCACATGTGTCTTCTCTCATGTACTCCTAGAGCCTCTCAATTCATCTAAAAATTGAAATCCATATGCTATAAAAGTCTGTTCTTTTTACTATATAAGCAGGCTCTGTGGTGTTTGTGTAGTAGTTTGGGGTTTGGGGAAAAAGTAGGTTGATTCAAATGCTCACATTGTGAAACAAACCAACCCCATTCCTCAGAGAACGAAGGTCACTAAATGTTTGCTGCTGGCAAGTGGGTATGCTCTGAAGCCATCCCCGGAGCTTGCTTTGACAGATGCCAGCTGATGGACATTTGCACAAAAGTCTCTGAAATGCCATATTTTGCACCCTGTGTCAGCTGGCACATTCCTTTCTTATACCTTCTGTGTTTCCATTAAATTAGATTGGAAACAAAGCCTCCTATTTACTGAGCAAAGTCTTTGCTCTATGAAATGGTGAACAATTACAACCATTATCCTGTCGAGCACTTCTATCAGTTCAATTAAGAATGCCTACGCATTGCCTTCTGCATCATAGACACCCTGAGTGGAGCCTGACTCCAGCATTCAAGACTGGCAAAAAGTCTCTGATCACACTGGGGTGATGATAGGACGTTCTTTCATTTGTAACCTTCTTATATTTTCTGAGTGTGTTAACCATGTTCTGTGCACTTTTGGCACAGTGTTATGACCCCATTCAAAGGAAAAACTTTCCATGACTTCCTCAAAATCTATTATGACTATCACAAAGGTGCAATGAACTAAGTATAAATAAAGGCAAAATATGCCAGTGGGAGATTGTAATTTTTAACCAAGTGTTGAATACTTGTGTATTCAAGATATTGCTAAATTCAAACAGATGGGAAAATAGAAGAAAAAAGTAATTCTAAAACTCCAAAATATTGTCACAGTCTCTATGCTTCTATTGGTACTCCTATTACCACCACATGTCAAACATTATAAAAATTTGATCATATATAATTGCAGCAAATATTCTTGAATTAATCTTACCAACTGTTATAAAGAAGTTTTAGTCATAAAAAACTCAAGTTTGAAATGTTTTAAAGTAAAAATTTTACTTGAGACATACATATATATAACATATAGTTTCAGTTCAGTTCAGTTTAGTCACTCAGTTGTGTCCGACTCTTTGCAACCCCATGAATTGCAGCACACCAGGCATCCCTGTCCATCACCAACTCCCAGAGCTCACTCAGACTCACATCCCTTGAGTCAGTGATGCCATCCAGCCATCTCATCTTCTGTTGTCCCCCTCTCCTCCTGCCCCCAATCCCTCCTAGCACCAAAATCTTTTCCAATGAGTCAGCTCTTCTCATAAGGTGGCTGAAGTACTGGAGTTTCAGCTTTAGCATCATTCCTTCCAAAGAAATCCCAGGGTTGATCTCCTTCAGAATGGACTGGTTGTATCTCCTTGCAGTCCAAGGGACTCTCAAGAGTCTTCTCCAACACCACAGTTCAAAATCATCAATATATAGCTTACATGTACATAAACATATGAAGTGTGCATTCTACATATTTCAAAATATATTATTCATCCAACATGCATAGGGTAAAACTCTAAACTGTTAGGAAAAAGAATAGGAAAACATTTTTACATCTTTGTGTTTCTAGCAATAGGAAAAGATGTTTTAGATAAAGAAAGCAAAAATAAGATGAAAATGATAAATACAGCTAATTTAAAATTAGCAATGTCCATTCCTGACTTGACACCACAGTTAAGATAAAAAGACCAAAGAACAAACTGGAAAAAAAAATTTGTAGCTATATAGTGAATGAAAGATTTCTATATAACACACATTAAGTAACTATTAGAAGACATAAGGAAACAAATAGAAAAATAAAAACAAGTATTTGACAAAGTAGGGAAGACTAATGATCAAAAACCATGAAAAGTCTTTCACTTTTTTATTCACAAGCAATGAAATGCAAATTTAAAAAAACTGACAATATAAAGTCATGGAAATGAGATGGATTGACAGGAAGATAGAAACACAAGTAATTATAAAAATAAATTGCTACCATTACAATAGGGTATAATGTTATATTATCTAATAAAATAGAATATACATATATCCTGTGACCCAGCAGCAGCACTTTTCAGGGAAACTGCTGAGTCTATGCACTGGGAAACATGCTGGAGAAGATTTTTAACAGGTCTCCCGGTGAAAGTGAAAATTTGGGAGTATCAGTATGCAAAAGAATAAATAAATCATACTATATTAATACAAGGCAATCCTATAGAGGACAGAGCTATTGCTAAATTTATTATTGTGGTTGATCCCAACAAACAATTTTAATAAAATTGAGAAACTCTCAAAAGGATACTTACAAAATTTTATTAGTTGCATAATGTTCAAGAACCTAAAGCATAAATATCTTAAGTATTATGCAGTGCATGCATAAATACATATGCAAGAAATCTATTAATCCAAGAGAATGATGAACAAAATTTGGAATAGTAATTTTCTATTAGAGTGAGAGGGAGAAATGTGATGAGTTTAGCACACAGGCTACTCTATGTCCTAATCAAGTGAGCAGACAAATATATATTTCTTAATTATTATTGTATATATTTATATGTATTTGTGGACTTCCCAGGTGGCTCAATTCCTGAATCAGGAAGATTCCCCAGAGGAGGAAATGACAACCGACTCCAGTGTTCTTGCCTGGAAAATCCAGTTGACGGAAGGAGCCTGGTGAGCTACAGTCCATGGGGTTGCAATGAGTCAGACATGATTGAGTGACTCAACAAAAACGACCATATGTATTTTTATGCTACATATACATATATATTTATAGGTATTAATTATTTCATAATTTTAACAAAAATCATTTTTCAACAAAATCATTGGAAGCAAAGGAAAAATGTTAAGATTGTTAAAGAGATTAAGGAAAGTTTTCTATTTTATACACATTAATAGCATACTTTTCTATTTTGCCTGTCATTCTCATGCATTAATTAACCTAGAAGTCTCACACTTTTCTCTCCCATATCTTCTCTCTGTAGTAGTTAGAGTCTAGCTTAGAAAGAAGGGAACTGAGCATCTCAAATAGAAGGGATGTGGAACAACGATTGATTGCCAGATATCTCAGATAAGAGCAATGTCGCACAATGACTGATTATGCAGGTGGGCAAAATATGAAGAGAATAAGAGAAAGGGAGCTGAATCAAAGGTTATTAACTCTAGGAGGAAATGAAATTAAAAGAAGGAAGGTTTCTGAACCAGGATTTGGGAGCAGAAGAAGCTCGCAACTTCAAACACTGCCACTGCCTCCAGCACCAAGATCTGGAAGCAAGAACCATCCCCTCCAATGTTGGGACTGAAGAAGCATCGCACCCCTTCCCTTCAGAGATTCTATGAAAGAAAGGAAAAGACAAAGAGTAAATGGAAGGAATTCCACCTTTTAGTCTGCCCCCAGCACCTCTTGCTGATAGAATTTAACAAGCCAAATGGCAAATGAAATTGCAAAGTGTGGTTTGCAGATCCCTAATTCTCTGTATCAGTCCCTCAAATTTGCATAACTATCAAGTTTTCATACAAAGCCTACCCTCTGTATGAAGCTGCATGAAATTACACATACATGAGATGAGAGTTTGTTCTAAAGACAAGTTGCTGAGCGTGGAAGGGGGTGGCAAGTTATAAATGAAGGAGGCTGTTGAGTCTGCAGACAAGAGATGGAGCTGCCTCGATGCTTGGTGATCAATTGCACTCTAAGAGCCCTTCCAGAAGACAAACCCAAATAGAGAAAGATGAGACCCAGCAAAGCCAACTCCTGCTGATGACTGTGTCATGAAACCCAGATCCACAGCCAGCCCCTCCTCGGAGCGAGAGGGACATGTAGTGTAGGGCAATGGACTGGTACCTTTTGCCCTTCCTACCCTTGTCTTTTTGTCTTTTAGCTTAGTAATAATAATAATGATAAAATGTTTTCCTTACCTCATAACTGGTATTTATAAGAAGACATTTTAAAGTCCCTGCTGCTACCGCTGCTAAGTCACTTCAGTCGTGTCTGACTCTGTGCGACCCCATAGACGGCAGCCCGCCAGGCCCCCCCGTCCCTGGGATTCTCCAGGCCAGAACACTGGAGTGGGTTGCCATTTCCTTCTCCAATGCATGAAAGTGAAAAGTGATCTTTAACCCATCATACTGCTATAGCCCATGCTACCATATTAATTGATTTTTGTTTTGCTGCTCCTTCTTCAATGGCCATCTTCTTAACTAGTTATCGATTTTATACAAATATAAATAGTGTATATATGTCAATCTCAACCACAAAATTCATCCTACACCTCTTCTGCCGCTTGACGTCTGTGTGTTTGTTCTCTGTCGGTGTCTCCATTTCTGCTTTGCATATAAAATCTTCTATACCAGTTTCCCATATTCCACCTATTTGTGTTAATGGAACTCTACTCAGTCCTCTAGGGTGGCTTAAATGGGAAGGGAATCCAAAAAAGAGGGGATATATGTAGCTAATTCTCTTTGTTGTAGAACAACTATACCCAGTACAAATAATACAGAAAAAGCTAAAATAAAAACCACCATTCTCATTTGCTCTTTATTTCTTCAAAGGACATATGTTGGGCAAATATCATTCCCAGTACATCCCCACTAAGAGCCAAACTCAAGTCAGGACACTTGCCCTCTACACCGTGGCAAGTGAATGTGCTCCAAGCTGACGCTCCATTTGTTGGCCATAATTTATTTCTCTAGTCTCTCTTTATTACTTCCTTTATTTTATTTCTTGAAAAGTTTGAGATGCCCTTAGACTTTCATACCAGACCTGCAATACTAACCAGGATGAAAGGAGATAAGGGTGGGAATGGTTTGAAGGAGACTTGAAAAATCAGCCCAGGGTGCAATTCAAATAACGTGCCAAAGAACTGTTAGATAATTGCACATTTTTATTTTCCAGAAACAAAATTGGAACATTAGGAATATAAGAGAAGTGCAGCCGATGCCTTATTTCTTTAAATTATTTGGTTGGGATGTAAGAATAACAGATACAAGCCTCTGGGTTTAGCAGAATCATTAGTGTGAAACTGTGTACCTGACTCCAAAAATACGTCAAAAAGCAGTACAGAATATAAGCCAATTCCCAGCAGTTTGAATTTATTATTTATGATGCCAGTTAAACAAGGCTAATGGGCTCCACAAAAGTGGTTATAGCTGCTGTGCAGTATTAGTAGAAATTAGTCAGATGTTACCAGCTCAATACAAAGTCAATTTACAAAGGCTTCTGCAAATGACAGTTTGGCTGAGTTAACATGACACTTGAGAGCATCGCCGCTGTGTCAGTCTTGGCAGGTGGGTTTAGAACCAAAGTCAGCATTTATCAGTGTAGGAAACGAATTAAACCAAAGTGGAGGAGGAGCAATAATGAGCACTTTACCCAACATGCAGAAAGAGTCCATTACATCATCCTCCTCTCTAATTCGCCTCTAAGGAGTTTCAAAAGAAAAGCATTAAGGGTCACCTTGCTCATGTTGTTAGAATACTTCTCTACCCAGTTTCTTCTCATCAGATTGCATGCTCTAGGAATACCCTCTAGCAGCGAGTTATTCAGTAAGGGCTGCAGTTACATCAGCTTGCTGTTTCTCAAGGAAATTCTACAGAGGTATAATGCTATACACAGTTGACTAGAAGATGTGCTAAAAAAAAATGTGTAAACCTAGTACTTTATTTTAATTTATAAACAATTTATCACAAATATGCTGATGAAATCTTTTTATAAAAACTTCATTTCAGTTCAGTTCAGTTGCACAGCCATGTCTGACTCTTTGCAACCCCATGAACCACAGCACGCCAGGCCTCTCCCTGTCCATCAGCAACTCCCAGGGTTTACCCAAACTTATGTCCATTGAGCCAGTAATGTTATCCAACCATCTCATCCTCTGTCATCCCGTTCTCCTCCTGCCAGCAATCTTTCCCAGCATCAGAGTCTTTTCCAATGAGTCATTTCTTCATATCAGGTGGCCAAAGTATTGGAGTTTCAGCTTCAACATCAGTCCTTTCAATGAATACCCAGGACTGACCTTTAGGATGGACTTGTTGGATCTCTTTGCAGTCCAAGGGACCCTCAAGAGTCTTCTCCAACATCACAGTTCAAAAGCATCAATTTTTCAGCACTCGGCTTTCTTTGTAGTGCAACTCTAACACCCACATATGAGTACTGGAAAAACAATAGCCTTTAGTAAATAGACCTTTGTTTTCAAAGTAATGTCTCTGTTTTTTAATATGCTGTCTATGTTGGTCATAACTTTCCTTCCAAGGAAGAAAGTGCCTTTTAATTTCATGGTTGCAGTCACCCTCTGCAGTGATTTTGGAGCCCCCCCAAAAAATTCAACCACTGTTTCCACTGTTTCCCCATCTATTTCCCATGAAGTGATGGGACCAGATACCATGATCTTC
>SJYW01003986.1:38499-86971 GCA_006410735.1 Raphicerus campestris | reverse complement strand
AATCAGGGGGTCTGGCATTCCCATCTCTTTCAGAATTTTCCAGTTTATTATGATCCACATAATCAAAGGCTTTGGCATAGTCAATAAAGCAGAAATAGATGTTTTTACTGTAACACTCTTGCTTTTTCAATGATTCAGCAAATGCTGGCAATTGGATCTCTGATTCCTCTGCCTTTTCTAAAACCAGCTTGACCATCTGGAAGTTCACAGTTCATGTATTGCTGAAACCTGGCTTGGAGAATTTTGACCATTACTTTACTAGTGTGTGAGATGAGTACCATTGTGCAGAAGTTTGACGATTCTTTGGCATTGCCTTTATTTGGGACTGGAATGAAAACTGACCTTTTCCAGTGCTGTGGCCAGTGATGAATTTTTCAAATTTGCTGACATACTGAGTGCAGCACTCTCACAGCATCATCTTTTAGGATTTGAAATAGCTCCATTGGAATTCCATCACCTCCAGTAGCTTTGTTCATAGTGATGCTTTCTAATGCCCATTTGACTTCACATTCCAGGATTTCTGGCTATAGGTGAGTGATCACACCATCTTGATTAGCTGGGTTGTGAAAATCTTTTCTGTACAGTTCTGTGTATTTTTGCCACCTCTTCTTAGTATCTTCTGCTTCTGTCAGGTCCCTACCATTTCTGTCCTTTATTGATCCCATCAATAGTTCCCTTGGTATCTATAATTTTCTTGAAGACATCTCTGGTCTTTTCCATTCTATTGTTTTTCTCTATTTCTTTGCACTGATTGGTGAGGAAGGCTTTCTTATCTCTCCTTGCTATTCCTTGGAACTCTGAATTCAAGTGGGAATGTCTTTCCTTTTCTCCTTTGTTTTTCACTTCTCTTTACACAGCTATTTGTAAGGCCTCCTCAGACAGCCATTTTGCTTTTTTTCATTTCTTTTTCTTTGGGATGGTCTTGATCCCTGCATACTGTACAATGTCATGAACCTCCTTCCATACATTGAAGTCAAGAACCAGGCTCTTTAAGCAGATATAAGATTATTCCAGCTATATTCATGATAATTAACTTCCTTTTCTTCATCAGTAATTGAATGTCACTATTATTCCAAAATAACTGTACCATTATTCTATGCTAGTTCCCATTTCTCTATCTGGACTAATCCCTTAGACTCTGAATTGTTCCTAATGACATCTGATGGACGTGAGTTTGACTGAACTCCGGGAGTTGCTGATGGAATGGGAGGCCTGGCCTGCTGCAATTCATGGGATCACAAAGAGTCGGACACGACTGAGCAACTGAACTGAACTGAATTGAATGACATCTGTAGTTTAATAAGTTCTCTTGACCATAGAAACAAAGAACACATAATTTCAGATACTTAAGTAGTAAGATGAAAATCTTGACAGCATTTAATTTCATTCATAAAAACACTTACTTGTGACACTTGCTTCAAGCAGTATATACAGTTACATAGACATGTAGCTATTTCTATGGCTTTGTCATCTGAGATTCGACACTATCTTTAAAAATAAATGAAGTGGGTATAAGTACCCTATGTTATATTTAAGTAAACAAAGATCCAGAGGCAAGAAGGGGCATGCTTGTGTTGCCTATGAAGTAAGTGATGTGTATGTGTATTTGTTTGTTCAGGCTGGTGTAGCAAAGTACCACAAACAGACAGCAGAAATGTATCATCTTACAGTTCTTGAGTTCAAAAGTATGGAATCAGAGTATTGACAGGGTTGGTTCCTTCCAAGGGCTGTGAAAGAAGGATCTGTTACATGCCTCTCTCCTTGCTTTCTGCCTGGCTTTCTTCATGTTCAAGTGGCATTCTCCATGCATGCATGATTCTGTACTAATTTCCCTCTTTTACGTGAACACCAGTCTATAGGACTAGGCCCCACTTTAATTCGTTTTAACTTGATCAGTTCTATAGAGACCCTATTTTCAAACTAAGTCATGTTCTGAGGCACTGGGGGTTAAGACTTCAACATATGAATGAAGGGCATTATTCAAGCCAAAATATAAAAAATACACATCTTTCAATATTATTACTTAATGTCTTTACTGTGATACTAAGCTGCTGTGTTAGCAGAGCATGAATCAAAAGCGTTAGCAGAGAAAAGTCAAAAGATAGTTGAATGGGGTAAGTTACAAAAAATAAAGTCAAGTAGTAAGGACTTCCCTGATGGCCCAGTGGTTAAGACTTTACCTTCCAATGTAGAGGGTGTGGATTTCACCCATAGTCGGGGAGCTAAAATCCCACAAGCCTCACAGCCAAAAAATAAACAAACAAAAAAATATAAGCAATATTGTAACAAATGTAGTAAAGACTTTAAAAATGGCCCACATTAAATATATATATATATATATATTAAAGTGTCAAGTACCACAGCTTGAATACAGTTCAAAAAACTACCCCAAGATAATTTTAAACTTGATAATATGTACATTTTATTTTATAGCTTGATAGGATTAACTGCCTCAAAAGAAAAGTTCAGGAGCAAGTAAGAATGCACTTGCCTATTCTATTTAGTTTCTGGTAATAAATTCCAATTATTTTGAATTGACAGTGTTCTGCTCAGCCTGGAGTTTACTTCAAGAGCTTCCTTCTCTGCTCTGTTTAAGTACCATAGACAAATGACTATACCAAATTCATTGGCAAGGCTCCATTTATTTAAAGCTCATCTATGCTTTTCTTTCTCTCTCTGGGGACCCTTTGGGGGAAAAAATACTCATGGTCCAAACACTGGGCCTGTTGTGGATGCTTTGACTTTAGAAAAGGAGTGACTTAACCCTGAGCTTCAGCCCTTCTATTTAGCAGCATCTATAGGGAAATTATCCTAATAGCAAAGGATATCAATTTATTTTATAAATCTGGGTGGGTCGCTGTCCCACCTTCCCAACTCCTCAATATTCCTGCTCTTCCAACCTCCTAAATTACTGAAGCTATTAATTCAAAAGACTTGTTCAGAGATCCTGTTCAGTTCTGCCCCTAATCTTGATCCAATAAATATTTGAAAATTGCAGCTAAACCCAAATCATAATTCTCACATAATGCAACTGCAAGCTAGTCTACCTGGCTCAATGCTTTTAAGTTCCTGGAGGAGGGAAGTGAGAGATGACAAGATCTGGGGACAGCTTATGTGAGCAATTTGTTATGCATGCAGGAGGGATGGAGGCTTGATGATAGATTCACTTCTTGGTCCTGAACCTTAATTAACAAGGCACTCTGAGAAACTCACAGAGAAACAATAAGAAAATTCTTCTGAGCATTTCGCAGATTATTCACTTAATATCTTTAGGGATTTATTTTATTATTTTTCTGTCTTTTGCGAGCTGCAGCTTTGTTGCCTTGACATCCACACTCAAGAGTTATTGGTATCAAACCAAGCTATATAAAAAGCTATCAAGCACTTCTCAGATTTTCCACAGTTCAAAGCAGTGTTGGCGGCTGGCCAGCCATGAAAGATGAGCTGAGGGCCAACATGGTGCGTGTGACTGCACGTGCAAAAACTGAGCACGGCGGTGAAGGAAGAGAAGTGGGAACCTTCCTCGTGGACCTGACGGACACACTCTCCCCCTGCAGGGAGGAAATGGAACTTATAATGTCCTCCACTAAATATAACCACAGTAGAAACAGATTATGAGTTTTATGGTCCAGATAATTTTTCCTAAAACACATTGAAATAAATATCTGTTATCTGAAAAAGAAATAGCAGACTCTTGGAGAAGGAATTTATCAGTTAAGGAAAGAGGAGATCTGGTTATAATAACCAAGAATAAAGTTACTAAAGAGGATTCATGTTAGCCCCAGAGAAGCTAAGACCCTAAGGTTCAGAAGTCCGCTGAGACCAAAATGCGAATAGTTATGGTGACAATACTCTCTTAACACAGACAATATGCATTCCTAAAATGCTAATAAAATTGATGACGCCCTATTAATCCCGATTCTGTTCCAGGTACAAGTTCCCAATTTACTTTTAACTTCTTGGTCTGTATTTTTCAAACACAGTTGGAAAACGGAGGTGGAAAAATGAGACACATCTTATTTCCTTATCATCTTACCAAAACATGATTATGTTTGGTGTCATTTTAAGGACAGATTGTAGGCAGTGTTGTTGATATTTCATAGATGAGGACATTAGTACTCAGAGATGTTCAATGTTTGTCAAAGCGCTCAGGGCTAGCAAGAAGCAAAACTGGAAATCAAGGTTAGATTTCTACCCTCCCATCTCATCCTCTCAATCCAGGGATAGCTTCTTCTGCTGAAGAGCATGCTTACCTACATCCTAAGGCATGTCTGACTCTTTGTGACCCTATTAACTGTAGCCAACCAGGCTCCTCTGGTCCATGGGTTTCTCCATGCAAGAATACTGGAGAGGGTTGCGATGCCCTCCTCCAGGGAAACTTCCTGACCCAAGGATCGAACCCACGTCTGCACCTCCTGCATTGCAGGCGGATTCTTTATCACTGAGCCACAGGGAAGCCTGCTAAAGAGCATATTCATTTATAAATGCAGATACCCTACAAGGCTAATGTGGAGGTTCTGGTGGTGTCCCAGCCCTCTTCCCTGCCAGTTGTCTGTGGACTTTGTGGAGCACACCTTCAAAGTGGACATTAACACTCTGGAACAATGACCCTCAAGCAGTGAGGGATGGATGTTAATGAATAGAGCACAGCTTCCGCATCTCTCAGCAGTGCAATTCAATGAGTATTTGTCTTGAATATTCATGTTTAGACATGACTTATGTCTAAACAATAGCAATATTCATATGCATATTGTGTATATACATACACACATATATACACACATATATATATACAAAACAAAGTAATTTTATATAATGTTTTATAATCATTTTACTTAATATATAATGAACGTTCTTTAGAGTCTTCAAATATTGTTTTGTAAAATTGCTTTTATAACTGAAGACAGTTTGTCCTGCTCTATGTACAAAATTTAAGTCAGTGATATAAAACGTCTTTTTCTATTTTTTTAAATAGCATTCTTAAACTTTGAAACGTTCTTTTTAGCATCCCAACCAGCAGTTAACAAAAGCACCAGTAGCTTCTTCACAGTTCTGTATTATATCCTTAAAATATTTGTTAATTTACTAGTGACAATTAATTTACCACTTTCAAACATGATTTTTTTTCTTATCAAGTGATCTCTCCTTTTTATGGTTATCAAAAATGCAGTAGTCTCCTTCTTTGAGAATGGGAAAACATTTGCTGTGAACTTTTCAACTTACATTTCTTTGTGGTTGAAAACTATCCCTAACAGCTGTCTGAGAATTTTAGTCAATTCCACCCTAAACAGCTGTTGGTTTTCAGTGGCTATTGGGGTAGTAGGAATGTGCCAAGGGGTTGAAGCAGGAAAAAGATAGGACTTTTGAGGTACTGGGAATTGAGCTTCAACAAGATATTTTCTTGTGGGTTTTTTAATGTGTGGGAGAAAGACTTTTAATAAGTGACCTTCTCGTAATGTTTAAATCAACGGCATTCTGTCTGTCTCCAGGTTTAAAAGCAAAGCTCTTGAAAGAATGCAATAGAGCTGTATACGGACCTGACTTTATTTAATCTCTGATTTCCCTTGTCAGGAACACTGCACTATGATTCTCATAGTTCTTAGAGGCTTATGAGCTTAGTATCTGACAGGAAAACTTGAGTGATTTTAGGGGTTTTTGTATTTCTTACTGTATCAGTTCCACTCAGAAATTGGTTGGGGGGGGGCGGATTTCCTTTAAGCGTCTATGTGGTTTGGAATCAGAGTTCTAAAATGCTAGCTAGCCAACTCTAATGTCAGAACAAAAAATTGTTTTAGTGAGAAGGAAGGAAAATAAAGAGGAAAGAGGGAGGAAAGACGGCAGAGAGAAAGAGAGGGAGAGCAAAAGAGGAAGGAAGGAAGGAAGGAGTACCATCTGGTTATGCTACAGTATGCTTTGAAATGCTACAGTATCCCACCAGAAGCAGCTTCTAATGTCACACATATCCCGGAATGATGAGTATATTTAGTGGAAGGGAAGGAGGATTATAAGAGCTATTACTATTTCTATGACTCTGCTGTTGTTGTTCAGCCGCCCAGTGGTGTCCACTCTTTGTGACTCCATGGACTGCAGCATGCCAGGCTTCCCTGTCCCTCACTATCTCCCAGAGTTTGCCCAAGTTCACGTTCATTACATTGGTGATGACATCCAGCCATCTCATCCTCTGATGCCTTCTTCTCCTTCGGCCCTCTATCTTTCCCAGCATCAGGGACTTTTCCAATGAGTCTGTTCACATCAGATGACCAAAACACTGGAGCTTCAGCTTCAGCATCAGTCCTTCCAGTGAATATTCAGGGCTTATTTTCCTTAAGATTGATTGGCTTAATCTCCTTGCTGTCCAAAGAACATTCAGAAGTCTTCTCCAGGACCACAGTTTGAAGGCATCAGTTCTTTGGTGTTCTGCTTTTATGGTCCAGCTCTCACAACATTGTGTGACCACTGGGAAGACCACAGCCTTGACTATATGGACCTTTGTCGCCAGAGTAATGTCTCTGCTTTTCAACACACTGTGTAGGCTGGTCATCGCTTTCCTGCCAAGAGGCAAGTGTCTTCTGACTTCATGGCTGCAGTCACCATTACTCCACCATTCTTCCATAATGGACACTATTTCTAGGTGTGCATGGCGTGCCCAATATGCTTCCATGCTTTGGGCTGAAAGCATTGATCGCTAGCTCGATCTAGTTACGCAGGTTTCTGCTGATGATGTCCAGTGTCTTCTACTTGCTTTCTCATAAGCTGTAGAGGATGAGATGGTTTTTGGATGGCATACCAACTCAATGGACATGAGTTTGAGCAAACTCTGGGAGATAGTGAAGGACAGGGAAGCCTGACATGCTGCAGTCCATGGGGTCACAAAGAGTCACTTGTGACTTAGTGACTGAACAACAACAAAAAGCTGTAGACTTCCCTCCAAACCTGTGTTGGACCAAACAATACTAGAGCACATACCTTCTGAAGTGACCCATCACTGCACCCGTTCCCACTGGATCCACAGCTCTGAACTGATAGAACAAGTTAATTCAACCGCCATTCCATATCACAGTGCTCATTTTCAGAATATTTCTCCTCACAGCTGACTTTGCTGTTTTCTTCTGTATTTTCTCCTCAACCACTAAGCCCAATTCTCATGTCAACTCTCCCACTGTCTTGGCCAAAGGGGAGTCAGTAACGTGACTGCAGTTCTCGTAATGTCCATAAGCACATGTTCACCTCAGGATGGTACTCGCATTTAGCATACCCACTTAAAGGTGTCAGAGAGCTTCAATCAGTACATGTATAAAACCTGAGGTAAGTAGGTGAGTCACACAGCCTTTCAGAAGCTTTTCCCACACCAGCTTTTTCCACACCAATTTGAATTGTCAGCCAGTTGAAGGATATGAGATGGAGGTAGAGATGTTGGTGATAGGGATCTTTCCTGTAATGTTAAAATGATCCGCAAACCATACATACATAATGATCCCCGATACAATGTGATTATCATACTGACAAGTGCAGTAGAACCTATAATGAAGGATGAGCAGCCCCAGGACTCATCACTTTGTAAAAACACAAAAATCAATGCTAAATTTACCCATAATTTAGGGAATGGCTTCCTTGTGCCAGTATTTGAAATACATGAAACTGTTTTATTAATTTCACAGATAATTATTACATAACTGTCATGGGCCATGCACTTTAAATATGCTACAAATACATCTATAAATCACACACAAATTAGAAAAATACTGTTATTTTATCCATTTCACAGATTGATATATTAAAGATCAGAAACCACAGGTCTCTCTCATGTCCATTCATTTATAAATATTAGTAGGATATGTAAAGTAGTCTAACTGATTCTTTGGTATGTGTCTTGAAATTCCTACACTCAAAATCAGTGAATCATTTTCTACATATATTTTAAAGTCTGTCCTTGTCCCAAATATGAGACAGGGAAGGAATTTATATCTCTCTTCTATTCCCTTTTTGTATCTTCCCTCCCATCTTTTCCTATTATAATATTCTTTTTTTTTAATCTTTAATGCTATTTTACTTACAGTGAAGGAGGTAGTATTATCTATTTTAAGGGAATGAAAAAAGGAGAGTTAGGGTACAGGGAATCCTAGTTTTTTTTTTTTNGGCCCACCAGTGGAGCAGTCAGAACAGACACATATTTATTGATTAAGTTCACCATGTCTTTTATGGGCATAGTTCATGGTTCCCCAAAACAGTTACAATAGTAGCATCAAATATCTGGAGAAGATGATGGCACCCCACTCTAGTACTCTTGCCTGAAAATCCCATGGATGGAGGAGCCTGGTGGGCTGCAGTCCATGGGGTCGTGAAGAGTCAGACATGACTGAGCGACTTCACTTTCACTTTTCACTTTCATGCATTGGAGAAGGAAATGGCAACCAACTCCAGTGTTCTTGCCTGGAGAATCCCAGGGACAGGGGAGCCTGGTGGGCTGCCGACTATGGGGTCGCACAGGGTTGGACACGACTGAAGCGACTTAGCAGCAGCAGCATCAAATATCACTGATCACAGATCACCATAACAAATACAGTAATAACAGAAAACTTGGAAAAATTGTTAGGACTATTAAAATGTGACACAGACACAAAGTGAGCAAATGCTATTGAAAAAATGATGCCAATAGACTTGCTCAGTGCAGGGTTGCCACAAATCTTCAATTTGTAAAAAATGCAATATCTACTAAGTGCAATAAAGCAATATGTGCCTGTATTTTTATGGAGTCTATGCATTTTCTTTCCAAGTAGTTAATCATAATCTCTGTGCCTATTATTATTATTGTTATTATTTTATTATCCCATTCTTCCTTTTCCCATTGATCTGAAGTATATTCTATCCTCTAATCAAATTTTATGTATAACTTGTGCCTTCATGCTGTGAGATGTTTTGATAGAACCATATTGGTTTTTCTCTCTTATTTAGTCTTATATGAGGGGAAGTCAGTTCATTCTTGATGTAAGCCTTATTTATCTTTATTCTTGGTATCCTTATTCTGGGTTTACCTTTTAGGTTTTATAATCTCCTTTTGGGCTTTAAGCTATAGGGTTGAATGCTATGTGCTGTGTTACCATGGTCTCTATTATTTGTGGATCTGTTGTCCAAAACAGGAATTTTCTGATTCATTGTCCTTGTTGTCTTTTTATATGGCTGAGAATTTATTCTTGGATGATGTGAAAACATTGCAAGTAATTTACAAGCCAGAAGTTTTGTACACCACAGAGACTACTTGGTTACTGTTCTACTGAACTTCTACAATGATTGACTTCCTTTTTATGGATCAAAGTTCCTCTCAACCTCACTGCATTCTGGGAAGTGTAGTTTGGGAGCATTAAAGTGGAATTGGTATAAAAAAAGAAGTATTTGTGTAAGAGAGTAGCTTCCAGCTCCTTAGAAAGCAGTTTGAGGGAGAAGTTTGTTCCCTTCATGTGCAAAGCCCAGATTGGAGTTTCAGGGGGCACATATATTTGGAGATGAAATTCTGATTATTCCCTCCTTCTTCAGTTTAGATTGCAAATCAAATGGGGGTTAGTTAGGAGATGTTTCTCCAGCTTTAAAAAATTGATTAACTTTTGACTGAACTAGGTCTTCATTGCTGCACTCAGGCTTTCTCTAGCTGTCTAGTTGGGGCAGCAGGGGCTACTCTCTAGTTGCAGTGTGCAGGCTTCTTATTGAAGTGGCTTCTCTTATTGTGGGGCATTGGCTCTGGGGTGTGGGGACTTCAGTTGTTGTGGGCCATATGCTCAGTAGTTGTGGCTCCCAGGCTTAAGAGCTCAGTTTCAATAGTTGTGGTACACAGGCTGAGCTGTCCTGAGGCATTTGGAATCTTCCTGGATCAGGGGTCAACCTGATCCATGTCCCCTGCATTAGCAGGCAGAGTCTTATCCACTGTCCCACCAGGAAAGTCCTCTGCCATTGTTTTGATAAGCCATTGAGACATTTGTGGAGCTTCCAGGACCATAAAAATGTCATTGAAAAGACAGTGAGACAAGGAGTGTAGATCAAGAGTTGCTTAATTTCTGCCATGGTAATTAAGAAGTCTTTAAAAAAAATCCTCCCACTTCCCTCTGAGATGTCTGTGAGGCACCTTTCCTAGTGAACCACTCTGTGGCTTCTGTCCTCTTGGGGCTGGGTCATTTGAATGAGATGTTGCAGTTACTACTGAAGAGATTTTACTGGAAATTACAACTGTCATGTAAATGTGTTCTGAAGCTTGTGTGAGTTGGTTGTTGTTCGGGGCTCAAGTTAAAGGTGCATGCATATATGCTCGGTGGTGTCCGACTCTTTGTGACCCCATGGACTGTAGGCTACCAGGTTCCTCTGTCCGTGGAATTTTCCAGGCAAGAATACTGGAGTGGGTTGCCATTTCCTACTCCAAGGCATCTTCCTGACCCAGGAATTGAACTCATGTCTCTTGCATATGCTGCATTGATAGGTGGATTCTTTTTTTTTTTTTTTAATTTATTTGGCCACACCCTATAGCATGTGGGACCTTAGTACCCTGAGCAGGGTTCAGACTTGTGCCCCTGTGTCAGGAGCATGTTGTCTTAACCACTGAACCACCAGGGAAGTCCCTGATAGGTGGATTCTATACCACTGTGCCACATAAGAAGCCTTCCATGTTAAGGGAACCTTTGTTTAAAAGCTCATGTGTATATGGGGCATCAATTTGGTTCTCTTTGGTCCAGTGAGTCATCAGCCTGTAGACTTCTCTAGACTGTTGTTTTGCAAATCAGAGTTAAATGCAGATGTCTTCTAGACCAACAATTTGGTACAATTTTCTGCCACTTTTTCATGGTCACTGTTTTACCCTGCTGAAGAGCCTGATGGCAGTTGTGTTGTGCCTTGGAGTATAATATTGTGGCAGGGTGTAATACAAACATTTATTACCATTTGTGATGCTCTATTTACTTGTTTTTTATCTAGCTTCTCCTTTGTCTTTAAGCAATGGATATATCTGTTTTGTTCTCCATTGTGTGCCCAGAGCCTAGTGTAGTATCAGACATGAGACCAATGCTTCATTCATATTTGCTGAATGAATGAAGAACTTGAATGAGTTTCAGTACCTTCAGTTATGGAGGAGTTATAAACTTGTTTTTGACTTTCTTTTGCTAACCCACAACTNTGGTATCAGACATGAGACCAATGCTTCATTCATATTTGCTGAATGAATGAAGAACTTGAATGAGTTTCAGTACCTTCACTTATGGAGGAGTTATAAACTTGTTTTTGACTTTCTTTTGCTAACCCACAACTTCAATTAACTGGATCTCAAAACTCTTTTAGGGATAGTAGAATTATTGTATGTAATCCATACTGTTGAGCAGAATTTGAACAAAATGATGTTCCTGAAGAAGAACCATTATTTGCATGTGAAATATATTTTCTAGTGACTTACAAAAACAATTGTTAGCTTCTAGCTTACCTAAATTTGATTCCTAGAAAGCAGCTATGTTGTTGTCATTCAGTCACTAAGTCTTGTCTGACTCTGTGACCCCATGGACTGCAGGACACCAGGCTTCCCTGTCTTTCACTATCTCCTAGCGTTTGCTCNTGTCAACTCTCCCACTGTCTTGGCCAAAGGGGAGTCAGTAACGTGACTGCAGTTCTCATAATGTCCATAAGCACATGTTCACCTCAGGATGGTACTCCCGTTTAGCATACCCACTTAAAGGTGTCAGAGAGCTTCAATCAGTACATGTATAAAACCTGAGGTAAGTAGGTGAGTCACACAGCCTTTCAGAAGCTTTTCCCACACCAGCTTTTTCCACACCAATTTGAATTGTCAGCCAGTTGAAGGATATGAGATGGAGGTAGAGATGTTGGTGATAGGGATCTTTCCTGTAATGTTAAAATGATCCGCAAACCATACATACATAATGATCCCCGATACAATGTGATTATCGTACTGACAAGTGCAGTAGAACCTATAATGAAGGATGAGCAGCCCCAGGACTCATCACTTTGTAAAAACACAAAAATCAATGCTAAATTTACCCATAATTTAGGGAATGGCTTCCTTGTGCCAGTATTTGAAATACATGAAACTGTTTTATTAATTTCACAGATAATTATTACATAACTGTCATGGGCCATGCACTTTAAATATGCTACAAATACATCTATAAATCACACACAAATTAGAAAAATACTGTTATTTTATCCATTTCACAGATTGATATATTAAAGATCAGAAACCACAGGTCTCTCTCATGTCCATTCATTTATAAATATTAGTAGGATATGTAAAGTAGTCTAACTGATTCTTTAGTATGTGTCTTGAAATTCCTACACTCAAAATCAGTGAATCATTTTCTACATATATTTTAAAGTCTGTCCTTGTCCCAAATATGAGACAGGGAAGGAATTTATATCTCTCTTCTATTCCCTTTTTGTATCTTCCCTCCCATCTTTTCCTATTATAATATTCTTTTTTTTTAATCTTTAATGCTATTTCACTTACAGTGAAAGAGGTAGTATTATCTATTTTAAGGGAATGAAAAAAGGAGAGTTAGGGTACAGGGAATCCTAGTTTTTTTTTTTTAAATCTCTGTTAAAGTCTTCTTTCTTAAAGTGCCTTCATTTTCAGCAAAAAGTATAAAGTGACATGAATTGGAAGGAATATGAAAGAACATTTTAATCATAAAAGAATATCATTCTGTTTTGCAAAACTGCAAATCATTAAAAGTCAATTAGGTAGAAATGTATAAACTGATTCTGTTGGGAGGGAAGAATTGGAGAGATTTCATTATTTGACAGGGAAATAAGAAGTATTTTGATATTACTGAAGTGTTATTATTTTAACCAAAGTAGAGGTTTGTTTTTTCAAGAGGACATGACAAAACACTCTAGCATTCTAAGTGATTGAGACAAATATCCTACATATCTCAGAAATCAAGAAAGATGTTTATATTCTCTGAGACATTCTGTTACCATTTCCTTCTTGAATGATAAGCTTGGAGGAGAGTGTTAGATTTGGACTACAAAACCAGGAATGCTCTTTGTTTTGGTTAGATGGTCATCATCTTTGAAATAGAATGTGATGCTATTCTGGGAACTGTTTTAAAATGATTTCTTAGAAAATGTAATAAATGTTCCCCTCTCAAGATATAGAAATGTGCTTCAGAAGGACCAGGCTGGAGGAGGAGATTTGAAGAAAATAAAAAGCAGAGCTTCAATATCATGACATCGAAACTTGGAGATGAGGCTATCATAGATCAGGGGGTTACTGTTTGTGTTTTTAAAAAAATCAGGTGTGGGCACAGCAAACTTGCTTTTTTTTTTTTTTTTTTTTTAATAAGTCTTGTCCATCACCACTTCAATGCACATGAACTTCGGCAAACTCCGGGAGATGGTGAGGGACAGGGAAGCCTGGTGCGCTGCAGTTAATGGGGCCCTGAAGAGTTGAACATGGCTTGGGGACTGAACCACAAAAACCTTGTCCACTTTCGGGTAGTTGTTTTTAAGATCAATGAATAAAAATGTTACATACCTTCACTCCCATGACTATTTGACAAAAGTGAATAAAATAAGCACACACACACACACACATCTATCACCTGGATTAGTCAAGAAACTATGCTGTAAATTCTCATAAAAGACGCTTGCTCCTTGGAAGAAACGCAATGACAAATCTAGACAGCGTATTAAAAAGCAGAGACCTTCTTTTTCCTACAAAGGTCTATATAGTCAAACCTGTGGTTTTTCCAGTAGTCACGTACAGATGTGAGAGCTGGACAATAAAAAAGGCTGAGAGCTGAAGAATCAATGCCTTCGAAAGTGATGCTGGAGAAGACACTTGAGAGTCCCTTGGACTACAAGGAGCTCAAACCAGTCAATCTTAATGAAAATCAACCCTGAATATTCACTAGAATGATTGATGCTGAAGCTGAAACTTCAATATTTTGGCTATCTGATGTGAAGAGCTGACTCATTGGAAAAGACCCTGATGCAGGGAAAGACTGAAGGTGGAAGCCTGGTGTGTTGCAGTCCGTGTGGTCATAAAGATTTGGACGCAATTAAGCAGCTGAACAACAGCAACAGTAAAGGCTTCGTCATGTCAAAGTTGGCTCTGCTCTGAACATGATGTAGAAGGAGGAGACATTCAGCATGTCTAGTCACTTATTCAACATGCACCAAGCATGTAATGGACCAAAGGGTGCATTTCACTTTTACAGGATATTCAGTGCTAGATCATACCCTGAAGTGCTGCTGCCGTGTAATATGCTTGCTTTCAATTTCTTTTAAAATTTTTGTTTAGTTATTTGACGATATGAAGTACAGTAATTAAAAGTACAAACTTTGAAACTTTCTCTTAGGATTGTTCCCGTCAGCTTCTCATTGAATAATTTTGGCCTTCTTATTTATTAAAAAAAATTATATAGTTACTAATGGATTCAAATGAGTTAACAGATCTCAAATACTGATAACACAATAACACCTGGAAACTTTCTTCACTTTTCAGATTGCAGTTAAGTTGGTTCGAGCTCACAGTTTCTTTAACTACAAGAATGCAGAAACCGTTGGGCGATTCCAGATCATCTCTGAGAGCTTACTTCTTCAAGGCTCTTGCTTTCTTAGGTACTTCATCTCTATATGCTCTCTCAGGCTGTTCTTCATCAAGTGGGTACCAAGTTCATTTACTTTCACACACACACTTCTACGCACAAAAGTATCAGTGGATTTAATAAACTGCATATCTTACAGCATTTTGACAGCTCCTGTGTCTGGAACCACAATCTTTTATGTTTTAACAATAGCCAATGAAACATCATTTTCTTGTCTCAGGCAATATGATTTTACTCACAGGCAGGCTCCTCAAGTTTTCAATTTCACTCCAAAATTCTTTTAATCAGGAGTTTTCTTAGAATTTTTTTATAGAAATACATCTATCCAAGAAGAGTTAATTGTGGTACATGAATATATTGTGCTATAATACTTTTTATACTATTAATAGTTTAATAATTGTTGAAGTGGGAGAAATGGTTCCTACACATTACTGGTATTTAATATTTAAATGTGGGAATAATAAATTTGACTTGCTTGATCATATATTCCTTGATCTTGATCCTGGTGGCCCACAGAGAATTTGTCTCCTGTTCTGCTTACTCTTGTTCTGCTTATTTGTTCAGGCTTCCCTTATGACTCAGCTGGTAAAGAATATGCCTGCAATGCAAGAGACCTGAGTTTGATCCCTGGGTTGGGAAGAAAGGCTACCCACTCCAGCATTCTGGCCTAGAGAATTCCATCAACTATTCATGTGGTTGCAAAGAGTTGGACACGACTGATCAACTTTCACTTTCTGTTTGCTCAGTACTTCATGGGTGTACTTTGCGCTTGGTACTATTTCAGACACTACAGAAATAGCTTGTGGTTGTCAAGGGATATCCAGTATTGGAAGAATAAGCTGTGTGTGTCTGGGGTTAAAGAGCTTCCAGGTAGTTCAGGTAGTAAAGAACCCACCTACCAATGCAATAGACACAAGAGATGCAAGTTTGATCCTGGGTCATCAGGATGCCTTGGAGAAGGAATTGGCAGCCCACTCCAGCATGCTTGCCTGAAGAATTCTATGGACAGAGGAGCCTGGTAGGCTACAGTACACGGGGTCACAAAGAGTCAGACACAACTGACCATGCATGAATCTAAGGTTTAAATTCCGGAAATCCATTGCCATCAGACAAAAAGTTGATATTTTCGCATCTGTATATCTTACTCCTTGTCTATTTTTATTCAGTTCAGAAATTGAGTAGGATATATTGATTTAATTTAGAAGGGAAACCCCAGGGTTATTATTGTCATTCATATTTGACAATATGTCTTTCATCTAGCAAATAAGTGACTTTTGACTCCAAGATACTTTTGCTTTTCTCTTGAAGTACGTTATAAACAGTTATTAGATTAGAAAGAGCCACTAGACTTTTTCAGATCTACTATTCCCTGAAACATCTCAAAATAAACTACTTGCAAATACCTGTTTCAAGCCTCTGTTTCCTAGGGAGATTCTAAGCTTACAAATATTGTGACTGATACAGTAATCTATACTCTTTGTATATAATACGCATATACACACATGCAATTGTTAATAGAAGATAAAAGGGCAAACCTCAAGTGATTTGAGGTTTTTAATTTCTTGATTATTATCTCTTCTTAATAATACATTTATTAAAGAAACAAAATTCTTCAATATGCTGCTGTTCGTTTACTGAAGCAGTTTCTAACATGTTCCCCATCCTCACCCACACCCCCTCAACCCCCTTCCCCACCATCTTCACATGAATGGGAATAAATCTACCTCAGTGCACATTGGGTAATCCATCAGTAAGATTTTCCAGTATGCTTCCTGACAGGTCTCAAAAAGGTTCATAATGGCATTTCCCTGAGGGCAACAACACTATTAGTCTGAGTAGTAAAACCTTTTAGTGAAGGGAAATAGGGGAAAAAAGCTTCATATTCTCTGTACATTTTCAAAATGGAGTAAATTTAAACTTCAATGTCTAGACTTATAGAATAAATTCCTAGCTTAATTTCCATAGCAAAGCCATAGGCAAACAGGTGCTGGAAAGAATTCTAATCCCTCAGTTTCATAACCTGGTCTCCAGGAGCCCTGCCCTGTTAGCCAGCAGCATCTGCGGTGAGCCTGGCCAGGAGGGGCCGCTTCCTCTGCAGAGCAGCTGCGGGTTTCCTGACTCAGCCTGACTTTAGAGGATGGGAGTTGCAATCATTTCTTCCTGGAGAACCCCAGAGCAAGCGCCCCCATCTAAACATCACAGTCCCGATTAGACTGACGCATTCAAGCGTAAACTCTCAAAAAGATTAAATGGTGGGTAAAATATCACACAAAAGACATTTTTTTCATTTAATAACGCCTGTAATTTTAATTTTTTTTTTCTTTTTACAAATTAGTTTCCGTGGATTGTGGTTTAATGCCTAGGAAGTGGAGAAATACTGGAACAGCAAGCAGAATCTGTTCTCAGGCCGTTTCCAGGCAAGACCCAAAATGGGAACTCCCTGAGAGGAGATAAGAAAGCCTGGTCTCTGGAGATATTTCCAAAGAGGCTTTGCATCTGAAAGAGGTCTGAGTGCGCAGAAGATACCGATTAATAGCGCTGCTGTGGCGCGCTAATGTAAACCTCAAATCACTTGAGGTTGCCCTTCTCTCTTCTAAAATGCATCTTGTACCACACGGGAGTGTAAACACTGAAGGTCAGATCCTCCCTCCTTTTTACTGCTGATTTACATTTCCAGGAAAGTCAGGCAGAAAACCATGAGCTGGGAAAGGCTGTCCATTTGCAAAGGTGCATTACTTTTTCAGGCCTGTGGGTTGAACTAAGCAATTCAAAATCCCAGGTGCCAACCTCTCTGATATGGCCATCTCTGCCCACATTACACACAGAGCCTCGGCCAAGAGCCGTTTTATGGACCGATCTGACTTTCTAAAGAAAACTGGTTGAGTGGAGCACTCATGGACTGGATGTGAGACCTGTGTATGCAGGTCACCGCGACAATAATCACATTTGTCCACAAGGTAGCTCAAAAATTATCTACATGCTGTCCTCCTTGGATGTAGATTTACGTGCTGGCTTGGGAAGTCTGTTTCAGTTGGCAAAGCCATTAATCCAACTCATCTTTGCTCACATTTGTTTACTTTTTAAAAATCTTTCTAACCACAAAATTCCCAAGATATAAAATAGAGGTATGGTACGGGGAGAGAGGTGGGAGGAGGGTTCAGGATTGGGAACATGTGTGAGCAAAGATGAGTTGGATTAATGGCTTTGCCAACTGAAACAGACTTCCCAAGCCAGCACGTAAATCTACATCCAAGGAGGACAGCATGTAGATAATTTTTGAGCTACCTTGTGGACAAATGTGATTATTGTCGCGGTGACCTGCANTTCATGTTGATGTATGGCAAAACCAATACAATGTTGTAAAGTAATTAGCCTCTAATTAAAATAAATAAGTATAAATTAAAATGCATATATATAATGTGGATTCAGGGTTCTAGTTGCGAGTCCATTTTTTTGTGCGTGTATGTGCACTGGTTATATTATCCTCTTCTCCAGTTAGGGGATTTTTATGCACTAAAAACACAGGCATTAAAAATAAAACATGAGAGACATATTTATAGTCATAAATTCTCCTTTGAAATTCCAATGACTTCTTGTTAAAATATGAATGTACATTTGAAATTTTTTTCATCTCTAAATTTTTGTGTAGTCGATAACTTAGCACTACCAACTGTAAACATTATTGAAAAGTTGCAAAAGAATAGTTATTAGAGTCCTTAATTTTTCACCAGTTGTAACTTTATGAATAAAGAATGTTTCTTTTTTTTTTTTCCTGACAAAAATGCTTTCTTTCTGACCCAAAGCCATTTGGAGTAGGGAAATGAGAACGTGTCAATAGAGATAAATGGATGTGTTCAATTGTTTAGTCACCATATTAAGAAAACAGAAACATTTCCCCTACTTTTAGAAATGGAGTCCTGATGTTCNTCAAGTTGACACCAAAGCTCAGAATTAAGCTCAGAGCCTAGGAAAGAACCCCTCAGTAGACTGTCACAAGAACAATACACATTTCAAGGAGAGGCTTTAGAGAGGACTGAGTGAATGAGGACTGTCTTTGCCTACAGATGAAGTTCTTACTGAGACATCTGCAATGCAAATTAAGCATTCTATTTACTCGGTTTATTAGAAGCTGCTGCTGAAGGTGGCAGTGGTGGTGATGACCATTTGGTGGTGGAGAAGAGAATAGTCAGTTCTAAGACACCAGACTTATTCTCTCATCACCCATTTCATGTCCTTGTTTCAGAGTGAGTGCTTCTCCTTTACCTCCATCATTAGCCGGTAGGAAGTCTTCTAAATCATGACCAAAAAAAAAGGAGCTGTAGCTTGAGTTAATCGCTAAGGTGATATTTGTAAATGCAATAGAGACTATTTGACCTGAAATTTCTGTAGCTGTGTGTGGCTGCAGAACTACCAGTGGTGCCACATGGGAAATCAGACAGGTTAGGACTGCCATGGATTCTCGTCCTCTGTCAAGACCCTAGCCTTCTGGATTTTAGCTGTGATGTACTGTGTAAAGATGGTTACAGATGAGTTGTAATTAACTAGTGTGGCTGTGATCCACAGGCATACTTCATGTCTTATTTTGTCCATAAGAAATTTCACTCTTTGCTTCTCATTTTATTTCCAGAGTACATTTCACAAACTAAGCTTTATGTGGCTCTCTATCACGTTCCCTGGAGGAGGGGTTGGCAACCCACGCCAGTATTCTTGCCTGGAGAATCCCATGCACAGAGGAGCCTGGCGGACTGCAGTCCATAGGGTCGCAAAGAATTGGAAAGAAGAGCTAAATAGCAGCCAGTGCAGATTGCTTTTGCTACATTGATGGGGTTTCAAGAGACTTTATTAATAAGAAAACAGAGGAACATTTTACCTTGTCTTCATCAATTAAGTGATTTATTAACAAAGCTTGTAACTATGCATGATTACTGGCAAATGCAACAAGGCAATAATTTACACAATATTTTTAATTCAAACTGAAATGCCTTCACTTCTGTTATGAAGTGTCTGGTTACATCTATGAAATAACCTTGCAACTTTTTCTCTTAAGAACTCCTACATTCCATACCCCACTTGAGATCTGTTCTCTTTCTGCTGAATCTCAATCTGAAGGAAACCTTTTGGGAAATACACTGAGAAACTCAAAATCTCTCAGGACACTGCACTGTAATTGCTTAGTTAGGCACACAGTCTGTTCATTTTGTTCCTCTCTGCATCTCGAGTACTGCAGTCTGGTGGTTAGCAGACGCTAGTCGCTACTAGTGAGTGAGTAGAAACAACAGATTTCCACTGTGCTCTTTCTCCTGTACTTTTCCTCCTATACTCTGGTTATCCTTACCTATCTGCAAGAGAGGACAGAGCATGATTCCACAGAACTGTTCTGCAAATAAGGTTAACTAGGTATTGAAAAGAGAACTGTTTCCCATACTTTCTTTTCATAGCTAATTACTACTCTGTATATTCTTCCCCTACATGGAGAGTGCTCCTTCTATTAAGTCGAGAGCTGAACTGAGTTCCCCTGAACTGAGTTTACAAGAAAAGCTTGTTTCCTCTTTGTTCTAACCAACCTTAGAAGCATGTGAGATCTTAGCTTCCGATCAGGGCTTGAACTCAAGTCCTCTGTATTGCCAGGTGAATTCTCAACCCCTCGACCACGAGGGAAGTCCCAGGACTTTTGACGTATGAACTGATGGCTGGGGGAGATGCAGGTACTAAGAAATAAGACTTTCAACAGATGAATTTGGGTGGAGTTCATAACATGATCCATTTCCTCTGTTTCATACTGCCTCTCCTCCCCTCTTTTTCCACTATTAGAAGGTAATATTAGTTAAGATCTACCCAAGGAAGTAAGTGCCTAAGGCATTAAACTCCTTAGTCCTTGAAGCATACCCTCTGGATTCCCACTCTGGGATTGTCACTTTTAGCTCTGTGACCTGGGTTTCCTCATATATAGAATGGGCATAACAGCATTATCGTGTTAAGTGCTTCAGTTCTTTTGCAAATATTACACTTACACATATATGTTATAAAACATTACTGAAGAAATAAATGGTATTCCAAGTCCAGATCGCCGTTCAAAAACACAACAGCCTTTATTACCATGTGGTGAGGGCTCAGACTGCTAATGAATGGTTTTGAAAATGGCATTATTTCAGNACAGAATGGGCATAACAGCATTATCGTGTTAAGTGCTTCAGTTCTTTTGCAAATATTACACTTATACATATATGTTATAAAACATTACTGAAGAAATAAACGGTATTCCAAGTCCAGATCACCGTCCAAAAACACAACAGCCTTTATTACCATGTGGTGAGGGCTCAGACTGCTAATGAATGGTTTTGAAAATGGCATTATTTCAGCTTCATTTCTAGTCCTAGATTTGCTTAATCCAATAGAGTCTCAATTCAGAGATATATCTTTATGATGACAAACCCAGAGAACTAACAGAGACACAGGTTCTATCCCTGGGTTGGGAAGATCCCCAGCAGGAGCTCATGGCAACCCACTCTAATATTGTTGTCTGAAGAATCCCACAGACAGAGGAGCATGGCAGGCTATGGTTCATAGCATAGCAGAGCTGGACTTGATTGAAGGAGCTAAGCATTCACGCATGCACATAAGATTTATTAAGAAACACAAAGACAGCCTCTATAAATAATTCTTAGATGTCTATTTACATTTATTTCAAAGATATCAATGACCAACTGCAGTACACAAAGCATAAATTCATGCCCTCCAGTTCTGGCATCCTTTGCTTTAGAACTACAAGCTCAAATGACAAGGTTTTTTGTAAGTTCACAAATGTGCTTTACTTACACCTATAAATTGGATTTTCAAAATTTAATCAGCTATTATGCTGATAGAAAGGTTCACCAATTCTGAATCTTTCTACTCTTCAAATAGCATATGTTAATTTAACTTGCATAATTATATATAATCTGAATATGTTGTTTACTCATTGTGATATTTAAACAATATTTATTTTGTGTATGTGAAAATTGGTTATTTTTAATCTAGAAAATTATTTTATGATGGAGTATAGTTGATTTACAATGTCATGTGTGTTTCAGTTGTGCAGTGAAGTGATTCAGGTTTATACATACATATACTTATTCTTTTTCAGGTTCGTTTTCCATTAAGGCAATTACAGAATATTGAGTAGAGTACCCTATGCTGTACCTCCTTGGCATATACCTGGAGAAAATCTTAATTCAAAAGATACATGCACCCTAAAATTCTTTGCAGCACTGTTTACAGTAGCCAAGACAAGGAAGCAATCTAAATGTTCATCAGCAGAAGAATGGATAAAGAAGATTGATACAAATACATCATGGAATATTACTCAGTCATTACCTCCCGTGTGATTTTTCCAGCAGTCAAGCATGGATGAGAGAGGTGGACCATAAAGAAGGCCGAGCACCGAAGAACCATTGCTTTCAAATTGTGCTGCTAGAGGAGACTCTTGAGAGTTCCTTGGACTGAAAGACCAAACTGGTCAAACCTAAAGGAAATCAACCCTGAACAGTCGTTGGAAGCATTGATGCTGAAGCTGAAGCTCCAATATTTTGGCCACCTGTTGCAAAGAGTCAGCTTATTAGAAAAGACCCTGATGCTGGGAAAGATTAAAGGCAAAAGGAAAAGTGGGAGGCAAAGGATGAGATAGTTAAATAGCACCAATGACTCAATGAACATGAATTTGAGCAAAGTTTGGGAGGCAGTGGAGGACAGAGGGGCCTGGCATGCTGCTGTCCATGGGGTCAAATAGAGTCCAACATGACTCAGTGACTGAACAGCAATATCACCCATTATTTAATTATAAACAAGAATGAAATCATGTCATTTGTAGGAAAATCAATTTAACTAAAGATTATCAAACTATGTTAAATAAGTCAGAATAAGACAAATATCATATGATATCACTTATATACGGAAATTTAAAAAAAAGAAAAATTGTACAAATAAACTTATTTACAAAATGGAAACACACTCACAGACTGACAGGTTTGAAAACAAACCACCAAAAGGGAAAAGTATGGTGTCAGGGAGGATAAATAAGGGACTCGAGATTAACATGTGTACAGTCTGTGCATGCATGCTAAGTCACTGCAGCCATGCGGGACTCTGTGTGACCCCATGGACCGTAGCCTAACAGACTCTTCTGTCCACAGGAGTCTCCAGCCAAGAATACTGGAGTGAGTTGCCACGACCCCCTTGGAAGATCTTCCTGGCCCAGGGATCTAACCCAAATCTCTATGTCTCCTGCCTTGGCACACAGATTCTTTACCACTAGCACCACCTGGGAAGCCATATACACACTACTGTATATAAATAGATAATCAGAGAAGATCTCAAAGATTTGAATTCAAGATTTCTTAAAGTAGGATTTAAATTTAAAATGCAGCCAGAAAGACTGAGTGGATTCGAATAAGCAAATCTATGTTGAGGAACTACACTGCACCAGTTGTTGAAGATGGACAGATGCAAACTTAGATATAGACAGATCTATTTTTCTGTCCATCCACCTATATTCATCCATTTGGCATTGTATATTGGGCAAATGTGATGACCTTCCCAATATATTACAGGAGATCAGCACTGTGACAAGGGCAGTCTTTAAATATTGTCTTCAAGCCTGTGATACACAGAGCATAGAACCAAACACTTCCAAGCAAGTTGAAAGCAAAGTCCAAAGATTTTAATAGAATGTAGAAGGCTATTGTGGAATCACTTTTGCACAACCTTTGTATTATTTTGCTTTTTACTTTTTCTCCTAGTAAAGGTGCACTTTAAGGTAAAATTATAATCATTAATTCTTAAATAATAGATATAAAACACACCTAGCATATGATTTCCCAAGCATTTTGCCTTTTGTTGTATTTATAGTTTTCACTTCCTAAGCTATGAAGACATATTTATAATTAAGAATCTCAATCTTCAGAGTTTAATCAACACATTTGACATGTTTTATGTCTGAATTGCTTTCTCTGTCTGACTTAGGCTGTGTGCCTTTAGGGTAGGCACTGTGTCTATGATGATTTATATAGTGCTGCCTACTTGGTGTTCAATAAATAATAAACAATGAAGAAAGATTGCCTAGCAAAGTTACAACTCTCATGCTAAGGACAAATTGGCTCAATGACTTAGAATTAGGTTTGTTTGTTTGTTTGTTTTTTATGTTGGAAAGCAATGATTTAGCATATCTTCTTTGAATGGAGTAATGTTCTCCATTTTAATATCTCAAATTAATCTACTTGTATATGCTCTCTCTTGCTCTCATTTGAAGCTTTAAATCTAGCTTTACACTCATTTTTAAATGTTATTGTTTTAGCGAACATGCACTTTGGAGTAAGATTTAATAAAAACATCACTGAATTGGTGAAAGACATACTCTGGTTCATCTGCTGAGTGCAGTATATGCAACAACATTTGAAGTGATTCCAAATTAAACTTATATAATGAAGGTGAAAACACTCCATTTACACTAAACCTTCACTTCTGGCTTTCGTACACCCTTGCCTTCCAGATTGTGAACTCTTCAGTCTTTTGCATTGTTCTCTGTGTTCAGGTCTTTGGCATTTCAAACATCAAGGGTCCNCTGTCCACAGGAGTCTCCAGCCAAGAATACTGGAGTGAGTTGCCACGACCCCCTTGGAAGATCTTCCTGGCCCAGGGATCTAACCCAAATCTCTATGTCTCCTGCCTTGGCACACAGATTCTTTACCACTAGCACCACCTGGGAAGCCATATACACACTACTGTATATAAATAGATAATCAGAGAAGATCTCAAAGATTTGAATTCAAGATTTCTTAAAGTAGGATTTAAATTTAAAATGCAGCCAGAAAGACTGAGTGGATTCGAATAAGCAAATCTATGTTGAGGAACTACACTGCACCAGTTGTTGAAGATGGACAGATGCAAACTTAGATATAGACAGATCTATTTTTCTGTCCATCCACCTATATTCATCCATTTGGCATTGTATATTGGGCAAATGTGATGACCTTCCCAATATATTACAGGAGATCAGCACTGTGACAAGGGCAGTCTTTAAATATTGTCTTCAAGCCTGTGATACACAGAGCATAGAACCAAACACTTCCAAGCAAGTTGAAAGCAAAGTCCAAAGATTTTAATAGAATGTAGAAGGCTATTGTGGAATCACTTTTGCACAACCTTTGTATTATTTTGCTTTTTACTTTTTCTCCTAGTAAAGGTGCACTTTAAGGTAAAATTATAATCATTAATTCTTAAATAATAGATATAAAACACACCTAGCATATGATTTCCCAAGCATTTTGCCTTTTGTTGTATTTATAGTTTTCACTTCCTAAGCTATGAAGACATATTTATAATTAAGAATCTCAATCTTCAGAGTTTAATCAACACATTTGACATGTTTTATGTCTGAATTGCTTTCTCTGTCTGACTTAGGCTGTGTGCCTTTAGGGTAGGCACTGTGTCTATGATGATTTATATAGTGCTGCCAACTTGGTGTTCAATAAATAATAAACAATGAAGAAAGATTGCCTAGCAAAGTTACAACTCTCATGCTAAGGACAAATTGGCTCAATGACTTAGAATTAGGTTTGTTTGTTTGTTTGTTTTTTATGTTGGAAAGCAATGANATAGTGCTGCCTACTTGGTGTTCAATAAATAATAAACAATGAAGAAAGATTGCCTAGCAAAGTTACAACTCTCATGCTAAGGACAAATTGGCTCAATGACTTAGAATTAGGTTTGTTTGTTTGTTTGTTTTTTATGTTGGAAAGCAATGATTTAGCATATCTTCTTTGAATGGAGTAATGTTCTCCATTTTAATATCTCAAATTAATCTACTTGTATATGCTCTCTCTTGCTCCCATTTGAAGCTTTAAATCTAGCTTTACACTCATTTTTAAATGTTATTGTTTTAGCGAACATGCACTTTGGAGTAAGATTTAATAAAAACATCACTGAATTGGTGAAAGACATACTCTGGTTCATCTGCTGAGTGCAGTATATGCAACAACATTTGAAGTGATTCCAAATTAAACTTATATAATGAAGGTGAAAACACTCCATTTACACTAAACCTTCACTTCTGGCTTTCGTACACCCTTGCCTTCCAGATTGCGAACTCTTCAGTCTTTTGCATTGTTCTCTGTGTTCAGGTCTTTGGCATTTCAAACATCAAGGGTCCGTGTAGGATGTCCAACTGGAGAACACCCTTCTGTTTCTTGCTTCATTGCAACATCCCTCTAGGTTCAAATTGGTGGGAGAAGAAAATCATGAAGCTGTAGATTGTTTTGTTCAATCCCACCTCTGGGCCTCGGACAAGTATTTTTTGCATGAAGCCCTCTTTCCACTTCTAATACTTATATTACTTTCTTACCTTCGCTAGCAAGCTATTACTCACTCACATTTCAAAATAAATGATTCTCCTTCAGAAGAGTCCTCCTCCCTACCTTAGGCTTGTACTTGGCTATGTTGGTACTCTGGTATCAATACCTTAGTTCCTGGACTTCTTCACCATTGTATTCATTAGATTTATATTTGACATGTATCTTCTTGACCAGATAATAAATCCTAGAAAGAGATGAAACTCATGGATTGATCACTAGTATATCCAGAACACATATCTTACTGCCTGGCACATAGGGATCTTTCAAAAGAAATTTGCTAAATGTTTGGCCTTTTGAGACCACCATACAAAAAGATTATTTCTTTTTTTATAGACATAGAGAATAAACATATAGACACCAAGGGGGAGAGAGAGGGGTGAGATGAATTGAGAAATTAAGATTGACATATATACACTACTATGTATGAAATTTTTGATCACCTAATGTGAAAACTTGACTCATTGGAAAAGACTCTGATACAGATGAGACAGCAGATGAGGTGGTTAGATGGTATCATCGGCTTGATGGACATGAGTTTTAGCAAACTCCAGGAGTTGGTGATGGACAGGGAAGCCTGGCGTGCTGTACTCCATGGGGTCGCAAAGAGTCGGGCATGACTGAGCAACTGAACTGATGTATGAAATGGATAACTAATGAGCATCTACTATATAACTCAGGTAACTCTACTCAATACTCTGTGGTGATCTAAATGGAAAGGAAATCCAAAAGGAGAGGACATACATTTACAAATAGCTGATCCACTTTGATGTATAATAGAAACTAATATAACATTATAAAGCAACTCTACTCCAAAAATATTAATTAAAAAAAAAAGATTGCATACTCTTGTGGCAAAATAGTTAAAATTTACTTTTGAATTTGGCGTGTAAATCAAGGAAAGCTTGTTACTCTCACAAATAGCTTTGAGATTCAATCATTATTTGTTAAAAATCTTGTGCCTCCCTTGAGCAAATTTAACACCCTGATGCAAAATACTGTATATATTTTCATACAAGCTGAATATTTCTATGTTTCTAATCAGCTATTAGCTGGTCTGGTAAAGTTAGCATTTATTTTTCCATAAAAATGATATGAGGTTATAATGCATTTGCACCCTCTGCAGGGAAAAAAATAAGAATCATTAACTATCTCCATTTAAACTTAGCACAGTCTGAGAGCACTCTATCACAATGGTTTATTGTTATCGTTTAAGGAGACCCTTATAATAAGGCTGTGCAAGTTGAGACCAAGGACTGTGAGAATAAGAAGAAATCATTGCAGAAGGTTAGGGAAAGAGGGAAGAACCTAAAGTGAGGAGCTAGTGAAACTCAAGAGGAAAGAGCTGTTCTGTCTGAAGAAAGAATCTGAAATACAGGATTGAAACACACTTCTCATGCTCACTAATCCATCAGAGTGAAAGTGAAGTCGCTCCGTCGTGTCCAACTCTTTGCTGTCCCATAGACTGTAGCCTATCAGGCTCCTCCTTCTATGGGATTTTCTAGGTAAGAGTGCTGGAGTGGATTGCCATTTCCTTCTCCAGGGGATCTTCCTGACCCAGGTATCGAACCCAGGTCTCCCACATTGCAGGCAGACGCTTTACTGTCTGAGCCGCCAGGGAAGCACCAGAAGACAGGCACTACCCAGAGTGTCCCAGGATGCCAAATTCATAAAAGCACATGCTCGGAACTGGCAGAATCATGTGTGAACTGTGGGATGCTTTTGCTTGCTTTCTTGTGTTTTGTTTTTGGTGAGTCAATAACCTTCTGTATTACCAGGCCACTGGAAGTTCCCAAATGCTTCTAAATATGTACGTATTTTATGAGGGAAAAAAGAAAGCTGCAATACTGATATTTCAGAATGAAACCTAACCAAGATTCTTGCACTTCCCATCCAGGCCTAAAGATTTTCAGAAATTTAATCTCATTTGTTGATTTTTTTTTNAGAATAAACATATAGACACCAAGGGGGAGAGAGAGGGGTGAGATGAATTGAGAAATTAAGATTGACATATATACACTACTATGTATGAAATTTTTGATCACCTAATGTGAAAACTTGACTCATTGGAAAAGACTCTGATACAGATGAGACAGCAGATGAGGTGGTTAGATGGTATCATCGGCTTGATGGACATGAGTTTTAGCAAACTCCAGGAGTTGGTGATGGACAGGGAAGCCTGGCGTGCTGTACTCCATGAAGTCGCAAAGAGTCGGGCATGACTGAGCAACTGAACTGATGTATGAAATGGATAACTAATGAGCATCTACTATATAACTCAGGTAACTCTACTCAATACTCTGTGGTGATCTAAATGGAAAGGAAATCCAAAAGGAGAGGACATACATTTACAAATAGCTGATCCACTTTGATGTATAATAGAAACTAATATAACATTATAAAGCAACTCTACTCCAAAAATATTAATTAAAAAAAAAAGATTGCATACTCTTGTGGCAAAATAGTTAAAATTTACTTTTGAATTTGGCGTGTAAATCAAGGAAAGCTTGTTACTCTCACAAATAGCTTTGAGATTCAATCATTATTTGTTAAAAATCTTGTGCCTCCCTTGAGCAAATTTAACACCCTGATGCAAAATACTGTATACATTTTCATACAAGCTGAATATTTCTATGTTTATAACAGCTATTAGCTGGTCTGGTAAAGTTAGCATTTATTTTTCCATAAAAATGATATGAGGTTATAATGCATTTGCACCCTCTGCAGGGAAAAAAATAAGAATCATTAACTATCTCCATTTAAACTTAGCACAGTCTGAGAGCACTCTATCACAATGGTTTATTGTTATACTTTAAGGAGACCCTTATAATAAGGCTGTGCAAGTTGAGACCAAGGACTGTGAGAATAAGAAGAAATCATTGCAGAAGGTTAGGGAAAGAGGGAAGAACCTAAAGTGAGGAGCTAGTGAAACTCAAGAGGAAAGAGCTGTTCTGTCTGAAGAAAGAATCTGAAATACAGGATTGAAACACACTTCTCATGCTCACTAATCCATCAGAGTGAAAGTGAAGTCGCTCCGTCGTGTCCAATTCTTTGCTGTCCCATAGACTGTAGCTTATCAGGCTCCTCCTTCTATGGGATTTTCTAGGTAAGAGTGCTGGAGTGGATTGCCATTTCCTTCTCCAGGGGATCGTCCCGACCCAGGTATCGAACCCAGGTCTCCCACATTGCAGGCAGACGCTTTACTGTCTGAGCCGCCAGGGAAGCACCAGAAGACAGGCACTACCCAGAGGGTCCCGGAATGCCAAATCCATAAAAGCACATGCTCGGAACTGGCAGAATCATGTGTGAACTGTGGGATGCTTTTGCTTGCTTTCTTGTGTTTTGTTTTTGGTGAGTCAATAAACTTCTGTATTACCAGGCCACTGGAAGTTCCCAAATGCTTCTAAATATGTACGTATTTTATGAGGGAAAAAAGAAAGCTGCAATACTGATATTTCAGAATGAAACCTAACCAAGATTCTTGCACTTCCCATCCAGGCCTAAAGATTTTCAGAAATTTAATCTCATTTGTTGATTTTTTTTTCTGAGACCCCAAATTTAATATGATAGATCAAGTAAGAATATTATCCCAGGGGATATGAGAGATTGTCTGTCTATACATCTTACAAAGAATCTTATGTCTACCTATAAGAAATCTAATTTAATTTATTAACCTTAAAAGAACATAAATTATTGCAGGGCTTTCTGTAATTAGAATCACCTGTTTAAAAAAAAAAAACTAAGCAAAGTTTTACCACAAAAAAACTTACATGAATAAAAGAGTATGAATAATCCAAAGATTTAAGCTACTTGAAAACAATACATATCTTCCAATTATCCTGATTTTAGCCACCAGTTATTTTATGGACCATTATGATTTAGTAATTATATCAGATTTGAACGTATATTTTTTCAAAGGGAAACAATGGACTGGTCCAAGTGTTAGAATGATTTGTCCCCCCATATCCTTAAATATTAACCTTGATTGAAATCAATATAGGACTTTCTGCCCGTCCTCTCTTCATTTTTATTCACCCACTCGCAAATTTCATCTGACAGTATTTCCACTAAGATGGTATAGGCTTAACCCTTTTAGATATGTATTTGACTGGGAACACTGACTTGATATTCATTTTGCCTTCATAATCACTAATTATTCTGAAGGGAAAAAAAAACCCTCAAAGAGTAAGATCTTCAATTAAGAGTAAGAGTAAGAGCTTTAGACAGTTCCTGCTCTCTGATGATTTTTTAATCATTAAATGTCAAACATTTATGATGACGGTTATAATATGTGTTTTGACAATTTTATGAATAAAGAGTACTTGAGGTCCTAACAGATAAGCATAAACATTTTCAAAATATGGAATGTAGTCTTGAATTTAACTTTATTCTGCATTCTTAGTCTTTGTACCAATTCATATATAGTATTTAATATTATGGGTTTACAAAACAGAGATACTTCTGAATAATCCTGTAATTCCAGTTTCAAAGTAAGATGCAGTTGGAAGAAAAGCTAAACCTTATGCTAATTAGTCTGAGGCATAATGTAGCTTAGATTGTCTCAGGAAAATAGTTATCCTCCTGAGAAGTAGCAGCTTCCAGAAACCTGAATGCAAGATTAACCAAGCAGAAAGCTTTTCATTTTTGGTTTTTGGTGCACTTCCGAAATGGAACCAGTTGCTTTAGCAGCAAAGTTCTTTTTTAAACAAATCAGCTCTGAAGGAAAATGAGACACCCAAATCCAATAGAGGGAATCTATGATGGATGTTCGAACTCAGGAACTACAGAATTCTTAGTGTGAAATCCATTAGTCTACTATGATTAAAGGAGTTCATCACCACTTAGAGGAGCACGTTCCTAGGTGATCAATGGAGGTTAAAGAGTTTTGTTTTTTTTTTTTTTTCCCCTTCTAGAACTTGCTTCCTAATTAATACAAGTGAGTTTTAAAATGGCCCTCTGAGGAACAGCTGTGCTATCTATTGTTTATGGAACAGCCTTGCAGACATCCCTGTTTTTTTTGGAACTGAAACAGAGTGATTTGCATAAGTGGGAGATTAGTTGCTCTATTGGTTATTTTTCCCCATTTCCCCTTTTCTGCATATTGTTCATTTCTATTATTTTAAGGATAAGTAACTTTTAGGCAGAAAACAACTGTCTGCTATTTTTTGACTTCACAGAACTGGCTAAAAACACATTACTATTAAAAGAATATTAGATTAGATTTTGCTTTAAATTAACTTCAGTATGTTCTTTAAAGGAGAGTCATTAAATCCTTCAAAGTTTAAGATATACAAATAATGTTTAGCATTAATATACAAAGCATTATATCATTATTTGAAAATAGAAAATTTGAGTAGTTTTTAATAGCAAAATATGATTTTTGAGGGAGCTATCTTAAAATGTAGAAGGTTAAAATAGTATTCACTTAAAATTTAGATGGATATTTCATTCAGACTATGGTTCATAAATATAATAAATAAAAATCCCAACTAATTTCACTAAATTCATATATTGAAGTGTTAATTTCCAGATGGCTCAATGGGTAAAGAATCCGCCTGCAATGTAGGAGACTCAGGACACCCCAGTTCAATTCCTGGGTCCATAAGATCCCCTGTAGAAGGGAATGGCAATGCACTCTGGAAGTCTTGCCTGAAAATTTCCATGGACAGAGAAGCCTAGCAGGTTATAGTCCGTGGAGTCTCAAAGAGTTGGACAAGACTGAGTGATTAAGCAACCAGGCACATACAAACTACTTTTCCTCAAAGTGTGACCTTATTTGAAGAAGAGTCTCTGCAGAGCTTATTAACTTGAATTGAGATCATTAGGATGGATTCTAATCCAATATGGCTGGTGCCTTTATGTGAATTAAGACACAGAGAGACACATGGAGAGGAAAGACGATGTGAAGACACAGGGAGAAGATAGTCCTCTAACAGCCAAAGAGAGATGCCTGGATCACACCCTTCCCTTAAGGCCTGGAGAAGGAGCCAACTCTGCTAAGACCTTCATCTCAAACATCCAGCCTCTGGGACTGTGAGATGGTAACATTCTGTTATTTAAGCCTCTCAGTTTGTGGTACTTCATTACAACAGCCTTGGCAAACTAATAAAAAACGTTTTTACTGCCAGGTTGTCTAATTTCAATCAAAAATGTTTTTGAACGGTCTCTTAATTGTCAATTAACTATGCTGTTCACAGCCTGTAATGTTTTTAGATGAGGAGTACAAGCACTAAGAATAATGAGTCTAAGTATCCAACACACCTGTCTGCTGACTGTGAGATGCCAGAGAATTTGCTCAACTTCCTTGTGCCTCAATTTCATCATGAATAAAATGGAAATAATAGTAGTTCCTAACTCACGAGGGTGGTTGTGAGGATTAAAATAGGCAAAATATATAAAGTGCTGATGCAAGTGCATGGCCTGTAGAAAGTCTGTAGACTTCATTGGCCAAAACATTGACAGTTTATCAATATAAATTAACACTGAAGCCATTGTGAAACACAACCAGGAATCTACTATATTTCTAAAAATTAAGGCTTGTAGGTTCACCACATCCCAGGGTGTAGACTATTACCAATTCTTGACACCATGCTATGACTTCAACCAAAACTCCTGAAAGCCTTTTTCACTGAACAATGTGTGTGAACCATGCCTCATCTTTCAGGCTCTTTAAGAGAAAAGATTCTTGAGTTAACCATATTGATGATGAGATACAGAAGTCTGGCTAGAAAGATAACACATGGACACATGTGGCTCTAATACAAAGGCACAATCCATTCTGCAAGAGAAGTGCAGCTGACTCCCACAGCTGGATTGCACAAGTGCCCCTTACCTGTGCCAGCATCCTCGCTTTCCCTCTCTTATCTGTATTGCTCAGATAAATCTTTTCTAAATCATGTTACCCCACAGTTAGATCCTTTAGCAAGTCATCCTTTTTTTGCATTAATATATGCATTCATCACATCTTAATTCACAGCTTCATGTATGTCATTTCCCCCTGCTTGGCTCACGCTTTAAACATGTGGGGTGAAAGGGTGAGGAAGAGCTTTGTGCACAGAACATTACCCTTGCATGGTTTTTATATACTTTCTCTGTTTAGTAACTACTGAAATGTTGGGCATAGGAAAAGGATCCGAAGGTGCCCTGAGACAGATTCGGTCTCACTTGTTTATGTTTACAAAGAAGCTGTGTCATTTTAGTCTTTGCACTTAATCATCCTATGTTATGGCTAGTTCATAAAGAATCTGTCTACTCTAACACACTCTCTAACATGCAAATTCTTATAAGCGTCATGTTTTCTTCTTTGTATGCTCAAAATCTAGCACAGTGGCTAGCGTCAATCAGGTGCAATGTAAATAAAAGATGAATTAATTATTCTAAAAGAGGGAAGGTGAGGAGTAAGTAAACAGTCGTGAGAACTTAGTATTCATGCAGAGCTTTGCATAAAGGGAGGGTACAGACAAGGAAATACAGTGGGAGAAGAAAATTCCAGGCAGATGGAAAATCAAGAGCTAAAGCACACATATGGGGAAAGGAATGTGTGCTGAAATTGCAAACAAGTCAATTTGGCTAGGGCCTCATGTATATGAACATGAATAAGGTAGAATATAAAAAGGCAAATCCCATTTACATTGTGAAAGCTCATAAATGCAAGGCCAGGGAATTTCAGCCTTAATTGTTACAGCTCCGAAAACAACACTCCATGATTCACCATTGCCTCTGGCATAATCTGTTAGCAGTTTGTAATTTGGAAAAGCCACAGGAGAGAATTTTGATGTCGTCCAGATATATTAACTCATATTACTCTATGTTTAATTCAACCTGGATATACTTTAATCCACTAATAGAATTGTTTTGTAACTTTGATATACTTTGCACAGAGCACTTAGTTGAATATATTAAGTATCATCTTAGGTTCTTTACTATGAAGTGGACAGTAAATTTACCTGTAGCTTCCTATAAAATGCTGATTAACTTTGATTCATTAATGCACACTGAGATTTCCTGGAAAATGAGAGACTTATAAAATGTAAATACATAGCCAGTAACAATGTAAGACCATGTCATTTGTAAAATCAAATATATTATTTACCTGAGTTGTCATCTAATTCTCTGTAAAGCTTGAAACAAAATGGAATGAAAAAGCATAGGTTTAGCTTAAGGTATCTAGTGCCAAGATAATTTCACAAAAAGTAACATAGAAACCCAGTTTGAATTAATGGCAGGCAATTGATTGAAAGATATAGCCCCAATATACTAATATGGGAAAAAATATCTGAAACAACAAAAATCCATATGATTCATGCATTTAAGAATGCATATATTATGCATGCTTGTATGGAACACATTTGTGAATAGGAGTATACTCAAAATAGCCTATTTGTGTCAATATGGATGAATTACAGAATCATAATATATGAAGAAAAAATTGAAAATTATTATTAAACTTGGATATCATCTAAAGTGTCATCTAAATTTGAATATGCCCAAAGCAAAATGCATATTTTTTACTGATGCAGACGTATGTGCTAAAATTATACTGTTCTTCTTGGTAATGATCTACATCAAACCTCATGATCATAAACTTCTCTGAGAAAAATGCAGAAGTATTACATAGCTTTCCAGGGTTCTAAGTGTATTGGTATTTGTATACTGCTCTTAAAACGAATATCTTTATTTGTTAGTTAAAAAAGTAAAGTATTTGAAGCAAATTCATGTCTCCTGGAGAAGCATCTTTGTCAAGTCAAAACGCTTACTCTTAACACTTTTGAAAGCACATCCCAAGAAGCTTTTTCCCAAGGCAAATATTTCCAAGTTATATAATGTTTTTGCCTCCAGAAGATTCTGCTGCTGCTGCTAAGTCACTTCAGTCGTGGCCGCCTCTGTGCGACCCCATAGACGGCAGCCCACCAGGCTCCTCCATCCCTGGGATTCTCCAGGCAAGAACACTGGAGTGGGTTACTATTTCCTTCTCCAATGCGTGAAAGTGAAGTCGCTCAGTCGTGCCCGACCCTCAGCGACTCCATGGACTGTAGCCTACCAGGCTCATCCGTCCAGGAGTACTGGAGTGGGGGTGCCATTGCCTTCTCCCCCAGAAGATTCTAGACACTTTTATATCAACAAGACAGAAAAGTAGAAAGGAAAGAATAAAGACAAGAAAATCATTCTGCACCTGCCGATAATGAGTACAACACCTTAGCAGCATCATCTTTCAGGATCTGAAATAGCTCAGCTTGAACTCCATCACTTCCACTAGCTTTTTCCCTAGTAATGCTGTCTAAGGCTCACTTGACTTCACTCCAGGGTGTCTGACTCTTGGTGAGTGACCACACTATTGTGGTTATCCAGGTCATTAAGACCGTTTTTTATACAGTTCTGTGTATTCTTGCCACCACTTCTTAATTTCTTCTGCTTCTGTTAGATCCTTACTGTTTCTGTCCTTCATTGTTCCCATCTTGGCATGAAATGTTCCTTTGACCTCTCCAGTTTTCTTGTGGAGATCTCTAGTCTTTCCTCTTCTATGGTTTTCCTCTCTCTCTCTCTTTTTTGCATTGTTCGTTTGGCCTTCTTATCTCTCCTTGCTGTTCTCTGGAATTCAGTATTCAGTGGGGTGTGCCTTTCCCTTTCTTCCTTGCCTTTGGTTTTTCTTGTTTTCTCAGCTCTTTGTAAGGCCTCCTCAACAACCACTTTGTCTTCTTGCATTTCTTTTTCGTTGGGGTGGTTTTGGNCTGAAATTGCAAACAAGTCAATTTGGCTAGGGCCTCATGTATATGAACATGAATAAGGTAGAATATAAAAAGGCAAATCCCATTTACATTGTGAAAGCTCATAAATGCAAGGCCAGGGAATTTCAGCCTTAATTGTTACAGCTCCGAAAACAACACTCCATGATTCACCATTGCCTCTGGCATAATCTGTTAGCAGTTTGTAATTTGGAAAAGCCACAGGAGAGAATTTTGATGTCGTCCAGATATATTAACTCATATTACTCTACGTTTAATTCAACCTGGATATACTTTAATCCACTAATAGAATTGTTTTGTAACTTTGATATACTTTGCACAGAGCACTTAGTTGAATATATTAAGTATCATCTTAGGTTCTTTACTATGAAGTGGACAGTAAATTTACCTGTAGCTTCCTATAAAATGCTGATTAACTTTGATTCATTAATGCACACTGAGATTTCCTGGAAAATGAGAGACTTATAAAATGTAAATACATAGCCAGTAACAATGTAAGACCATGTCATTTGTAAAATCAAATATATTATTTACCTGAGTTGTCATCTAATTCTCTGTAAAGCTTGAAACAAAATGTAATGAAAAAGCGTAGGTTTAGCTTAAGGTATCTAATGCCAAGATAATTTCACAAAAAGTAACATAGAAACCCAGTTTGAATTAATGGCAGGCAATTGATTGAAAGATATACCCCCAATATACTAATATGGGAAAAAATATCTGAAACAACAAAAATCCATATGATTCATGCATTTAAGAATGCATATATTATGCATGCTTGTATGGAACACATTTGTGAATAGGAGTATACTCAAAATAGCCTATTTGTGTCAATATGGATGAATTACAGAATCATAATATATGAAGAAAAAATTGAAAATTATTATTAAACTTGGATATCATCTAAAGTGTCATCTAAATTTGAATATGCCCAAAGCAAAATGCATATTTTTTACTGATGCAGACGTATGTGCTAAAATTATACTGTTCTTCTTGGTAATGATCTACATCAAACCTCATGATCATAAACTTCTCTGAGAAAAATGCAGAAGTATTACATAGCTTTCCAGGGTTCTAAGTGTATTGGTATTTGTATACTGCTCTTAAAACGAATATCTTTATTTGTTAGTTAAAAAAGTAAAGTATTTGAAGCAAATTCATGTCTCCTGGAGAAGCATCTTTGTCAAGTCAAAACGCTTACTCTTAACACTTTTGAAAGCACATCCCAAGAAGCTTTTTCCCAAGGCAAATATTTCCAAGTTATATAATGTTTTTGCCTCCAGAAGATTCTGCTGCTGCTGCTAAGTCACTTCAGTCGTGGCCGCCTCTGTGCGACCCCATAGACGGCAGCCCACCAGGCTCCTCCATCCCTGGGATTCTCCAGGCAAGAACACTGGAGTGGGTTACTATTTCCTTCTCCAATGCGTGAAAGTGAAGTCGCTCAGTCGTGCCCGACCCTCAGCGACTCCATGGACTGTAGCCTACCAGGCTCATCCGTCCAGGAGTACTGGAGTGGGGGTGCCATTGCCTTCTCCCCCAGAAGATTCTAGACACTTTTATATCAACAAGACAGAAAAGTAGAAAGGAAAGAATAAAGACAAGAAAATCATTCTGCATCTGCCGATAATGAGTGCAACACCTTAGCAGCATCATCTTTCAGGATCTGAAATAGCTCAGCTTGAACTCCATCACTTCCACTAGCTTTTCCCCTAGTAATGCTTTCCATCACTTCCACTAGCTTTTCCCCTAGTAATGCTGTCTAAGGCTCACTTGACTTCACTCCAGGGTGTCTGACTCTTGGTGAGTGACCACACTATTGTGGTTATCCAGGTCATTAAGACCGTTTTTTATACAGTTCTGTGTATTCTTGCCACCACTTCTTAATTTCTTCTGCTTCTGTTAGATCCTTACTGTTTCTGTCCTTCATTGTTCCCATCTTGGCATGAAATGTTCCTTTGACCTCTCCAGTTTTCTTGTGGAGATCTCTAGTCTTTCCTCTTCTATGGTTTTCCTCTCTCTCTCTCTTTTTTGCATTGTTCGTTTGGCCTTCTTATCTCTCCTTGCTGTTCTCTGGAATTCAGTATTCAGTGGGGTGTGCCTTTCCCTTTCTTCCTTGCCTTTGGTTTTTCTTGTTTTCTCAGCTCTTTGTAAGGCCTCCTCAACAACCACTTTGTCTTCTTGCATTTCTTTTTCGTTGGGGTGGTTTTGGCCACTATCTCCTGTACGGTGTTGTGAACCTCTATCCAGCTAAGCTATTTAAAATCGCAAATTGTGACACTGTGCAGTTAAATAAGTGCAGTGAAAGCACTCCACACATTGTGTCAGCAAATTTGGAAAACTAAGCAGCGGCCACAGGACTGGAAAAGGTCAGGTTTTATTGCAATCCCAAAGAAGGGCAATGCCAAAGAATGTTCACAGTACTGTACAATTGTGTTCATTTCATATGTTAGCAAATTAATGCTCAAAATACTTCAAGCCAGGATTCATTAGTATGTGAATGGAGACGTTCCAGATATACAAGATGGATTTAGAAAAGGCAAAGGAACCAAGTATGAAATTGCCAACATCCGTTGGAGGATAGGGAAAGCAAGGGAGTTCCAGAAAAACATCTACTTCTGCTTCACAGACTAAGCTAAAGCCTTTAACTGTGTGGATCACAGCATCTGTGGAAATACCAAAACATCTTACCTGTCTCCTGAGAAATCTATATGCAGGTCAAGAAGCAACAGTTAGAACCAGACATGGAACAATGGACTCATACAAAATTGGGAGAAGAGTACTTCAAGGCTGTACATTGTCACCCTGCTTATTTAACTTATATGTAGAATACATCATGTGAAGTGCTGGGATGGATTAAGCACAAGCTGAAATCAAATTTTGGGAGAGATATCAACGTCAGATATGCAGCTGATACCATACTAATGGCAAAAAGTGAAAAGGAACTAAAAAGCCTTTGGATGAGAGTGAAAGAAGAGAGTTAAAAAGCAGGCTTAAAACTCAAAATTCAATAAACTAAGATAATGGCATCTGGTCTTATTATTTCATAGCAAATATAAAGGGAAAAAGTGGAAACAGGAACAGATTTTATTTTCTTGGGCTCTGAAATCACCGGGTACAGTCATTGCAGCCTTAGAATTAAAAGATGGTAGCTCCTTGGAAGAAAAGCTATGACAAATCTAGATAGTGTATTTAAAGTACAGACATCACTTTGTCAACAAAAATGTGTGTATAACCAGAGGTATGATTTTTCCAGTAGTGATGTGCAGATATGAGAGGTGGACCATAAAGAAGACTGAGCATCAAAGAATTGATGCTTTTGAATTTTTGGAGAAGACTCTTGAGAGTCCTTTGGACAATCAGGAGATTAAGCCAGTCAATACTAAAAGAGATCAACCCTGAATATTCAGTGGAAGGACTGATGCTGAAGCTGAAATTCCAATACTTTGGCCACCTGATGCAGGGAGTTGACTTATTGGAAAAGATCCTGATGCTGAGAAAGATTAAGGGTAGGAGGAGAAGGGGGTAGTAGAGGATGAGATGCTTGGATGGCATCACTGACTCAATGTACATGAAGTTGAGCAAACTCAGGGAGATAGTGAAAGAGGGGGTAGCCTACTGCATTGCAGTCCGTGGGGTTGAAGGAGTTGGACATGACTTGGCAACTATACAACCACAGATACAGATAATATATAGTTTTTAATACTGTTCAAATTACGTCTGAGTGTTAGCATTATAACACATTTTCCACATGATTTTCATCCTGTTCTATAACATCTAAAATTTCTAACATGAGTACATATAACTTTCATACTAAAAATCTTTTAAAAAATCATTTCAAAAGTTTATAACAAGAGAAAGCATTAAGGAAAATGATTTTTTTTAATTTATCATTTTTAAAAATTATAAAACCCACAGATTATTTTAAAGCACATTAAGTAAACACATTTGAACAGATATCTCACCAAAAAGAGACACAGATGGCAAATAAGCAAAGAAAATAAGATGCTCTACCTTATTTATTATTAGGAAATTGCAAACTAAAACAAGAATGAGATACTACATCATACCTATTGTTGTGGTTTAGTATATAATCCATGTCAGACTGTTTGTGATTCTACGGACTGTAAACAGCCAGGCTTCTTTTTCCATGGGATTTTCATACAAGAATATTGGAGTGGATTGACATTGCCTTCTCCAACATGCCCATTAGAATGACCAATGTCCAAAACACTGACAACATTAAATGCTAGAGAGGATGTGGGAATCTCATTCATTGCTAATAGGAATGCAAAATGATACAGCCACTTTGGAGGACAGTGACAGATTCCTACAAAAGTAAGCCTACTTTATCATACAGTGCAGATATTAGATTGATTGGTGTTTACCTGAAGGGATTGAAAACTGTGTCCAGACAAAATCCTTGCAGGAATTTTTTATAACCACTTTATTCATAAGTGACAAAACTTGGAGTCAACCAACATTTTCTTCAGTAGGCTAATGGGTGAATACACTGGTATATCCAAACAATAGAATATTATTAAGGATTGCAAAGAATTTGTCACATCAAAAGAACCTGTCCTCTATTGAAAAGAAACAGAAGACATTTGTATTTTACTAAGTGAAAAAAGTCAATCTGAAAAGATTGAATGTTATATGATTTCAACTCTATTGCTTTATGGAAAAGGCAAAACAATGCAGGCTGTAAAAGGATCAGTGGTTTTTAGAGTAAAAAGAAAGGGAGACATAAATAGGCAGAATACAGAGGACGTTTAGGCCAGTGAAACTATTCTGTAGGATACTACAATGGACACATATCATTATACCTTGTCAAAAATCATAGAGTAGACATCGAGAGTGAACCCCCCCAATGTGAACTACTACTGTTGAGTGATAATAATGTGTTGAAGCAGGTTCATTGTTTACAATAAGTGTACCACTCTGATTAGTCAGACTATGGTGTTTCCAGTAGTCATGTATGGATGTGAGAGTTGGACCAAAAAGAAGGCTGAGTGCTGAAGAATTGATGCTTTTCAGCTGTGGTGTTGGAGAAGANGCTCTGAAATCACCGGGTACAGTCACTGCAGCCTTAGAATTAAAAGATGGTAGCTCCTTGGAGAGCTATGACAAACCTAGATAGTGTATTTAAAGCACAGACATCACTTTGTCAACAAAAATGTGTGTATAACCAGAGGTATGATTTTTCCAGTAGTGATGCACAGATATGAGAGGTGGACCATAAAGAAGACTGAGTATCAAAGAATTGATGCTTTTGAATTTTTGGAGAAGACTCTTGAGAGTCCTTTGGACAATCAGGAGATTAAGCCAGTCAATACTAAAAGAGATCAACCCTGAATATTCAGTGGAAGGACTGATGCTGAAGCTGAAATTCCAATACTTTGGCCACCTGATGCAGGGAGTTGACTTATTGGAAAAGATCCTGATGCTGAGAAAGATTAAGGGTAGGAGGAGAAGGGGGTAGTAGAGGATGAGATGCTTGGATGGCATCACTGACTCAATGTACATGAAGTTGAGCAAACTCAGGGAGATAGTGAAAGAGGGGGTAGCCTACTGCATTGCAGTCTGTGGGGTTGAAGGAGTTGGACATGACTTGGCAACTATACAACCACAGATACAGATAATATATAGTTTTTAATACTGTTCAAATTACGTCTGAGTGTTAGCATTATAACACATTTTCCACATGATTTTCATCCTGTTCTATAACATCTAAAATTTCTAACATGAGTACATATAACTTTCATACTAAAAATCTTTTAAAAAATCATTTCAAAAGTTTATAACAAGAGAAAGCATTAAGGAAAATGATTTTTTTTAATTTATCATTTTTAAAAATTATAAAACCCACAGATTATTTTAAAGCACATTAAGTAAACACATTTGAACAGATATCTCACCAAAAAGAGACACAGATGGCAAATAAGCAAAGAAAATAAGATGCTCTACCTTATTTCTTATTAGGAAATTGCAAACTAAAACAAGAATGAGATACTACATCATACCTATTGTTGTGGTTTAGTATATAATCCATGTCAGACTGTTTGTGATTCTACGGACTGTAAACAGCCAGGCTTCTTTTTCCATGGGATTTTCATACAAGAATATTGGAGTGGATTGACATTGCCTTCTCCAACATGCCCATTAGAATGACCAATGTCCAAAACACTGACAACATTAAAATGCTAGAGAGGATGTGGGAATCTCATTCATTGCTAATAGGAATGCAAAATGATACAGCCACTTTGGAGGACAGTGACAGATTCCTACAAAAGTAAGCCTACTTTATCATACAGTGCAGAAATTAGATTGATTGGTGTTTACCTGAAGGGATTGAAAACTGTGTCCAGACAAAATCCTTGTAGGAATTTTTTATAACCACTTTATTCATAAGTGACAAAACTTGGAGTCAACCAACATTTTCTTCAGTAGGCTAATGGGTGAATACACTGGTATATCCAAACAATAGAANAGGGATTGAAAACTGTGTCCAAACAAACTCCTTGCAGGAATTTTTTATAACCACTTTATTCATAAGTGACAAAACTTGGAGTCAACCAACATTTTCTTCAGTAGGCTAATGGGTGAATACACTGGTATATCCAAACAATAGAATATTATTAAGGATTGCAAAGAATTTGTCACATCAAAAGAACCTGTCCTCTATTGAAAAGAAACAGAAGACATTTGTATTTTACTAAGTGAAAAAAGTCAATCTGAAAAGATTTAATATTATATGATTTCAACTCTATTGCTTTATGGAAAAGGCAAAACAATGCAGGCTGTAAAAGGATCAGTGGTTTTTAGAGTAAAAAGAAAGGGAGACATAAATAGGCAGAATACAGAGGACGTTTAGGCCAGTGAAACTATTCTGTAGGATACTACAATGGACACATATCATTATACCTTGTCAAAAATCATAGAGTAGACATCGAGAGTGAACCCCCCCAATGTGAACTACTACTGTTGAGTGATAATAATGTGTTGAAGCAGGTTCATTGTTTACAATAAGTGTACCACTCTGATTAGTCAGACTATGGTGTTTCCAGTAGTCATGTATGGATGTGAGAGTTGGACCAAAAAGAAGGCTGAGTGCTGAAGAATTGATGCTTTTCAGCTGTGGTGTTGGAGAAGACTCTTGAGAGTCCCTTGGACTGCAAGAAGATCAAACCAGCCAATTCTAAAGAGAATCAGTCCTGAATACTCATTGGAAGGACTGATGTTGAAGTTGAAACTCCAATAGTTTGGCCACCTGATGCGAAGAAGTGCCTCATTTGAAAAGACCCTGATGCTGGGAAAGATAGAGGGCAGGAGGAAAAGGGATGACAGAGATAATGAAGGACAGGGAAGCCTGGCGTGCTGCAGTCCATGGGGGTCACAAACAGACTCGACTTACCGACTGAACAACCGCAAAACCCCCCATCTGCAATATGAGCTCCAGTTTCTTCACGTCCTCATTAGCTCCTTGTGTTACCTATTTTGCACCACCTCTGGTGGAGGTGTGATGGTATTCTAGTAAGATCTTAGACTCTACTTTCCTGATGATTAGTAAAATCGAGCATCTTGTTTTTGTTTAATGGTCATTTCTACACTCTGTTTTGTAAAGTGATAGAGTATGTTGACTGTTTTCTGTTAAATCGCTGGGTTTTTCTTGCTATTTTAGGCACTTTAAAAAATATTTTGCATATGAACCTTCATCAGACAGATGTTTTACAAATGTTTCTCTTACACTGCGGTTTACTTTTTCACCCACTTAACAATAATGGGCCCTTAGAAAAATCACCAGTTTTCTAAAATAAGTGATACACACAAAATAAAAATAAATATCCTGAAAATGTTATTATTGGAAAACCTAATACTATTAATAAACAATTATATATTTCATATAGTTTAAAATGGAGAAAACANTTCACCCACTTAACAATAACGGGCCCTTAGAAAAATCACCAGTTTTCTAAAATAAGTGATACACACAAAATAAAAATAAATATCCTGAAAATGTTATTATTGGAAAACCTAATACTATTAATAAACAATTATATATTTCATATAGTTTAAAATGGAGAAAACATCTAAAGCATTTAACTGGAATAGCTGGGGAGTCAGAGACTGGCTGAAAGAGGAAACAAAATAATCAACACTTATGGGCTTCAGTCCACTTTTTTTCTACATCATTGTAACACATTTGAAGAAGGTGGCAATGAGGATGTGTGAGAATCTGATTAAAGTTATGCACTCACTGTTATAAAATGTATATATGTATGTATATGCACATATATGTGTACGTGTGCACCATTTAGAGACTTTGCCTCCTGAAACCTGGACATGCCAGGAGTGCCAGGGGAGAGCTGAGGATCTCATGCATCTGGGCTCAAGTCATTTTCCTACCTCTAGAAAAAAACATACCTTCACAATCTTGCACAGATGGTCTCTTCTTGATTATGATTTCTGTCCATCTGTGTGGTTTACTGGATAACATGAAACACATTATCTTAAGCCTATGGCAAAGCACACGCTTATAAAACTATTTCACAGTGAATCAGTGAAAAGGAACACCATTCCAAGAAATTAGAAAAGTTAATTTTTTCCCATTTTTTTACTCATGTCACTTATTTCCTCTCCTTTGCTTCTCCTTCACCTTCTAGCTTCCCCTACACAATTATTGAAAGAAGGTAGAAAATATCTTTTCTAGATACTGTGATTTTGAGTGAATATCCTCTGCAATCCACCACCTCCCTCATCTTTAAATTGTACTTTCTAAGCTATGAAATATTCAACATACACAATTTTGATGCCCTCCCATCTAGAGACCTCTGTTTTTCCAAACAGATTGTTTACAACCGAGCTCCCCTTCTGCCTAATGTGCACCCCAGGGGAATGTTGTTGGCTTTGTGATTGAACCACATATTTTCAACAAATAACAGTGTTGAAGCCAATGAAATCTGATAGTAGCAAGCATTATTCAGTGATCTCTGAATAGAAGAGGTTCATATTTCTCTCCCCTTTGGGGTATGAAGGAAAAGGACACAGTGGGATGTGTGAACTGCAGCTACATATAAGCAAATGATTTCAAAAAGTAGTGGAGTGTTTCGTGTTCTTTGGAGTCAAGTGGGAGCCGTAAACTGTCAAGCTTAGCTGCAGTGGAAATGCGTTTCTCTTTGGGGACTAAGATACACATTCATTTCCTTCCCATTTGGCTTGCTGATACAGCAGCCATTCTCTGGCAGGTGCTGCCTGGGACTGCCAGAGGGATGAAAGCGGAAATAAATCACATTACTCTATTGGGTTCTCAGACCAATAGCAAGAATTTATGTTGTTCCATGAAGACCAAAGTGCTTCCCAGGAACCAGGGAAAACCAATCCTTCACTGATGATGCCAGCTAGCATTCTGTGTGAAAACAAAACTTACGGAGCAGCAAGATGAGAAGAGGCGAGGAAGCAAATTTCTAGTAAGAAACCAGAAGTATCTTATCAGGATTAGCAATTTTAACCATGCTGATTCAACTACATTAGGAGAAAGGTGCATTCATCTCAGTGTCACTTTTTAACTTAGCCTCTATTTTGTGTGCACCTACTATGTGCCACCCATTAGGAATACTGCACCAAACAATTTCTGACATCTAAGCTTGGAATTTATATTGGAAAAAGAAAGGTAGGGACTTCCTTGAATATTCTGTGATTAAGATTCTGTTCTTCCACTGCAGGGGGCGCAGGTTTAATCTTTGGTTGTGGAATTAATTCTGCCTGCTGTACAGCATGGAACAAAAAATCATATAAATAAATAAAAGTGTCCAGGTGGTGTATTTGATGATAAAATAGGCAAAGGATGTTGGACACAAGAGGCATACGTCTCTCAATCTCAAGCAAGGTCATAGAAGTGACCTTCATTGCTAAGTCAAATTCTAATGGATGACTGGAGAAAGGCAAGGTGAACTGATGGAGAGAAATGGGGAGACAGTGAGGATTATTTAAGAGCCATAACGATGAAAGAGGAGAGTGGAAAAAGTTGGCTTAAAGCTCAACATTCAGAAAGCTAAGATCATGGCGTCTGGTCCCATCATTTCATGGGAAATAGATGAGGAAACAGTGGAAACAATGTCAGACTTTATTTTTTGGGACTCCGAAATCACTGCAAATGGTGATTTTAGCCATGAAATTAAAAGACACTTCCTACTTGGGAGGAAAGTTTTGATCAACCTAGATAGCATATTAAAAAGCAGAGACATGACTTTGCCAACAAAGGTCCGTCTAGTCAAGCAATGGTTTTTCTAGCAGTCGTGTATGGATGTGACTACAGTCAAACAACCTGCTTTACCCTGGAGACAAGCATAGCGCCTGCTTGTCTCTAAGTAAAGGGCTTCAGTTCCCTACCAGCCCACAGCATTTTTCAAACGAGCCAATTGTATATTCCCAGAGGCATTAGGGTTCACTCTACCCTCTTTTTACAACAAACCTAGAATTTTCTGTTTTAAAATTGACATAGATTATGGACATTATGTGTGTGCATGCGAAGTCACTTCAGTAGTGTCCAATGCTTTGCAATGCTACGGACTATAGCCCACCAGGCTCCTCTGTCCATGAGATTCTCCAGGCAAGAACACTGGAGTGGCTTGCCATGCCCTTCTCCAGGGAATCTTCCCAACCCAGGGACTGGACCCAGGCCTCTTCCATCTCCTTCATTGGCAGGCAGGTTCTTCACCACTAGCACCACCTGGGAATCTCATGAATAAAGATAAATCAGCAGGACGCAAGGGCAAAAGAAAATTGCCCAGGCTAAAAATGTTGAAACTATCATTTATGCATATGTGTCTATATATCTATGTTTATACTTCTCTGTTGAGCAGTAGTTTATTTGATCATTGATAAGAGATTCTCTCTTGGCTTGGCAGAAATGCTACATTGCATTCTGATGAAAGCAGACTCTTGGAAAACTGCTTGGATATAGGGACTGAGTAATGCAGAAAAGAGGAAAATATGTGATTTTTCAAGTTTTAGGAAACATCTATAAAAATAAACAAGATGATAAATTGCAAAGCCTAGATGGTAGAAAGATTTGAGATGAAGAAAGAAACTGTAAAATGTGATATAAAGCAAAGAGGCATGCTCTGTTTTAGATGTTTTCTCTAAATTTATTACTTTTAAAAGAAAAATTGCTTTCTCAACTAGTATCCTTATAAGATAAAGGGAATTTGGACAAAAAACACAGGACGAAAAAGCCATATGACTATACCAGCAGACACTGCAGTGGTTTCTACACATCAAAGAATACCACGGATTTCTGGTACCCACCAGAACTATGGAGAGGCAAGAAGGGGTTCTCCCTTGGAACCTTCAGATAGCGTGATCCTGAGACACTTTGATTTCCGACTTCTAGCTTCGAGAACAGTAAGAAAATAAATTTCCCTTCTGTTTAGCTGTCTAATAACAACATTCCTAGGTAACTAATGCATCAGGTGAAACGTTCAAAAATATTTTTGGAAAGCCCAGCAGTGGCAGAAAGCTCCCTTTTTGAGAGGCTTATTTGTGAAGCTGATGCCCTTGTCTTCTCATTCATTTCATCTTGTACTGAAGTTTTTGTTACCAAGGGCTTCACCATTCCTTTTTTTTTTTAGAAATATGCTCACCTCTAGATTCTATAATCAGAGCATTCCAGCATTAGGTTAGCATACAAATCAACTCTGTAGACTCAGAAATTTATGTGTCTAGATTTTGATGAGTTCTAACAAAGAACAAAACTGAGCTCCTTGGAAAACTTTTCCATCTAATCCACTCAGCTACAACTCAACACATTTTACTTCATATATTCTGCACTTTTTTCCATTGTGCTTCATGTCTGTAAAGGGTCTACACTGGAAAAACGGAAAAAAAAATGACAGAAAAGGAGCGAGGGAGAGAAAGAACAGTAAGAAGTTGGGAGAGAGTGAGAGAAGAAGGGTTTCTGTTAAAAAAAAAGTGATGAACAACTTTGACTTTGAAATTTGTATTTGAAAGCAAATACAAATGTCCTTTTGCCAAATGTTAACCGTTAAGAGCCCAATTCTGCTTGTTTAGAACTGGAAGATTCTAAGGAATAAAGGTAGAACAGGAGCAGCAGACACATTATCTCCAAAGCACATCTTAAAAAAAAAAAAAAAAGGAGTTTTTTGCTGTTGTTAATAAGATTCCAAAAACTAAAATGAGAGAGAAGCTTTCAATGTGAGCATTCCTTCATGTTTCCAGTAGCAATTTATCTAGCATTTCATGAACCTGAAGTAGTTCCTTGGACTCGAATATAACTGGTTCAAATATTCTAAAACACTCATTATTTTTTCCCATAAATTACCAGCTATATATTTCTCATATCTTCAATTACTTCAGCCAAAATCTGGAAAATGCTTTAATAAATGAACAATAGAGTAATAAAAACTTCTCAGTCTTTCAAAAGAAAAATGTTACAAAATGTAATATTTATTGAATATCTATGACATTCTGGGTTGACAGAAACCTGCTCCTATGCAAGAATACAGGATGGGTGTAAAAGAGATTTTTAAAATTTCATTTTATTTGGAGATAAGCTTTTCTGTGTATATCTTATTCATTTTTTTCTCTTTTCTTTCCCTTAATAAGTTATCCTAAGGCATCACCTTCAGGTAAAATCAACTTACTTCGATGACATGAGAATTTTTTAAATGACCTATATTGAGTGCTTAAGGATACGACATTTCTCCAATTATCAGATTTTTCTTGAATTTTGAGATGTCTG